>CM023357.1:58181739-58301886 GCA_013282895.1 Eriosoma lanigerum | reverse complement strand
TTAAATTTAATATTTTTATTATTATTTTATTTTATTACGTATTTTTACGTATTAACTTATTAATTATTATAATGAATCTTTTAAATTATAACGAAAATAATAATAAAATATAAAAATGTTTGCTCACTGTTTTTAGTATTTCGTATTAAAATGTATTAAATCTGCATGTCAGGCGTCTTGGATTTGGTGGTATACTTGGCACCACGATAGGCAGGTCCGGCGATAAACAGAGACGCGAGCACAATATAATACAACAGCGGATCCGGAGAAATTGACATGATTCGTTTACATCGCGTGACCTAGCCGCGCAATTTTAATTTTTTAAGTTTTTTAAACGCGTGTCTGAGTGGGGACCCATTCACCGGCAATTGGATACTATGCTACCGTCGCTTTCCTCACCGTATATTATTACAATAATAATAAAAAATACCTAATAATAATAATAATAATAATAATATAAAGTCGCTGTTGTTGTTATAATTCCGTTCAATTTGATCCAATCTGCAAGTCTGTTGCCTGGACAAGATACAAGGTCGCTGTTGTCATCCTATGTACATCAATATCATTTTATTAATGTTTTACACGTCAAATAATATGATATAATAATTAATAGTTATATTTAGCAGGCATAGATGTTAAAAATTAAATCCTAAATAAAGGTCAATTTCCGCGTAATGGGTAAGCACAAAATCGAAAACAATGTGTCAATGTCCTAGTTTTCGTCACGTAAATTATAGGAGTAGCCAGACTTCAATAAGATCGTGGTACCTATAAAATAATTTTTTTTTAGAAAGTGATGGGACAGTACAAGTTAAAATTTACTTCGACTTTTTAAGTATTTTGTACGTAATTTCTTCATTTCTCTTAAGATTTTGGGATATGCACTACGCCAATGACGTAAATGTATATAACATATTATGGTCAAACAATAAATATAGATATAATTATTATGTAATTATGGTAATCGGAAAAAAAACCCATGGATAACCTACTTCTATAAGTGACTGGTATAAAGTACTAATGGAATATAAATCATATTTAATTTTTTTTTTTTTTTTTAAATTTTTTTATAAAATTAACGTAATAATATGTACAATATATTATGGTAAGAAACTTCAAGGTATGTCAATAAACAAAATTAACACGAATCGGTTAGATACATGTTAAATTAAAATAAATAAGCTTTTAAAATGTTAACGTTAAGTTTGGTAATATTTTAGTATTTATAGTTAATAAATATTAAGATAATTTTATAGTAGAAAATACATAAAAAATAAACTTATAGTAAAAACTTCATACGTTGAAAGGCAAAAATTTTAACAAATAATTGAACTCACAACATTGTCGTTCACAACATTGAGAGAAAGTCGACAACATCGATTGATAAAATAAACAAAACAAAATCACAGGAATTTTTCACGAGCGTATTCGTCATAATAAAATAAATAATCTAAATATTATAAAAACTCGCGATTAATTAACATAATTAATTTATGTGTATGTGTTAATTGAGTTTGAGTAGAACGACGAAGCAATCAGATTTTAATTATACAAAATGTCATCGTTAGCCACATATTGCATTGTTAATAACTGTGATCATAATATTATATAGCATTAATAATTTAACCAATCAATTATGTACTTGTCTGTCCGAAATTTTAACGGTACGTCAGCCGACATATAGATCTTTTAGGTGTAAGTCTGTCGGCTAAGGCAGGCTTCATCAATAGTTTATTAAATTGAATGTGCTGTAAAATGTTAACGCATCTCGGGAAGAATTATATTTTTGCGCACGCTTTTGTCTAGAAATTCGTTGTTAGTTCGGTCTCGTCTCATCCGTTAGAATTTTTGTTGTGTTCTCATAGGTAATTAAACAGGGGGGGGGAGAATTGTCGGAGAGGATATGGAAGTCGTATCTTGATCTTTTTTTTAAAATTAATTCTTATGTAATATTTTTTTAGTTTTGTACCTATTTTATTTAATTATAGTATTATACTTTTAATACAAAAATGAAAATTGAATTAGTAATAAAGTAAAAAGATAATTGGATTATTAGATTATCAATTATTAATAATTTAAACAGCGTATTAAATAATAGTATTTATAAATTATATTCAATATAATAATATTTATATTTGTATAAGTTACATATTTTTTTTTTTTTGTATGTTTAGATATTTTTATATAAAGAAAAGTGATAATGAAGTTAATTTAGTCCCAGAAATGCAAAAATGTGGTATTTGGAATGATTCTGTGTAATATAGCAGCTATCAACTTAGTGGTATATATCGTTCTAAAAGTTTAATTATTTATGTTAATAACAATGACGTTGAATTTTAAAATAGTATTGTTGCTAAATATGTAAGAGATAAAATAATATATTTTTCATTTAGATTTTTTCATATAAAAATAAAATATATTTATAATAATAAAAAAAACATAGGTTCTTAAAAAACTCGCTATCATACTACAGCGTCAATGTATAATTTTAGACTAGAATATTTACGTCGATCATGGAAAATAGTATTTATTTAGCTTATTTTTCGAATTTATCAAAAGTTTTTCTTTTACATAACTACATAAGAAAAACTACTTAAAACTGTAAAATTTGCGGAAACTGTAATTTTGACGAACTATGGTTTAAAATATTTTATGATAAATTGATAACTAATGTGATTTTGAACGTAGGGACTATGGAACATTTTTTTGAATATTAACATAGGTATTCTATATGTAAGAACCAATTTTGGAACAGTTGCATATTAAATATATGTCTAAATATAGAATTTGTATAAGTTAATATATACAATTTTTCCAAAAATGTAATTTATTTCTAAATAATAATCAATATAATTTGCAATTTTGGATTTTACTATTTCAAAATTTAATAGAAGTATATAACTTAGTTATGTTTTAAAAAATTCGCCAATCGATTGTCCCATTTTTTTTTTTTTTTTTTTTTAATTAGTATTTAAAATTGAAATTTTGAGTAAAATCGAAGAAATATATTTTTATGCTTGTACTTTTTTTTAATAGAAATAATTGTCTGATAGTAAGTTATGATATCGGTAGAGAATTTTATATTTAATATTGATACACAATATAAATACACAGTGGCGCCCACGTGGGTTATCAAGTACTGTAATTGCATTGGTACCCAACAAGGAATAGGGTATGTTTAGAATACTTTTTAATATATATTTTTGATTGAGGTAGATGACATTTATAAGTTTTGGGGATGGGTGTATTCAGGGGTTAAAGTGGGGGGGACGCAAGGGGACTCAGTACCCCTACCTCTAATGGTGGTTTAAAAGCGTCCCCTTTAACAAATTACATGTTAAAAAACGTTCTGGAGACATAAAATTATAAATGGAACGCTTAAAACTATATGGAGACATTAGTCCCCCCTTTTGAATTTTTTCCCACTTTAAGCCCTGGGTGTATTATTATTGACTGTATATTGGATTACAAAAATTCTGTGGGCGCCACTAGCTATACATATCATATTATATGTGAGATATGACGTATTTAACGCTCGTTTAGAAGAAGAATATATTTAAATATGTGATTAATTATTATATTATTTTATATGCTATTAATAATATTATAAATCATTATAATATTAACTAATATTTTGTCGTTATGAATAATATTAAACCGCATGAATGCGTATTATTTGTGTACAATATATCGATGTGTCATTTACAATTCATTATTCAAACTTTGAGATAATGAGTACAATGATTCCATATCACGTTTTATTCGCGTGCCGTTTTCTTCGAGATGTCACTTTCTAATGTGTTTATATGTGTACTATATCTATATATAATTAATACACTATTCCTACTGCTCATAAAATCAAACGTCTAAATAAGATGCACACTACAGTCAAACTACTTAGTACTTATATAAATAACATTTCAAAATATAATAAACTATTAACGATATTTATTATTTAGGATTATAATATTATATAATATATTATAGAGGTATACTCGTATAAATATAATATACATATAGTCCTACAAAATAGAATTTGTTTTTAATACAATACTTTAAATTACATGTGGGCTGTTTCAGCATACTTATAAGCAATTATAAATGTTTTAAATTTGTGAAAATTTATATATTATAATTCTTAACTTTTGATCAAGAATGGCCAATCTTAATTTATAACTATAAAAGCTCTAGTCAGAAAGACTTTAATATGTTGAATATAATTTAAAATTGAATTGGTTGTATTTTTGGAACATTAGTTTAACTATTTCTTTTAATTTTAGTGATACAGTTAAATACGCCCTTCTAGCACAAAAAAATGTAACTACAATTTCATATGGGAACGAGATATTAAGCTATTTATTTCAATTCCACCCAAAAAGCTATTTCTTGGGCCTAAGGTCCATATTATGTAATGTCCTATTATATATGGGAATTATTTATTATTTTATTATTCTATAACTAAATATATCAAAAAGATATCAACTGTTTTTAATCAAAAATATTATATTTAACTACACCTATTTTAAAAAAAAATAATTAAGAAATACAAAAGACCGTTGCATATCAATTTCAAAAATGTAAAACCTATGAAATATGATAAATATTTCAGAAAACGTATATGTATTTTATTCATTAAGTAATAAAATATATGAAATACTTAATAAAAACATAGTTGAAATTTAAAATGCATGGCAACTGAGAAATTTATCTAAAACTCATAGGATAGCACGTACTGAAAGTATAACAGTTGTTTGAGGTTCCTTAAATCCCATAAGTGAAAGTCAGAATGAAAATGTTTACTAACTGTAATTGTTATGATAAAGTAATAAGAACAAGAGCAAAAGCACTTGGACTTAAAAAACAAATATTTTCATTTAATTTATTGTTTATATGATGATATTACAAATATTATCGATATACAGTCAACGTGCGGCTGAATAGAATGTTGTTTTTCTAATATCTACCTACTATTATTATTTAATATCGTTAAAATGAGTATTTTATTATGTATTTTTGTGTAATTTTGTATGTCTAGAATTAATGGAAAGTTAACACGCATTTCATGACATATATTGTAATCTATACTCATATTTTGCACATGTGTCAAACAAAATTTAAATGAAAATATTATATGTTATTAAATTGAGAATGGATTTTCAAGAATAAAATTAGAGTGGCGGGAGGGAGTATGAGGTGCCCGACCGAATTTTAATCACCGCGTGGAGAGCAGTTCAAGTTTGAGTGGTTAGACGCTTGGTGTGTAAATCGTCTGGCTGTCGAGTGCCGATTATGAGTTGTTCGAGTTAGTGTAGTACCAAATAACTTTTATTAATGTGTATTTTGTAAATGTTACATTATCTAAATTAAGACATTTAATTATACCCTAACGCTGTAATTTTTAAACTTGCAGAGAAGTTAACACTAGCTACTAGTTTATAATATAACAAGGTGAATAGGACAATAGATATTACAAAACAATATACTTTATATAAAAACTAAAATGACCGTTGATGTTACTTGACACAATAAAAAAAATATACAAATATACCTAAGCACCTAAAGGTAGATTAAAATTTTCTGTTATTATAACAACAATACGTCCATACATATACATTGCAAAAGATAAAATAACTAAATCAGAAATAAAAGAATTTCCAACAACAAAAATAATAAACGCGGTGTCCCACTTAGTGCCAGGTCCACAATGTAGACTAAAGAGTATGCGTGAAATATCATTAGTGAGATTTAGATTGAAACTATAATTTTGAATTAAAATGTATGTATATTAATATTTATTTCTTGTATTAAATATTAATTAATTGTATTTCAGTGGCGTGATTTCAGTTTTTACTAGACTAGGGCAGACCCATAAATTTGCCGACTATTTTTAAGAACAGGAGTGGGAAGGGTAATTTTTTTGATGGGTATTTTATTTTATTGTAAGCGATAATCAATTAAGGGATTGTATTTAGGGGTTGTTATTTTTGAAATCTGCTGACTTAGGATTTGGCTAATTATAGATTATGGCAAATGTATGAGTTGCCCTCCCTCAAATGATGCCACTGTTGTATTTGATTAAATAATTTAAATTCAGTTAATTAATATTTAATTAATAGTTAAATAATTTGTACATTTACTATAGATTTATCATTATGCATATTCAAATCGTTGTAAATGTTTTGTGACCTGCATAAAATAGGTTGCATAAAAGGCATATTGGAAAAAAATTGAAATGACGTCTTGGTCTTATTATCTTCTATAATTATTAATAACGCACTCTATGAAAAGTTAAATCTCGTTACATAAGTTGAGTTTACTCTCATTTTTTATTTTCTTTTAATTATAAAGTTCTCTTTATATTGTTCAACTCTTTGAAAATATTATCTAAAGAAGAAGTCCTATAGAATAATATGGTATAGAATAACTTTTTTTTCATTTTTATCGATCATTTGATTTTTCAACTTACAACAAAATTTAATGAAAAGCTTATAGCAAAGTAATCACATTACAATGTTTAACACTTTAAATTCATTTATCTGAAATACACTATTTATTGGGAAATATAAATAGCATACAATTCCAACTATAAAAGATATGGTGATATTACGAGTTATTACGATATTATTAAAAAAGATATTACCAAATATGGTGATTGAAGCCTTAAAAAGTGGCGACGAGTCTTTTTTTCAATTATAAAAATATTACAAATAATTGTTATTATTATAATAATATTCTCATCATTATGGAGAAGATTAATAAATTATTCACGGAGCTGTGTCTTGGGGGAGGGGGGGCAAGGGAGACTGAGCCTCGGGCGAAAATTTCATAGGGGCGTCAAAAAACAAAAATAAATAGGCAATGGTGGCGTTATTGAAGATTTTTGCCTTGATAAAAGCTAGAAAAGTATTATTGTAAATCATAGTGTTTTTATCTTTTATTATTTAAATATAAATTTGTTGAATTTTTTATAGATTTATAGTTTAATTATAGATATAGTAAAACCATTGATTATAGAATAGACAGATAGCCCACGGCATAGGGAAATTTGGCTACTAATAATTATATTTATACGGGTTGCCGAGAGGTGGCGCTGTATGAATTGACACAATTAATTTTACTTTTTCCTACAATAGTATATATTAGTATTTCCATTTTCAACAGTCAATGCGACTTTAGATACCACGGCTATGTGCCTATATGTATATGTGTCGCGAGGCAGAATATTATTTGAAACCTGTTTTTGTCTGTCTAATTATATAATAAATAATAACAATAATATATATAATATATCCATTATCCACATCTCGTCACAAACATATGGAAATATTTTGATGGCAATGGCCGTTTCTTGAGAATCATGTATAGGAAATTTCTTATTCACACAATCACACATTGTTGTTTACGTTTATGTGTATATACAATTTGTACAAAACATAATAAATTGTGATTTTTTATAATTATGATTTTCTGAGGAAGGTTAGACGAATAATACTTCTGAACAAATTTAAAGTAAAGAAGTTCATCAATGTTTTTACCAGATAAATGATAATAGCAACAATAATACAATTTTTTATAGCTCTTTAAAAATCAATAAAGTATATTTTTTTAATCATCATTTTTTTTAGTTCATAATATAAATATTTTTAATATATATTAGTATAAATACGGATTATGACTATATAAAGACCTACTATTAAGACAGTCAAGTAAATTATTAATAAACTCAATAAAATCTGCGGTATTCGAGGAAGTGTTACTTTGAAGTTGTCTTGTTTGTATACAAGTTCGCATTGTTGCTGACATGGAATTGCTTAATAATTGTGCTGCTAATTTAACGCTTATTTTTTGAAAATAATTTGGATATATGTGTGCATCTGTTAGTTTGATGAGAGCTTTACTTTTTTGATTTTGTTTGTCTAACTCGTATGTTTTTTTTATGTCATCAAATGAAATTTTAATGTAATTGTCTTTTATAAAACAGGCTTCAATTAAATTATTTCTAATACTTTTAAGTAAATGTGGAACGTCAAGTAAAGAAAATATTTTGTTATTGTTAATGAAAAAGAATGGCTTATCTTCTGAAATATTTAATGATTTTAAAGTACTTTGATTATTGGAACCTTGATCATACACTATAATTTTTGGCCATAATCCAACCTCGAATAATTTTTGAAGAACATCAATAACTAATTTTTTTAATATTATTTTGTTAACTCCAGAATGAGCGAGAAAATAGGCAGTTGGAAACTTCCAAGGTGAATAAATACCACGAGCCATAAATACTAGAACACAGTTAGCACTTTTATTAGACCTACCATAATGACCTAAGTCTTCAAAACCTTCAATGAAATCAAATTCTTTGGAATATTCTAAAAACTCTTTTATATACATTTCATCAAAACAAACAGTGCACGCTTTTTCTTTATATTCGAATGACTCAAATTTTTTTTGAAGATGACTAAAAAATAATTTGCTAAAACCTGGTAAGAATTTGGATTGACCAATCCAACGACGAATAGTTGATGGTCCTGGTAAATTAACTTTCTGTGAACGATTCTATAATCAATGGTAAAACTATAAGTTTGTAATGTTTAATATGAAATATTAATATAATATCCGTGTAAATTTTTTTTATCAAATGTGGTGGCAAGGGAGGAGCAGGGGTGGAAATGGGGGCTCACACAAAATTAGTGTAAAAAGGTGGTAAAAAATTACCTTTTATTCTGGTCTAATAATAATAATACAATTTTCTTATCATGGGGCGATTATTTTGAACTTTCCCAGCCCCCAGGATGTAAATTCATAACGACACAGCTCTGATTATACATATTAATATGAAATCGACTGTGTGTGTCCAGAACGTTTAAATGAATTATCAGTACTAAATATTCATAAAGAAATCCCAATCATAGTAATTACAAATTTATAATGTTGTAAATATATTTTCAAGAACAATTTTACTATTATATACGATTATCTATTTATTTATATAGTATAAAATATATTATATATATATAAAATAAATAAAATATAATATACACACATTGTGAGTACTTGATATCGAGCGTTTTATAGGAGTTAAGTAGGTATAATAGAAATTAACATTTAGTTAGCTTTTTCGTTGTTTAATTTTACTTATGTAGTTATTTTATACTCACGTTTTTATATTTTATATTACTAAAAAATTATACGTATGTAATGTCGTAGGCTTAGGGACTTTTTGCATTTACATATTATTTATGGATAGTTATATAACTAGCAAAGTCAAACTACAATCTCATTCGAGCTATAGGGAAACTATATGTAAAATTTAATTTTGCATATATTAAGAATTTTGATTATTTGGGCATATTTAAGCATTATGTAGCTTTTTAGTGTTTTTATTCAACTATTTAAATAATAATAATAATTTACCGCCATCACATATTATTCCCTAATTTTCTTTACTACCCTTGTCGGGGCGAATATTTGAAGGAACCCAAGTGCTCAAATATTCTTGAATAATCGCGTCATACATTTATTTATACATAGACACACATTGTATATTAGCGGTGTCAGTTAAAATCGTAAAAAGTCATAATAGCGAATAATAAATTTAGCGAAAATAATTTGATCGAATTGTATATTTAATATATAATTTTATTTTAAAAAAATTTCATTTATAACCATGTACGCAGTGTATTAACAAAGCAAATGTTATTTGCTAATCAATAAAATAATTTATTTCATATAGTAATAATATTTTATCTTTCAATTTTATTAGATATTACCTAACTACTATTGTTATTTTAAAACATATTATATAATATATTAATAAAAAAATATATACATTCATATGAATACCCTAATGTTATACTCTAATATTTTCGATTGTTCAATTTATTATCACTTTTAGACTTTTGGTTAAGTTTTTGTAAATATAATACTGCATTTTTGGACTGCATTTTCAAAACAGTAAAAATAAATAAATAAAATATGATAAACAAATATTAAATATAGGTAGTTTGAAATAGATCCGATTATTCGAATTAATTTTTATGATCAATTATTATTATATTTCAATACAATAATATATAATTATAATATTATAATTCATTAACTTAGATAATAATTAATAAATAACGAGGAGAATTTTACTGTCGTCAACGGCGATATTATAATAATTAAATAATCCTTAATTTAATAGTCAACGTACTTTGGTAATATAGTGGCTAAAAATAAAATATAAAGATAAAAATGGCTAAATAATATATTTTGTACGTACTATGTACAATGTCATATAAAACGATGGTTGGACGACGGTATTGCCCAGACGTGACTTCACATGTTACTCGATGCTTCAATATATTTACGGTATGACTGATAAGTTATCACTTTATCATTAGTGATAACAGGCTTAACGACAACCGGGCAATATAATCAAATTTCAAATTATAACAAATAATAGTAATAGATAGGTAATAGAATAAAAGATATTACTATATTAGGTATTTATTATAATAATAATTATTATTAGTTAATAGTTTGTAAATTATAATATTGTATATTATTTTTCTTCTCTTTTCTTGGACAATTTAAAAATTTTACAATATTACAGTATGTATAATATTATATTGATTAAATGTATTAACCATTAAACTAACCTGTCTACCCTATTAATAATTATTGTTGCCTAAGAATAATATAATATTATTTCTATTATTATTTTATAGTTAAGTACCTTACCACATGGTTCAATACTACTAATATAAAATAAATAATCATTTAAAAAATGACATTAACATTTTATAAATAATTTATTTTATAACTATAGGTAGGTAGATAAGTTTGGATAGTTGGTGCTTTTTTAAAAATGAATATATCATTTAAAGTACCTGAGTCATATAAATACATCATAACTGTTGGCATCAAAGGAATAGGTAAGAGGATATTGTTTAAAAATGAAGTTATATGATTTATTAATAAAGTAGATTATTTATAGTTATTATGATTTTTAGCGAATGACAGCGATACAGTGATTTGTACAACTGATAAAAGACTTTTAACTTTTTATAAAGGTTTCTTAATTAAAAGTTGTAATACAGACATTGAAGTTAAACAATTAGAACCTTTTATTAAATATGAACCAACAATTGAATTTTATTACATTTTACACGGAGACAATAAAGTTCTTATAATCAGAGAAGGAGTTAGCCTTGAGGTAGGTACCTATGGTTTTTGTGTATTAATAATTTTTGTAATTTTAAAAACTATTATATAGTTTTTATAAAAAAATTAATAAGTAGGTATCTAATAATTAAGTACCTATAACCTAGACAAAAAAAATATTTATATTCATGTTTTCATTAGATCATTAAGACTTATTTTAATGTATATGAAATAGTTGTAAGTGATTACAATAATTCCGGAACATCTCAACTTTATATGAGAACTGACAATGGGTTTGAATGTATTGATGATTTTGCAAATGAGGAACAAATTAATAATAATAGTAATTTCCAAGAAACCTCTGTTGTATATACGTTTTGTGTAAACAAATTACAAGTAAAGTATTATTTAATATGTATACATTATAAAAAAAAAAATGACTTTTGAGTAGTGGCGCCTAACAGATACTTCATTTGAACTACCTTAAAAATGGGGGTGAGGAGTCTCCAGAGAAATACCCCCTTTAAAAGTGGTCGAGACTACTTATAAACTTGATATAGATAATTAGCATTATTATATCTAATTATTACTTAATGGGTAAAAATAGGGGAGGTGGATATCGAATAAAATCAATTGAACCGGCTTGTTTCGGCTCTACTGTTAGTGAGTGACAATACTTATTAGTTAAAAAAATAATTTTTTAATTGTGTCACTTAATTTTTGAAAAACATTCGAACAGAAACTATCAACATTTTTTTAAAAAAAATGTTTATAAATATAGATTGCATCTACATCTCTTTAAGTTATATTTTATTACTTGTCGTCCAAGTATAGCTTAGCCTATTATATCTTATAATAATCAAAATTATCAATATCTACTATAACATATAATATTATTATATTTAAAAGTTTATTTGTTTAATTACCATACTTTACAGAAATTAAAAATTTTACACAACACAGAAACTAATAAATTATCACATAAAACAGAATCCTTTGTTGACGCTATGATGCAAGTAACAAATAAAAATATTTCGAATATTAAACTAACATCAAATATAATTACAAAACATGCATGGTTAAAATTATCCAATGGAAAACTCGTATATGGATTTACTCTTCAAAACACTTCAAAATTGTAAAATAAAATAATAATTTAACCATGTAAACCGTGTTAACCAATTTAACTCATATATTTAAATTATTCATGTTCATTTAGGCCCGTATCAAATTTCAATCTTATATTATTAGAAAATAATACGAAAATTTGGCCAAGATTTTGTTATGAATGTTGGACAATTATTGAAAAGAAAAGAACTGCTTTTAATTATTATAATGATCAGCAAAATAATTTTACATCAAGTAATATCAAAAAAAGCTGTTTGAAATTAAATGCAGAAAGCTCAATTATAGTTGCAAGTAATATATTTTACAAACTATAATATTAGTACTTATATTATGTATAATATATAATTTTAAATTAATTTTTGTACCATTTAGGTATCATTGATAATTGGAATTTTAAGTCACTTCCATATTTTATTAATGGTATAGTGTACATCGATAATAAAAATGATGAAAGTAAGATAAATATTAGAATACATTCAGCTATAATAATTATTTATTGTTATTTATAAGTATTCTACAATATTGTACAAGTTAATTTATTTTTATTTGTTAATTAGGAATAAAATATATTAATACTGATGAAATTATGGTTACTTCAAACTTATTTTTGGATAAAGAATTAGAAATATTTGTTGAAAATAGTGTTTTAGGTATGTAACTATACAAGTTTTAAGTTAATATTGTATATAAAATACATAATAGTTATTTACTATGGTAGTAGTATGATTAATTATTAATAATTATCATACAATACCTTAGTTATTATTTTTTAAGGAACATTCAAAAATATATCTTTCTTTATAATATCTAGTTTATAAGTATTTAATTATGGTACTTATATATTATATTATATATATTTAGTTAAAGTTTACAAACATATAAAGCATATCTTCCTCTTCTTCTTCGCCTTATCTCCCAACTATATGGGGCCGGCCATCCTGGACCTACACCTAAATTTCTATCACCTAACTTCGATCTTGTTCATTCACTCTAGTTATCTTCATATCACCCAATTCCATCTATCCACCTTTTCATTGGTCTTACTCTTCCTTTCCTACCTTCTACATTAATTTCCATAAAAACTTACTGCCTTTGAATCATCTCTTCTCATAACATATCCGCAAAGTTTTACACCAATCTTTTTAGAATATCATATTTATTATATTCTAAGTTAAATTTTAATTCAGTTTTAATTTTTATAATATGTAAAACATTTTGATTAAATAATGTAGAAGTGTAGAAATTTCTTCAACATATTTTATGCAAAATAAAATATAATAGTACTTTAAATTTACACTTAATATAAAGAAACTGAATTGCAGTATTAACATCGGTGTGTAGACACCACAAAGATTCTCAAAAACGCAATCATTAGAAGAATAAATATCTTAAAATTAAAAATAAATATTTTTAGATCCTGTAGAAATCTTTGATATTTTATAAAGAAATGGTACACATATATTCATTTTGAATAAAATTTTAAACAATAAAATAAAAATAAAAAATTATCACTGTTTTCTAGAATGTTTTTATATTTAAATAGTTTATATTCTATAGTCAATACTGTAACAATTTTATTGATTTCCTGATATTATTTAATTATTAATGGTAGTAAATATACATTTATTGTACTCTTTTCTATTTTGTATAAGTTGTATTATTTTATTTAATTAATTAATATGCATTTTTAAAGTAAATATCACATATTGTAGAAATTGATTCATGTTCTTTCTATTTTATTGAAGAATTACTAAACACTGAATTAGTACATTTTTAAGTTTTATCTTTTTGTATTTAATATTTAAATATGCAATAATTATTTTTATATTTGTTTAGTTGAAGATTTAGTGTCTTTACATTGTAGCACATTTAATTTGTGTTACCAAATTAAAAGTGCCTTAAGCCTTAAAGATCTAAAAAGTATAATGACAAACAATTTTAAGTTTGACACAAAACACGAATGGTTTGTTCATAGTTCACTGTCATGGTTAAGAACAATCAAATGCTATTTGGATCCAATTTCACCATCTGAGTATATACTAAAATTGTTTTCAGAGTATGTTTATTAGATTAGTTTACCATATAAATTTGTATTAAGTATTTGGTATAATAAATTATATTTGTTTCATAGCTCATTGGTATACACAAATGCATTTATTAATATTCTATCTACAATACTACCCGAAGATACTAATATTAATTGTTTAGATAAAGATGTACCAAATGATTTAAATATTGATACTGTCATACTCGAATTAAGAGAACTTCGAAATATTTTTAAAAAATATATGAACGAACAAATAATAATACCAAGAGACCAATGGAATAACATTCGATTAAAACTGGTAAGAACATTAATTATTAATTACATATAATTAATAGAGTTAAATAAATACGGCTTATAATTAGGCTCTTAACTATTATAAATTTTAACCATTTTACTTGAGTGTATAAAAAAACAACTACCTAAAAAAAGTATCATTTAAGTTTTTAATGTAGATTAAAATTAAATTACTACATTGCTAATTAAAATAGAGTTAGATATACTTTAGTAAACATTTATGTATGTCTTTTTTGGTAGTTGTGTTAAGGGGATTGGGAGCAATCATTACAAGGGGTTGTGTTTAGGTAGTTTTATGTTTTGTTCATGTGTAACTGTGTGTTTGTATGAAACGTAAATCTAGTGTGTGTAAATAGTACAATGCATGTTGCATATCTATATACATGTGAATTCATCAAAATATTCATAACCAATTTATGAGTGTAAATAGCTATCAAGGTTGGATAGCCTTCAAAGGTCCTGAACATAGCAATATACATATAAATGAATAAAATATTTTAAATTAGAAAATTAATATAGTAATTATATTATTATAATTATTGTCTTTTTTATTAATCAACATAAAAATTAGTTATGTAAAGGGCTGTAGCTTGGCGCTGGCAAGAGGGCTTTCGCCAGGGGCGCAATATTGCAAAAGGCGCAAATTTAATGATATTTATAAACACAAATAAAATGTTTCATTACTATATTAACGTACATAAAAAATTTAAGACATGAAAGCATGGTTTTAATAATATTATAACACCTAGCCATAAAATCAATGAGTTTTAATTTTAATTCATAATCTATAATACACAATTGCCAGAGACGTTATTACCTCTTGCTACAGGCCTGGTTGTGTACAGAAATCAGTCATACTAGTGATTTACTTACTATTTTAGAATGCACTTTGTAATTGATATATAATACTGTAAATGAATTAATTTTATAATAATATTTTATTAAATTTATAAATAAATTGAAATCAATACTTAATAATTAAATTATAAATAATTTTATTTTTAAAAATAAAAATGTATTTGAACTTATAAACAAGTTTATGTCACATTGGTACTTTTTCAAAATTATCAAATTATTTATAAGAATTGAATGTTTGAATTTTTATGAATTTGTCAATTTTCCAAAAAAAAAAAATTATTAATGATTTTAAATATGTTAAAAATAATCTAACCAATGTAAAGTAAAATGATTAATTATATCAAACATCTTTATATTTTTAAAATAAAGTCATAGAAAGTACCTACATTTTTATTAGGCATTTAAGACTAAAATATATACTTCTTCCAATCCTCTCTAATTATTTACTTTTAGAGTATTTATCAGTTTCATTGTACATACATCATGTATGTATATTGTATATGCTATATATATATAAAAAATTTTTATAGTTTTTTATTTTAACTAATAATGTTAAAATTAATTTAATAATAATTTCCATTTATTAAAATTACAAGTTTATTTTATTTTTCCAGGGGGTCAAATGCCCTGTATTTTCCCTCTCAATAGGCACCTATGGCTAAATATAATATCTATAAATTTATTTATCATTATATTTTTGAATTTATTTAAAATATTGTTGTTATAGGTAATGTTAACAATTATTGGTAAAAAGTATAATACGTTATAATTATGTTTATTTGTGGTGAAATAAATTGATAACAGTTAGTTATGAAAACATATTATTAGTGTTTTCTAATTTGGAAAAATGTGTAGGTAAATTATAATATAAAAAATACCAAAAAAAAGTGCTATATATAAATTTCTGTTTTAAACCCGACTACTTTTACATTATGATTTTGTATTTTTCTTTCTTAATTAAATAATCAAGATGGATTTTAGTATCAAATACTTTAATTTAGAAATCTTTAACAAAATGTCAAATATTTTTTTGAACTGTTATAATATTATTATATTCACAAGCTTGAAAAATAAATATTAAAATACATTCATATAATATCAATAATTAAATATAACAATATAAATTGTAAAAACTAAAAATTTAACAATAAATTTCACATTAAATAAAATAATAATTATCTAAATTATTAATACATTTAATAAATTCTTTATTGATGTTAAATGAATTAACAACCAAGGCTGGAACTAGAGTTAAAGGGGCCCTGGGACAAGACTAAGTTCGGGGTCCAATTTATCTATTGAGTTTGTCAACTCAATTTTTACCAAATTTTGTAAAAAAAAAAAAAAGAAATCAGGCATTATTATTTCTGTTCATAAATAATTTGTTTTATTTGACTTACACATTTTTCATGTTGTATTACATATAAAGGACATTGCCCCGGTTGCTCCATTTTAGTTCCAACCCTGTTAACATTTATTTATTTAAAAAATATATAAAATTGATTAAAATAAACAAATACAATATAACCATTATGGTGCTTATCATCTAAATAATTCAGAGAAATGGAACACATTTTAAAATAATAATTTAAACATATTTCTAAATCTAAACGTCAAGGATGCCCAACAAAAGAAATTAACAAGTTATTAACATTAAAATAATAGTTTTTTTTACAATAGAATAAGTCACAAAAAATAATGTTTAACACATGATGGCCACCCTTGATATATGAGATTTAAAACAATAATAGTACTGTTAAGTTGTTTTAAATAGTATAATAGTTTTGTTTAACTCAAAAATAGTAAATTAAAGTTAAGATTAAATTTATTTACATATCAATAAATTATTCAAATTCTTTAAATTTTATTATTTTTGTTCTTAATTTCTAAATAAAAATAAAAATGAATCATTGATTTAATAAATAATTTATAAATAGATATTTAATATTATATATGTCAGTCATTTTCCTTAATATCTAAAATTAAATGGTGTAGATAAATATAAATAATAATAATAGATTAATAATTTTTGTTATTTGATGGTTTAATGTATTTAAAGTTTCGGAGAGATTAAATAAACAAAATATTGTTTGATTATATATACTACCTAATATTAAATAGGTAGGTAAATAATTAATAATATTAAGCATTTAAGTATTTTTTATCAATGCATATATAAATATTTATTTGAAATAAAATAAATAAGCTAGTACATATGTATTTGTATTTAATTAAAAATATATTAGGTACATTATTGTGATATATAGATTGATTAGTTAGCATTGTTTACTATTTTGATTTGATTACAAAGGTTAGAAATGTTGTTATTAATTTACAAAACATTAATTTAATTTTATGTTATGTATTTAACTATTTAATTAGTAAAAAAAATCATTTAAAATGAAATCAAATAAATAATTATTGTACTGTTCATAATCGTTCATGTTCGTTTATTATATGTCTTTTACATAATTATTATTTTTTTAATATAAAAAAAAAAACATCTTTTTTTTCTTTGTAGCTAAAAAGTTATGAAATTACTTTAAGTAAGTATTTAAAATCTGTGAAATTTATTCATTAGAATGCTCTAATAATTTTATCTATATTATAATCTGCAAGGATATTTTTTTGTAAACTATTTAAATATAAATGAAACTAATATATAATCAATTTGTATGTACAGCTTATTTTACATGTAAATAATATAATAATTAATTGCACTCAATCCAGCCTCGTATGAAAACATGTTTTCATATTTTATTTACAACATTTATGTACTAAATAGATACAATATTTATATATTTTATCATTTTAAAGTCAAAGAATAAAAATATATAAATTCAAAGGCTTATATAATAAAAGTGTGCACAGTGTTCTACTATTATATTCTTATTTTTATCTATACAAAAATTATTATTTATTAAGCATATTTAAATTATATTTAAGAAACTATACTTTGATAATTACAGTGGAAGTTTTAGTATAAAATATACAGGATGAGCCAATACAGATACAATCTGTATCAATTTATTTGGTTAACTAAATTATTATAATAATTATGAAAAGTATGGAATGTATTATTATTAAATGTTAATTAATTATTATTATTGATATAATACATAATATTATAGTATAAAAAATTGTAAATCCAAAAGTAGAAACATAATATTTCATTGAATTATTGTTATGAAATATAAATATGATTTAATGGGTAAAGATTTAAATTAAAATTGTTAAAAATAAAATTTGATTAGGTTTAAATATATATTTAAATATTTTTTATTCATGTTATGTTTTCAATTATTGCTCTTTTAATCAAATAAATGATCTTGTTCTTATGAAATTTGAGTTATGAACCGCTAATGGATAATTATATATTTTAAAATACTTTTAATTAATATTATTAAAATAATTTTCATGAAGTTTTTATATTTTTTTTAAGTACTTAGGTACTATAACTTAAAAAATGTTTATTTAATTTTATCTATAGGTAGATATCATTTAATAGTATAATAAAAAATTAATAATGTTAATGTAAATAATATTTGGTCTAATAACTAATAAAAATGTACTTAAATATTTAAATATGTTTTTAATAAATTACAATATTTATAACAAAAATAATTTAAAATACTAATAGGTTAACTACCTATTAAATTGAAAATAATAGGTTTTACTATCATAATTTATACATAAATTATACATTTTATTTAATTATAATTTTACTATTTATTCTATTATTTGATTTTTATTTAGCTAAGTAAATATATTTCCGGATAAGTAACGATTACCAATCACAGTAGTTACGGTCTGTACGTGTTTTAAAATATTTGAAATCTGTGTCTATGCTCTCTGCTCCAGATTCATCAGTATCTAGACTTGTAGTAATTACTTTTCCGAACGATTCGTTGGATTCAGTACTAAGATATCCGGAGTCTTCATATCTGTTATGATCAATTGGCAAACTTTTGACTGCTTGTTTGTCAGAAGCACCAGCCGTGATCTCATAGATTTGCCGGTTATATTGTGAGTTGATGCAATCTAATTGCATAATTCTGGATTTGCTAGTGCTTCTGACACACCCGTTTTTTGGAGGTTTTATTACGGATAAAGGTGATGGACATCTTTGCCTTCGACAATGTTTTGGATCAGGTTGTAAATATTTGGCATCAACTTGATTCGTATTCCATCTTTTTTGTACATCAGCCATAACATTCTTGGCCTCATAGATTTCTAGTAAACTACTGAATCCAGTATTAATACTTTTAGGACTACTGTAATGATCTAACGAATCAGAAGAATATATTGTTTTTAATTTAGGTTTGATTTTAGTACAGTTTCTATCTAATGTATCTGGCTCAAAGCTATCTGAATCATCTTTAGGATGATTTTCGGAGCAGTCTTCAACTTCAATGGTTATTAGACCAGAGCCCTTCTTTTTTATTTTTCTGTCCAATGAGGTATTAGGTGACATACCTGTATTAAAGTTATCATTTACGTATACTTCACTTACCAAACTATAACGTTCGGATGACCTATTCAAAATATCTGGTAGAATTTCTTTCTTAGGTTTTTCTCGTACACAATCCGGACCAGATATATGTTCATAATAACTTTCTCTCTTTGTAATTGTATCATAAGTGTATGTTGTTCTAACTGTTAGTTCTTCTTCCAACGGTAACGCAGAAGTGCTTAAAACTGGACTCAGATCTGGCCTAACGAGTCCATATTCAGATGGTGTATGATACCCACATTTCTGTTTGTAATTCATCGATCTTTCTAAACTATCACAATAAATATCTATACTTTCTTCTTCGTCTTCTTCATATTCTTCTTTATCAGTATTTAACTTTAGTTCGTTATTCTCAGGTTGTATTTGAATATCATTATTTACGTTATTTTTTATTTCTAACTTGGCTGGAATACAAGGAGCTTGGCTTTTTTTTAGCTTGGTAGCTTCTGTAGGCACATCCATCAACCATTTCTGTATTGTTGCGGATTTGACTTTAAAGTGAGTTTCACATTTATTACACGAATTTAATGGTTCATTTGTATCTTCATTTACATCTTCTAAAATCATCATTAGATTTGGTTCAAATTTTTTCATTGTTATTTTCTTTTTTGCTTCCAATATTACTTCGCGAATCTTTTCTAAAAATTCTAATGCTGCTGGAGGGGGTGCCTAAAAAACAATATTTTTGTTTCAATTTATCTAATACTTACTATTTACAATTTAATATTCTGATAGAAATTATTATAAAATAAACGTTTTTTATTACCATCAATAATTCAAATTCAAAATAGTCTGGATTGAAGTAGAGTTTTTTTCTGGGATTAGCACACACTATTGATCTTATATTATCAGGTCGGTCTTCTTTGTTATCTAATGTTTCTACTATTGAAATATCCTCTTCTGGATGTTTTTCTATAGAATTTGAATCTGAGTAATACATTGAATGACTATTACACGAGTTAAATGATTGAATGGGGTGGACAATAGCTGTTGTTAAATTTCTCTGTCATAAATAGGAATTGCAAATTAGTAATTACTATAATTACCATAATTATTATTTATATATGGGTTTGAATTAACTTACGTTATTATTATTATTCTCCATTATATCTATAGGTGGTTCTCCTTGTGGACTTCTACTGTAGTTTCTATCTTCGTCTGACTCGTAAGCTTCATTATCGTTGTAACTGTGTTGAAGTAAAGGATTGTTTTTAACAATACCCTCTTCGGTAATTCCGTTTGACATCAATGGATTTTTAAACGCTTCTATATCTCCGTTTCGACCTTTAGGTCGACCTTTTCGAACATGTAAGTATAACAAAATTGATGCTACATACATGAGTCCTAACAAAACAGAACAAATCGCGACAGCTATTAATTCGCTAATAGTCAACCCTGTACTAGGTGCATTGTCTGTTGTTCTAATATCGGCAGAAAACAATACTTCTTTTACGCCTATAACATTTATATAATGTTTCTTTTAATAAAAAATATGCATAATATACTGGTATTAAAATCTATTAATTACTTGGAGTTCCTGCAATTCTAAATGAAATGCAAGGTGTAATCGCCTGATGTAAATTATTATCATAATCGTGTAATGTTTCTTTACAAATCATTTCGATTAACACCAACCGTCCTTCAATATTGGCTCTTGATTGTAAATCACCTAACCACTATAACAAACATTTAAAATAATAAAAATAAAAATTAAAAAAACACCAGACATGTTATTATTTTATAAAGTTAAATTGTTATACAGGCATATATAGACTTAACAAAATTGTATTTCATGTCACTAAATATTACTATTATACTTATTACCCACAATATTTATGTAGATTTATATATTGAAGTTTCAATGTAGGCAATAATCAAAATATGAAATTATTTATTTAGTGAAATGTTTAATTGATAAAATTATAAAGTATCGTAATACCTACAATTTTCTATACGGATATAAAAAATATTTTTTTGATTTAGTAATTATTGGGTATGATACAAATGATTGGCCTAACTGTTCTTTAATCTTCTGCTTATTATAAGTTATAAACTAATAATATAAAGAGAAAATGCGGTATATTTCTTGATTTTATCTATTTACATAATAAAAACCGTGAGATATTCAGAAGAGCACAATGTTCAAAAATAGATACAACGTAATTTAAACAAATAAATAAAGCTGGTTTTAACGGAGATATGTTGACATTTACTATTCTTTTATATATATATATATATATTATTTTCATAGCCTGTAATATGTATAGCATTAGGTATATGTATATTGTATTATAATAGATAATATAGTTCAATTGTTAAAAAAACAATTTAAATTTTTTATTTGATTCTCTCGTATAGATACGTGTAAGTATAATATTAATATATTAGGTATGTTTATTATAATATGTTAAAAACATTTTATGATCAATCTAATCAATAAACGTACTAATAACATGATGCGGCCATTTTCTCGATGTATTTGAAAAGGAGTCTCAAAGTCTGATTGATTTTTAAAATTTACCCAACCTCCGCGAGTTAAATATTTCGCTTTTGAAATAGCGCAAATAGGATACTGCATACCTGTAAAATAATATGAACATCAATATTTAATTATCTAAGTTTTATAGATTCTGTTATGTTATGTAACTCAATAATCATTTATTATCTCTTAAGCTATTCTTAAAAAAAAGGTATTTAAAAAGTATAAATATATATTTCTAAATATGATTAGAATGAAGAATTAAAAGAAAAATATGGCCTCATGTAAGATTTATGTATTACTTATTAGTTATTACTTTATTAGTATTAAATCATTGTAAAATAAACGGTATTTTAATAGAATATTGTTGCCCAAGGGATCGAAATGGCAAAGTAATTGGTTAATTCATTTTTATTTCATTGAGCAAAAATTATTCGTGTAATTAAAATTTGATTGATTTATAGGCAAACTAAATTGCCACCTTATAATTACAAACGTAAAAATTGCTATTTGGCTAATAAATAATTGTCGCTCCCGGCTAAACATATGAATGTTATAAAGCTGTTGTGTTTTCAACTAGAGTAAAACTAGTCTTCGTGCGATGTCTTGATTATGTTTTTTAATATAATTAATATAATATAGTTTACACTGCAAAATTGTTTTGTATTTATTTTTTTAAATTTATTACTGCGTGGAAAACGTATAATATAATTTATTTAGATACATTATAGTGGTGTTCTGAGATTCAAAATAATTGTAGAATTATTGGTTGTTTTAGTGTTTTTGAAATTCGTAATTATAGATGCTAATGGGTTTTCTGGTAGGATTTGATTTATAATACAAGTAAAATATGTTTTAATATAAATTTTACTGTTAATTTTGAAACACTTATTAAATGTATATATTACCCAAAAATAAAATACGTACCAGCAATTTTAATTTCAGCACTAGGATATACGATTTGTCCTTGTAGTGGAAGAAAGACGTATGGTATTTTTTGTACTGTTGTACCGGACACAAATGAAGCCAAAGAACATTCTGAAAATAATTAATAGAACATTTAAAATCATATTCATGTTTCGTAAAAACTAGGTAGGTATGTTTAAATGATTAGGATTAAATATCAATAATTCATATATGTTGTTTACAAAATACCAAAAATGTTATAACTTGGTTTCTCTTTATTAAATTGTGATTTTTTCGTAATGGTACAATAATAAAATATTTATTTCAACGGTAACACGTCATTTTTTGCGTATAGATTATTTTATTTATTTATCTTATTGCAGAGGTCGGGAATCTAGTTTTAATTTAAAGACACAAACTATTAATTTTTGTATTTTATTATTGATGGTTTTAGTGAAATCACAAACGGTTATGGTCTGCATGTGTTTTTCCTAGGCAGTTTGTAGAAAAGGAAAAAAATTCTGATTAACGGGTCATCAACATCCGTATACTATAATATATTATATATTATAATAATAAACAAGCCAATAAAATAGTCAGGATTAAAAGCAATGTATAAATGTATTTTTACGACCCAAATTAAATGTTTATTCTACAGTTAGTCATTGACAATCAGCGACTTTATGCAGACTGTCTAATAGAGTATCAATATATATTATGATATAAATTACGTAGTTTATAAACATATTTTATTAAATATTGCATTGAAGTCGTAAGAAAACTCGAATATATTAATATATATTTGTGTCAAATATAGTAGGTAGTAGGTACCTAAGTAAATATTGTATAGGTGTAAAGTAATTATTATAAAGTAATTATTGGTATGTATCTGCATCATTTAATGATTATGTTTTCACTCAAAACAATTATTTATTTTTTTGAAGAGTTAATTATACTTCTTAAAGAAACAACATTTTTGAAAATAACGTTTTTAATCTTTGTTTAACCACTAATTATACTTTATGTGTATCGTTAAAGTTGTGTTTGTTAAACATGTTTCATTAGAATTTAGAAACATATTTTTTTAATTTAATAGAACCTGCAGGTTGTTAGAAAAAAATATCTTATATGTTAGCAAAGAATAATTATTGCTCTTTTAGAAATGAAGAATATTCCAACTATAGTTAGTAGTTCATTAATATCATTTATTTTAAACTATGATTGCCAA
Source organism: Eriosoma lanigerum (assembly GCA_013282895.1). Taxonomy (NCBI): domain Eukaryota; kingdom Metazoa; phylum Arthropoda; class Insecta; order Hemiptera; family Aphididae; genus Eriosoma; species Eriosoma lanigerum. The sequence goes on along the minus strand of CM023357.1, from coordinate 58,277,285 downwards.
TCATTATCATGTGTACAACATTAAATCATTAATACAATAATTTAAAAAACTAACAAACGGAATAATATCGTTTAAGTTATTTCCTGAAAAGTACATTCAAAATACATTTTTTATTTCAACAATTCTTTAAAAATTACAAATGAGGACTTGTGGGAATGCATAACGAAGTTTTTTATTCACCATGTAATTGTTATTAAATATACATTCACGGTATGGGTTAAACGCGTCAACTGATAAGATACGGTTTCGATTTTCATATACTTTTTTTTTTTAATTAGATCAAAATTTATTTTATTATATTTTATGTTAACTTAAAATTATATTTAATAATTAAAGTATTATAAAGTTTCTTGAAAACTTTTCAAAAAACAACTTTTACAAAATTAATTCATTACTTATTAGATTCATAAGCTATAGATATTAAATATTTATAAACTGTATATAAGTTTAGGCTCGAAATTTATATTATATTAATATACTAAATACAAAAATAGTTTTGCTTAAAGATTACGATTTACGTTAATCTATCTATTATTGTAAATCCTAACCAATTATATAATTAATTTACGGTTAACTTTTCTTCAGTTCCATTACATTATTTTGTTAAATTTTTAACGAACTCTGCAGTTAATTTTATTAAAATATTGTAGATTGTAATTATAAAAGAAAAATAATTAATTACGGTCTAATCAATATAATATGTTATTAGCTACATTTATTTTAATATCTGACTAAATATATATAATATAAAATTCTTAAATGTTTTAATGATATGATAATAAATCGATAATTTGGACCACATTAGAATTTATCGAATCCGTGTTACTAGGTTAGTATTGTTATTCTTAAAAATAATATTAAATAATGCGTATAATATATTAATATATAATATATTTATTCATATATATATAAATTCTTTCTTGGCGGATTTCTCTATAACCGATCGGATTTGTCACGGTTTTGTTTGCCATCGTCATTGTTTGTCGGTTCATCTAGTAGGTACCTAATACTACCTATCATAATACTTTTATCTTTATAGTCGTACAAAACGAATATTTGGGCTACAAGATTAAATAAACATCACAGCATGTTTAAAGTTATTGTATTATTATTATTTATTGGATATTGCTGGACACAGTAAAACACCAGTGAAAGAAAACGGTTTTTACGTATACTTGTAGTTTAGTTTACAGTGAAGTCCGATATCTATTAAACTTTGAAATAGGAAAATAAAGATTACATTTTTGAGAAGTTAATACACAAATACAAATTTGTAGAATTTCCTCTGGATTTCCGAATTATTAGCATATATAAATAATTATTTGCTGTTGTTAGTTTTTGTTATTTTCATAACATTTTTAATTTCAATAAATATAAAATACTTTTATGTTTTGCTCGTTAATAACTAATCGTATTAACTATTTAACCAGTTCCCGACAGAATTTAATATACAATCACCTTGTAAGTCGTCGACGCATATCCGCAAGTCATCCCTGAATACGGGCATAGGTTGTATGCATTGGCATCGACAGCCATTGTTAGAAAACATTCCCGCGATTGCCCCAGAAAATTGTTTGCCTCTTCCACCCATCATCGGCATAGAATCATCCATCCCATTCGCACCACCACTATAATCGACTTGCATCAACGATGCTGTTCCACTGCTCATTCCGACACAAGTTTCCATTGCACATTTCACGTCTAAACAATACCAAACAATATTCCATCGTGTGTTTATTAATTATTTATAAAAATCACGGATAGACGAGGGGGAGATTTGAGTATCATAAAACATTTATTAAAATGTATAGTAAATATTTTAAGAAATATACATAGGGGAAATGTATATTTATTATTGTATTTGTCTGTTACAAACACGTTAAATACATACTTACTTCAAGTTTTTCAAAACTCTTTGTAAAGTATACAATTATTATACCTAACATATTATAAGAACGAGTCACACTAATTTTATTTTACTTAAATAGACAATTCAAAATTTGTATTTTCATTGTTTTCGTGTAGTATTTTACTGCTTATAAAGTTTGATAGAATGTCAATTAATGTCAATAGAGGTACAGAGTCAGGTGCTCCTTACCGCCCTTCTGTTTAAAATTACTTGTTAAATGTCCATAACTAAATGTGAATAATGAAAATTATAAAATTTAGAATATAAAAGTTTATAATCTGTAGAAATATTAGATTTGTATTAATGAAAAAGTGGGAAGGTCGATTTTGGATGTTCCTCCTTCGTCCTTTCGGTCCTCGGAGAAATTAGTGGTTTATTATAATTAAGATTGGAATGCAATGATATTTTATTAGAAAATACGATTCTGAGCAAAACTCAATATAATACAATGTATTATACTAATAGGTCGTTCCATAAGTTTACCATGTGTATAAATTACCTATGAGAAAACTAAAAAAAATTAAAGTACCTACGTTCAAAATTGCATTAGTTATCATGAAAAAACCTAAAATGAATTTTATCAAAATTACGATTTCCGTAAATTTTGACATTTTTCCGTCATTTTTCGGTAGTTTTCCTTCTCCTAAAGAAATACTTTTGAGAAATTCGAAAAATGAGCTAAATAAGGTACTAACCAGATGCAATTTTCTACCGAAAGTACCCTATATGTGGTAATCAGACCATTATTTTTACCCGAAAAAGTGTCTTCAGACATAAAGAAAAAAAACATCATTGTAATACCAATACATTCCTTGTTTCGCTCAGAGTCTAAAATGTATTTTTTAATATTGTATTTAAGTATACCAAAAATTGGTTTTAAGTAAAAAATATATGAATATTCTAAACACGAGTAATAAAATCACATATGACAAATATATACAAACATGAAATAAAGGTAAAATATCATTAATCCGGACGAATTCGGTGGAACATATGTTTTCATATACTTATACCATGTATACATTATACATTATATAGTATATAATGTATAATATATACAGTATATTATATAGAACATTAATAATACATATTATATAAAGTGAATATCGTTTAATGCGATCACTGATTAATATAATCAAAATGTACAAAAAGTAATTATAATTAACAGAAATATTTGTAATGTTTATAATATTTATGTGTATTTTTAATTTTATATATATATACATTATGATATAAAAGGAGATACATTAATATGCAAACCAAAATTAGTAAAATATACTTTTTTTAAATATTTCTTTTGTATTAAAAGATTCGTTACCACCATCGCTGGTTGTATTTAGAATAATAAAAAATAACTGCAACAAATTGCGTAAGTAACATGACCATGTAACTATAGGCCAAGTAAATTTTATATAGAATACATAGATAGAAGAAGTTCTCATATTAATTTGCTGTTGCCAATTCGCGTTATTTTAATGTGGCTTTAAATTTTAGAATAAATTTATTTACTGACATTTTTAATTACGTCATAAACACATATTATATTAAAATTCATGCGATACATTATATCTTTATCTTTATCGTTTGATATTTAAGTGAATATTTTAATATGCTCTTAAACGTTCAATAATAAAATGTATGTATTATATATGCATATTAATCAAAAGGAACAAAATTTAGAGCGCTGCTTTTTTATTTTTTAGTGAAAAAACACAACACACCTAACATTATGTAAGATGGATAAAGGTTTTTTATGCTTAAACTTTTAAAGAATAAAATATACTATCGAATAAAAATAAACACATTTAAAATATATTTTAATTTTTAAAAACAGGTATTTAAAAATAATATTCAATTCGTAATATTTTTGTTAATTTAGAGTACGTCAAACAATTTTTTAGAATTAATTTGGACTGTTTTTTTTTACCATCATATAATGTTCACGTTATTATATATATATATGATCTTTTAAACGATTTGATTTAGCGTTGATATCAACGTAAATTGTTAAATGTACATACTTTGAATATATATATTGTTACTCTTTAACAAGATTAATCTTTTTTGTTATTAATTAATTTACCAATATAGGTTATAAACAGTTATTTTATATTTAAATATCAATATATTTTTAGTATAATATTAACAAAAAAAACAATAAGTGCAAGTTTAAAAAAGATGATATTTTATCCTTATATACTGTAATTGATAAAAAATGAACGTTTAGATAATGTGATTTAGTTTCTTTTTTCTAGTTAAGATTAAATTGTCACCGCAATTTTTTGGTTTAAACTCGTGATTATGAAGGATAATGAAAAATATAGTGGATTTGTTAAAAAATAGTATGTAATGTATTATACTAATTGGATACTGTGTACGACATAAAAAAACTAATTAATGATATCTAAAAAATTATATGTCTAAAATTTTTACTTAGGTAACGTTTTTATTATTCTAATTATTAACATGGTTTTATTAAAAAATAATTCAGTAATTCAAATAAATTAATATGTGTGATTATTTGATGAATAATGAGAAATAATGATAAAATAATTTTAAATTATATTACCTATATTCGATGAAAAATTAAAATGATTTGTTTTTAAATGTCTATATTAATAAATAATATTATTCTCATATCGCCGCAAGACTACGAATCGAGGTTGTGTGAAATCTATATGTAAATATTCCACAAAAAAATAATGTACCTAATGTTATTAATGGAGATATTACACTTTGATGAACAAAATATTAATAAAAATATTATAATTTTAATCGATTTGTCGGCACGTCGCGCGTCGTATGGGTTTTTCAACCAATTATGTCGAATGCTTAGGCCACTTGTTCCGCACAACCCACACCTTAATATTATTTTACGATCGTATCCAAGTGGTTTTAAAATCATTTGCATATTGCATACATTAATTTTACCGATTTTTGAATTATGATCCATTTTTTCCGTTATGATTTAATTCAACACAACAATTTACACCGTCAGAAGCTGGTCCGTTGTGGACCACGGTTATTCTTCGCTTTAATAGCGATGTGCCACCATATGATAAATAATACGTAAATTTATTTACAGATATATGTTTTAAATTCAAAATTATGATGACTCGTCTTCGTTTTACGTAAAAATATTTTGTTTCTCTATTACTAGCACTGAAATCGGAATATATTATATTATACTATAAAATACGATTCATAAATCTAAAACTATAAATAATATTTTCATCAGAAATGGATGTGTGAAGATTCATCATATAGATTTAAAAAGGTGAGAAGAAGGACTATTTATATGATCTAACGGATTTATTTTTCTAACACCATCAGCTGCATAGTAGTATGAATAATTGTAATGCGTTACTTATATTTTATTGACCAATAAACTCTATATCCTTATTATATTTGTATATTATTATTAAATTTATATACACTTGAATAGTTAATAATAAAAATGTTAAGTAACTTCACACCCATATAGATAGATTATTATATCATTGCCATATAATAATATAAACACATTCATGATTAGCTCTTTCGTAAATAAGCGAGAAGTGATTTTTAATTAAAGTAAATAGGTACTAAAAAAAATAAACATTTTTTTTTCCATACACCTTATTGGATTTATTTGTTTCTTTGAACATAACCTAATTCTTAGTATTAGTATTTGTCAATACTTTGTATAGCCATATTTCATTATACCTTATGTATATACAAAATCAATAGCCAACGGCGGAGCGAACAGTCAAAGTCATTAAAATAATATCTTAATTTGGAATTTGAAACAACAAATAGGTTTTGTATATAAATATGTTGTGCTTATGGTTAATAATATAAATCCGAAGAACGGAAAAAATAGCTACGTCATAACGCCCATAATTAAATACAATATGATATATCCAAATATGATTGTAGGTGTGTTATCTATTAAATATATTATGAAACTATCAAAAGGGACAAATTGTTAGTTGAAGACTATTATTTGTAAGTAATTTTAAATGGGTTTTTAGAAATTGTAAGTTACTTACTAACCTCAAAACATATGTTGAAAAATTTCCTCCAGACCCCCTCCCTCCTCCTATCGACTAAACGACTGGAACGAATTATAATCTAAAATACATAAATTGTAAGTTAGCTCCCATTAAATCAATTTAAAAAAAAATTTAGCCCTCCCAAATTGTCCGAATCAATTCCGAAAAATTTTAACCTAAAGTACTAGTAATTTTAAATAATTGTAAATTGATTTTTACAATTTATAAATTAACTGCCTCCCCTCAAATAAATTTTTATATTCGTTAATTTTATTGTTATTTGTAGTCAGTATGTATGTAGTTATAATTTAGTTAGTCAGTAAGGATTGATTATATTATGTTGATATATTGAAAAATACATGATTTTTTACTTACTTAATTAATAATAGATATATATTTAGCTGTATTAAGCTGTGATAATTTAATTCATCTAAAAATTTTTAACCAAACCCCAAACGTTTATATAGGTATATAATATAAATGAGCTGACTCTTATATTCCTAAATATTCATGCAGGTATTTACCTAAATAATTAAGACTGTAATTTTTTTATATATATATATATATATATATATATATTTATATATTATTATATTTTCAATACTTAATAATAATAACTCATTAGTTATTATATGTTATAGTTTTGTAATAATATACAAAAAATTTTACGTAACTATCAAAATTAATTAATTAAATTTTTAATTCAAAATTTACCAAAAATAAGTTATTATCTAAACAAATTTCAATAATTCAATTACTCAGCAAAAAATTGATAATATTTGTTAGAAGAAATTATATGAATAGTAATCGAGCGATAGTACGATATATTGAAACGTATCTTATAGCATATAGAATGTGCGTTTTTGAAAGTTGACAAATCATAAGTTATGGAACTATTTGGATCTAATACGCAATATTTTATCGAATTTTTTTTAAAAAATATAATATTAATTTTCTTTGTAAAAATAAAAACAGTTATCTTGTAGATTTAAATTTGATAAAACGTTTTGATAACAAGTCTTACAAAAGTTTTTTATCTTTACGCCATAGAAAATATTCTATAATACGTTTATCTCTTTTAATGTTGTTTATTAGTTTGGTAACATTAAATTATAAAAATTTAACAAATGTTTTTTTACCTGTTTTTCCTAATATTCAAATTTAAAATCTATTAAATGTTTATTTTGATTTTACAAAAAATGTAGTTTAAGTACAATGTTTATTATTATAATTTATCATCTTATACATTATAAATTTAAATTCTAAATTTGAATTGATGTGATGAATAAAAAACAATAAAACATTACGCACTATAATTCCAACGTACTATAATATTTATCTGATCTTACAGATACAACCTGTAGATATCTGTAAAATATTACTTATTTTTTAGTATCTCTTGGCCAACCGTATGATCGTTATATTATTAATAGGTATACGTCGCATGGGTCATAGGATATTATAAACACTTAATTTTGTGTATTAAAAAATAATACCGTTTTATTACGTCCGTATAATATTATTATTTTCGTCATTATTCAAAACGTGTTTTTTTATTATTATTATTATTATTTTTCCGGCAGTCTTTTACCTGATACGTCGAACAAGTCGCCGCGGTGGTGCCGGGTGATGGACACGGTGGCGGAAACGTCGTCGAACAGCAAAAGCAACAGCGACAACGCAATCGCCGACAACGATGAGAAACTTGACAGCCACGTCATTGCACTCAATAATATCATGGAGATAATGTATTATTTTATTATTGTCCGAGCACGTGGACCGCCACCGCCGGCCGAGATGACGACTTTCGCCGGTCGATCTTCAGCCGCCGCACGCGTCATACGTGTCACGTTCATCCGAACGACTTCCGCCGATTCTCGTTGTCACCTACGATGTTACATCAACAAAAAAACAAAATCGATCATTTCTCATACTATAATAATTGTTCTTCATAAGTAACATGTTTTATTATTTATATTATTATTATAAATTTCATTTAATAAAGTATAATAATACGTTCATAGCACGTATAAATATTATAATTTACAACACGAATGGTTTGTATATACTTACGAGTATAATATTTATTTATCGCCTATTTTTTTGATCTCCCAACTATTGATTTTATTTAGGTTTTTTAACTTGTGCAGTACATTTTTTTTTTTCCTTTGCTCATATTTTAATGTATATTGTTTTTGATGACAGATTACTAATTTAGTACGACATATTTTGTTTGCCATATCAATATATTGTATTATCATATAAAAAGAGTATACGGAATACGAAAATTAAGACGCTTCGCTTTATGTTTATGTTGTCTGTTATTATTCAAATTATAATCAATTAAATTATGCAAAGAATTTCAGTAAAAAACGTATAATCTATATACTTCTATAAAAGCCTCATAAAAACATGCGAAATGCGAAGGCTGTATGAAAAACGACACTTTTTTTTATTAAAACAAAATTGTCTTTATTTCGATTGTAATTACAATTTACCTTAAAATTAAGTTGTTTTAAAACTTACATATTATGCAGTGTATTTGATTACTTGTTCACTCTTATAAAAAATCGAGATTATTGCATATTCATAAGAGTAAAATAATGAACGGGTGGTTCTTATTAATTGATTATCACATTAAGTATATCCTGTACCATTTAAAAAAAGTACCGTTTCGCGTATGTAGACAGACAGAAAACTGTCGACGGCCGTACGCGTAATTGCATCTTTATGGGGTAAGGAAGGGAAACACTAATTGGGGTGCGGTGTAAAAATATGCTAAACCGACCAATTTTCGTTCGACAGCGGGACCTTTCTTAAATGTAATATGTATAGTACCATTGATTAATTAATTGTAAATAAATATATATAAAATTATAAATAACACATTGTGTAATTAATCAATGATAGTATCTAATTCCTATAAATATTATAATCATAAGCGTATTGTATAAGTATCTAGGTCTTTTTGCCAGAAGAGCAATGGGCACAAAGGAGCTTACCATTCTTTTTTTTTTTACTTTAAATTGTCTTTTTACAAACATCATTTTAAAAAGTATTAATTAGTATACCTGTAAACTGTATGCAAAAAAATATTTGCATAAAACATTTATAATAAAACTATTTATGTATTTTACATTTTTTTTATATCCCAACATTATTATAGTTAGTAAGCATTTTAAAGTATAACATATATTTTTAATAAATATTTACATTATTTATAAAGTTTTATTACCTAACCTAATTATTATTAGAATATTAGCTATATAACATTTCGTATTATATATATATCCTATATAGGTACGCTTTATACTATCAATATATTATATTTTATTAAACAATAAAAATAAATAAAAAAACAAATAAAATACAATTTTATTGTCTATTATTAAATTTCCTTTACCAAATTTTATTTTTGATTAAATTAGTTTAAAATGTTGTGGAGCTAAAGACCCCTTTATAGTTATCCCTATGGGCTATGATTATAATATTGTACAAACATAAATTTATTTAATTAAAAAAAAATATTATCTATATTATTTATTTTATATTTTTTTATAATACGAGTAAAAATAATAATATGTATTACCGGTTAAAATAAATTGTCTTTGATTTTAAAGAATTTATGAACTATTTGACCGTTTATAGACCTTGTTTCTACTGTGGCACTTCTCTACTGCAGCAATCTATAATGTAATTTGTGGCTCAATTATTTCTTTTTCAGTCGGCACGTGTAAAACAGATAATGATAACGATTTTTTCCATAATAAATACAATTTAATCAAATTAACGGGAAACTAAAATCAACATTGTTCCTACCCTACAACGTATAGTATAACGGTACAAATAAAACAATTCTGAGTAAATTGTCTTTTTAATTGAAAAGTATTTATTTTATTTTTATTAGTTAATGTAATATAATAATATTGATTTGATAATAATATTATATAGTTCACGATGTTATTACCTCATGTAGATACAATAATATAAAATAAAATATTTAATAATACTTAATACCTATTCCTTAATTGGAGTTGTAAGCACCTAAATTTTATCTACACTTTTTGACAATATTGGTTCATTTATCAAAACGTAATAACGTGATTAGGTAATAAACAATATTACAAAATATGGTTTTTGTTTATTTTGAGGTTGTTACACCAATAATTTCAGTTTTAAACGCACACTTATCATAGATACCTGTGCCTATATTATAATTTTATATTAATAATTTGTATTATATAAAATATATAATATAATTAATTAGTGGCTAATTAAAATAATGCTAAAAAACTATTCAAATTCCTTAATAGCCAATAAGATATTAGCTATAGTATATTATCGATACTGTTATAATAATATTACATAATATATAGGTATTTAATGTTAAACATCTATAAATAATCACTGATCATTCAAAATATAATATTAAAATTATATAACTTAAATACACTGTTATACGCTTATTATCATAATAATAGAATTTCATTTTTTTAATTTTGACCGCGAATTTTGGTAAGTAAGTATAATACTTTATAATTGATTTTTTTTATACTTACATAAATGCAAAACGCGTTTTTTTCGTCTAAGTATAAGTACACGATTAACCGAGTTATACACATAACATATGATTTTTTACCACTGACAGGTAATCTATACACATTTTTTTGTGTGATATATAATTTTGTAAATAATTTAAATCTTGTTCTGTTTAGACATTTTTTTAATAAATTATATTAATTATAACATTGCATAATTTGTATGATCCTTAAAATAGATCAACGAAATATATTTATTTTTTAAGTATACATTACTGCACTATAGCGTTTCTTGTAGCTTGTGGCAATAATAATCTATTGGTGTATGATGTATGAATGTATACCAATTATTAATAATAGTGTACACTGTACATATTAAAAAAAACAGGAACATTGCATTTTCTCCCACTCTCTCTCTTTCTAACAGAAATTTCTTAATTATGTTTTTTTTTTTTTATACGTTATTTAATAATTAATTACGATAATTAGCAAAAATTATAATTTTTAAATATTTGTTTGATACATGGATGAGAACAAAAATCGATTTTCCGTAGGTACATATTTTTTAACACTCTGTAGGTATATCTACTGTCTATATCTATATGGCTATATGGTATATATATCGTTATCGTTATTAGCATGACTAGCATTTATGCATTATGTTGCTTGAAACCTATAATACGTTTAAATATATAATGCGATAAAACATTGTTTTATCTAATGAAGAAATCAAAAAAATAGGGCTACACAAATAAATATAAAATAATTTATAAGGTAAAAAATTATTATATTTATATTATCTTATTATATATTTTAATAATACCTAATAATTATCGTTTTATAGTTTTTCAAAATAAATTATTTGGTTTATGTTTAGCGAATATACCGACTAAAGAACGCTCAATTTCAATCGACAAAATGGTACAAATTTCGTATTTGTATGTAAGTTAGCTCTGTCTCCAATAATGCGTAGATCTGATCGATTCATTTTATACAAAGTAGACCAAGATTTTCATCGAATACACTATGCTTTGAAAAACTATTAATTTAATTTGAAATTATTGTAAAAAATATCAACTATTAAACTATAGTGTTATGTACCCATTTGGAAAATATAACGAAACATGTAAAACAGAAGTAAATACATCTTATTCAGAATCTCTTGAAACGTATTTAAATTTTTTAAAGAAGGTAAATTAACTTTATAAATAAAACAAAATTACACAAAATATTATTACGTTACGTGTTTTCCTTTTCTTTGGTCTTCTCGTAAATTACTTTTGTGTTCCGATAAAATCCTAATACTAAAGTGTATAAGCGTGTGCGTACCGGCACGTGAATGACAAATCGTCCGAAACGAGTCACCAGTTGTTTTCTTATACTAATTATACGCGCGCGCACGAAATATTATGTGTTTAACGGAACAGTATTTAGTATATTCAATAAATTAGTATTTATAATTTTAATAAACTCTTGAGAGAGATCGCATCAAAAACATACTTACATAAATCCGAAGTTAATGGATTAGAACGTTGTGTCAACGTGAATAATTTATTATCGTTATGACGTTATGAGTAATAATATTATAAATGTTGGGTTGCACCAAACTCGTCACTATCTATTGATAAATTATTTCAATTATTGTTAAACGACTTTTGTTAACATATGTTAAATTTACAATTGTTGCTCAGTCGTTATTGATGTCTACCGGTTATCCGGTTATCGAATAAATCAGACGTATCTGCAGAGATTAGAAGACCATCTGATGAAACACTATTTGAAAAGATTAAATTAATTTTAGAAAAAAACAAGTAAATCTACATAATATGTACAGTATACTAGAATAAGTAGTAGAATAATATTCCAACGCACGTTTCCATCAACACCACAATATTACGCAAAACATTGATAACGAAATTTAACTATACATACATTTTTACACAGCGAGATAGTCCAAAAAGTATGTCGACCACTGGTCTAGACTCTAGTTTATACTACGATCATGGGTGCCCATAGGGGAGGAAGGGGTAGTGCCCCTGGAAAAATAAAATGAACTTGTGATTTTAATCAATTGAAATTATTATTATATATTTATCAGTTAATATAAAAATGTATAAAAAAAAATTTTGCCCCTTCCCCCCTGAAATTTTTCCTATGGAGGTGCCCATGACTACGATCAATACGTATTGAGATGTTAAGGTTAGGTTTACATTTATATTATAGATATGTTAATATAATAACATCTAATTTATTCATTATCTTCATTTATATGCCGTTTAACTTTTACAAATTATGTCGATCAAAACAACAATTAGACACATTAAAATTTTCAGCATGTCTTTATTTTTAAAACTTAATAAAATGTTTTCAATAAAATTAATTATGTTTAGGTACAATTACAATTCAAATAATCTAAACTGAATATTATACCTATATATAATATATAGTGATGACCGTAGTCATAATATACATGTAAAGTATTCCAAACAAAATATTAGCAAGTAATATAATTCATTAAAATATTATACCTAGTCAATTATATATAAGTACTACTACTTATACATATTGTAATCTTTGGTATAATATGATTATCGTGCAGAGTATTTTCTATAATTTTACCGCATGAACATACCGCATTCGTCTACACGAACTAATGTCCCTCCGGCAGAAATTAATTTTTTTAATCCAATTTACCTATAGGTATATTTAATATTTAGACTCTATAGAAATACTAAAATTTGTAAAATACGATATAATACGGTTATTTAATTATTCATTTGTGTAATAAGTACTATATATACGAATTGGCGTTGAACGGTGTGTAATTTGTACCTGCACGAATTAAATAAAATCAGACAAGTCGAGTTATATCCAAAGAAAATTGATGCATTTCCTAAAACTGGTATAATGTCCAATATCCTAATAATCTTAGATATGACGGCGAGTGCAACAATTGCAATTTGCGATCATCGTTATATACGTATCTATTACTTACGTATAATGTGCATCGTAGTGCATTATAGAAAAATAATAATTGTTGCAATGCGGTTATTAAAAAAGAAATAATGAAAAAATAAAAAATCTCAGCGCATCAGTTTTACTCTATATATGGTATCCTGCCGACCGACAAGGCAATTATAGAAATGAAAAGACACGAACGATATACCTACCAACGCACGGACGCTATATATTCTGCGAAAAAAAATAAATATGTTTTAGATTATTGAAACTATTTTTTGATTCGTTTTGGAAATCGTGTAAGGTACGCCGGCTGCTATATGCGGTTGCAATACGAAACACCAGTGCAATATTTGTGCACACGGATATCGTCAAAAACGTTTAAAAAAGTTATCATAGCATTAATTTCTACGATATTATTATATAAATTGAATATTTTATATAATATAATATAATACGATGCACACATCATGTACGAATCGTATGATTCACAATGGTATAGGTCATGTTGAATCTATCAGAGGCGCTCAAGAGTAAACAAATTCAAGGAGGGGACAAAAAAAAAAAAAATTGTTATTTGTTTTTCAATTTCGCTATTTAAATATTTAAATTTAATTTTTAAATACATATCTACCCCAAATCTAGTAAGCGAGTTCTCCTTTCCCTGCGCCACCACCTGTGGGCGCTCATGTGTACCTTTGTCTGTAAAATTCCTATACGATAATATATACTACATTACGTTTTAGTAATTTAGAATGTTATTAATGATGTATAATTTCACATCAATGAGGGTACCTATCTAGTACAATATCCAACACACCTACATAATTTATGTTTACTACGTTTTTATGTAATAAAATGTTTAAATGTATTTTTCATAACGGAGATTTTAATAGTCGATAATAATGATAATGACCGCAGATACCGATAATTTTCGCACTTGCGAGCCGGCGAGAAATATTTAAAAATAATTTTACTGTAGGTATGCGTATAAATATAGGTAGGTAAATCAAAATAATAAGTGTATTACTGTACAACTATAACTGCAATTACATTAAATTCATGACAAAATCAATATTTTTATATATAATTATAAAAAATAATAATGGGTATATATATATACTACTAGTGTTGTGTGTTCATATTAATTTCAATTACATTACTTATAGTCGATTTCAAACTTAACGTAAGTTTGTTTTTAAATTTAGTAATCGTAATTATAGTATAGGGGAGAAAACAATTCTATAGTTGCATTATTTAATAAAAATATAATTTATTTTATTTAAATCTCTATAAAGTTTGAAATTTACATTACTTATTTATTTTACTAAAGCGTTTAACCCGTTGATTTATTACTTTAGTTTAACATTATATACGTGTTAGTCTAATTTTAAATTTAACATTATTCATTACCTATTCATGTTCTATCATAATAATTCAAACAATTTAAAAACATATTTTCTTAAAGCATCGCCCATATTTTTTATATATCATATTAATTATCTATTACTTTCTTAATATACAATGAGTTTATGCATATTTAATACGTTGTTTAATAAATTAACTAAATTGGATCGTTAATGTATAAATTATACGATTTCACTTAATAAATGGTTTGGTCTTAGGCAATTTAGGTAAAACGGATAACTGAAACTTTATAGAACGGAATTGATTTTCAAAGTTAGTAAATTGTCTTATAATAAAATAAATAAATAAACAAAGTTCAGAAGTCAAAATAATAATAAACGCAAAGAAAATACATTTTGCAAATTATTTTTATTTTTATCGATTGTTATTTTATTTCTTTTCGAATTTTATATAATGCTCTCCAAACACAACGTTAGAGTTATGCGATTGGTCAGGATTTTTATGAACATAAAGTATATATTATATAGGTAACAATCGTGATTTATAATATAATAACTAATTATCGTACAGACGAATATGTAGTTATTATGCTTATATTACACAAGAATTAGTTAATACTTTATTGGTTTTACAAAGGTGTGTGCTGTTTTTGTGTCTGAAGTTACTTTTGAGGCAGAAATAATGTTCCAATTATCACAAAAATAAGGGTATGCTTTCGGTAGAAAATTTTGTCTAGTTAGTACCCTTTTATTTAGGTACATTTTCAAAATTTATTCTTTTGGATAAGTTATAATTCCCCAAAAATGGTTGAAAAACTGCAAAATTCATGAAATCTATATACATTTTCATTATTTTATGGTTACCTACTAATTTTTCTGTTGTACATTATTTAGCAAATAAAAAAAAGAATTGTAAAAATAAATATTATCAGTTTCGTTCAGAATCATTTTTTTCGAATCATAATTATAATAATATAACACAATAACATTTCATCACTAACCTCTTCGAGAACGAAAGACGAAGGAAGAACGTCCGGCTTTTTAATTTGGAATTTACTCAGTTTTGTAATTACCCACAAATATAATATAACATTATATTAAGTCGAGTGTTACATAAAATATAAATGTTCAAGTTTATCCTCATTTTTGTCTGCCGTCGTAGCGAAATTAATGAAAACAAAATTATATACAAGTACTTATTATATATTGAGATGCCTACAAAAAATATAATGTGTGAATGACGTTTTATATTGTTCGTAAAATCGGCTGGAACAAACATTGTCTCGTTTATATTATAAAATTTAGTTTTAAATTTATAATACAGATATATAATATTTAAGTTAAAATGTTTGTATTCTATTTGGACCATAAACTATAGATATTATATGATATAAACTGCGCTCTTCTATTTTTGTGATAAAACATCGCCTGCACACTACTGCAATAAATACCTATATAAATAGATACCTACAGGGTGATGAAAATACAGAAAATCGTTTGACCAAATAACACGTACCCACATTTTGATTACCCTCTAGACAATTATAACATGTTATTTATGTACCTAAATAAAATTATATTATATTATATACTATTCTTATGTGCAGTCATATAATAAAATATAATAATTGACCACAAGAGCGTATAATAATAATAATAATAATAATGATAATATAATATGAAACATAACCGTTGTTTACGCGTATGCGACGTATACACTGCGGTTACGAAGTTATGCGTCGACGTGACTGCTAGTTTTTTTTTTTTATATGATGATTCGTTTTGATGCCTTGTTTAAAATAACTAATTCATGAGCAATTATACACAAAAACGCGCATAGCAGCAATAAAAATAACATAGTAATGTACAGTTGAACATGAGATTTATGACGAGAACCGTATATATAATACGGTGTAGGTAATTAATCACATCTTGTCAGAATTTTAATATATATATATATTTTTTTCCAATATTGTAATATGCATAATATTACAATTAATTACGTTAACAGTAGCAAACGCATTTAAGAAAATAACAAACCTTCGTTATCGATTAAATATCGTAATTAAAAAGTGTCAGGGCTTGCGCTAAAAATTTTTTGGAATTTCACAAGTACCTGAAGCTCAAATTCGTGTTTTTATTAAAGATAATGTTAAACTTCCCAACTAACCATATCTCATAATTGATACAGGGAAACAACCAGACAAATGCCGAACGTAGACTGCTCAAATAGCGGACAACATATAACGGACCAATAAACTCCAACATAATAAAAAAGCCTGAAAATATGACTCAACACTTAAAAAAACGAGAATTTGAGTTACCTACTCGATGTTATTGGGGTAAAAAATATTCTATTTAGTCATACAGTATAGTAGTATTCAATGATTATTTAATTTTTTTCTCTCATTTCACAGGTCCTTTTCGTATTTCAAAAGCAAAGCACGACGACATAATGAGTTTAATAAAATTTTGTCGTCCAGAAGATAAAAAAGGTGACTTATCTGGTTTTTTCCCTATACTCTTCATATACACTCAAATTTAACACAATTTATTTAAAAATAAATATACCTATTCGATTAATTTTTGCAGTTTGCATTAAGTACCAAGGCCCGATTAAGGTCCAGATTAACTATACAGTTTGACCATTTATTTACGAAAACTCGAAAACAATTATAATATTTTGGAATTATGCGTAACGTTAACTCTTGTCTCACACAACCACAGTGACCGAGTACCCAATACCCACTGGCCACCAACTCGTGTTAAATCGTGGTTTTTATTTTTTATTATATAAAACTACTGCAGTAGGTACTGTACGATTTGCGTTTTAAAACTACACATTTTATTTTAGAACTACACAATTCGTGTTGTAATGCACACTAATGCAAAGCCTAGTAAATATTAAGTATATAAGATAAGTTATTAATTGTTATACGTATACCTAAGTAGACGTTTATAAATAATTGTTATATTATTATTCGGTACCACTCAGTAATATAATGTAATAGTAGTATTAGGAGCAATCGTTTCTAATCTAATCACCATCGCATTAAAAGTCTGTTAATTGTTTCGTTTAATGAAATGAAAACGCATTTATAAACATTTTGATTGTAATAAATCGAACTTATACTGTATAGTATAATAGTTTATATAATACATATAATATTGATATTAGTTACATTACAAAGTATATGATAGAAAATATAATGTAATAAATGTTTTTTTATAACAACGCGATTAAAATATTATGATTTCGGCCTGTCGAAAGTAAATTTGGTCATTTATATTTTTATTCCAGAATTGTTATTATTATTCCACTTAGCCTACTGGTGCGACAATTGAGTAGTGTTAAAAATAAGTACACGTATGCGCCTCGTTTCACACTAGCATATTATTAATTTTATAGATACAATATAATATGTTATCAAATTTACAAAATCTATATACCGAACACAATTTTCAGAACCAGTAAAATAAATTAAATAATAAGAACACAAGACTTCAAGCGGCTGCGAAATATGTAAAAAAAAAAAAAAACACACATTTCTACTGCGTTTAGAAGTTATGTATATAGTTTATAGTAACGTAACACGATTTTCACGTTGGTCATAAACGCGCGACCACTTATTATTATAACGATTTCTATATAGATAAGTATAGGTAGGTACCAACAGGTAACAATGTTTTTAAGCCTACGAATTTAGTGTGAACAGAACAAGTTACTCGTAGGTACACTTTTATTACCTATATAATAATGTAATATATTATTATGTTGTATGTAATATAATAAACTTATGCGCTTATATTATATTCGATGTCTGCGCGAAACGGATTGAAATTCGATTTTGTAATCTTATAAGTTTAAAAAATAAATATTTCGTACTACCACAATATTCGTAAAATAATAAATGATTACTTTTCATTGAAACGGCTGTTGTACAACAATCACATTTCATACAACGGGAGTAACTAATAATAGTAATAACAATCATTGTACGTACCTAATAATCATAATATTATGTTCGCGGTTGTCTAAACGAACCAACACACAGTACACACATACCATCATCGTTTTGTATATTATTATTACGATGTGAATAATAATGTCTATCGCTCACCTCTGGAGCGTTATAATATGACAAGTAAACATGTGATATGAGATATTATGAATATAATTTTACGCGATTATATATAAAAAATAGTCGATTTACATAAAATAATAACAAATGAATACATTTATTATTGTTATTATTATTAACGTATGAAAAATTCAATTTATGTTTTAAAAACAATTTTCTCAGCGCGAACTCGTATAAAAAATTATCAATAAAATTGCGGTCAATTTGCAAAATCCAACATATAAGCTGACTTTTAAGGATGAATTCAAAGATAGAAAATGCTTTCGAGTAGAACATCATAGACTCTTTAAGTGAACAGCCCCGAGAATAGTGTTATTTTCAAATGTATAAAAGTCCTTTTTTTATATATATATAAAGCTAAATCCGTTTCTTCCAGATCTTAAATATCCAGATCTTAATAGCTTGGCACTCTGGTAGTAACAAATTGTAATGTTTAAGGTAGAAATGAATATGAAATGAATTAATGAACATTTGAACATTGAATACCTACAAAAATGTCGTTTATTTCTTAATCGATAATTTAAAAATCACATTGCTCACCGCTCAAATTATCCATGTTTACTAAATGTAGCGTGTTGTGTTAAAACTAATAATATTTAAGTAACATTCTTATCTTAAAAATTATCCAGAAAATCTATTTTTTAAATAAGTTGTTTTAGTTCCTGTAGTTGTTACACTTTCGTGTAACAGTGTACAATATAATTTTATTATTAATTACAATTAACTATAATAATATAATTATAATTTATTATGTATTTATAATTTATATTTAATAAAAAATATACATCGCACTCTATTATAAATATATTTCTAACCCATTTAATTATATATATTATTACTGAAAGTTAAAACCATGTACTCTTATAATTGTTTTTTTTTCAAATTAATTAAATTAATGTTAAAAGAAATAAATATTAGTTAACTAACACTAATATAGTATATAATTCTGTATCATAAAATTTAATACATCGATACAGCAAAATAGCAATGCATCTATGATCTATATAACATACTAAACATTTAAATAGGTAATAATAAAATGTGAAGATAATTACACGTAATAATATTAAGATTAATACATACGTATATCTACGATTTTGATTTAAAAACAAATATATATTTATGAAAAAGAAAACTTAGTTACGAAATTTTTACGTGCGTGTTAGCGTTACAGATTATTTAATTATTATACTAAATTGTAACTTATTTTTAAATAAAACAAAGTATCTAATATACAATTAAAAATTGATCTTGGATTTTTAATTAAAGTGATTGATTTGTATAATACAAATTTAAAAATATCCATATTAAATAACTATTAATAAAACCGGCATTGATTCAACAGCAAATATTTTGCATCAAATCAAACTTAATTTATTGATTTAGACCAGCGTTCATTCGATATAACTGCATATTATATTAAAACAATCATAATGTTTTATAGGCATTTTACTACTTGTTTAAATCTAAAATAATACTTATTAATATAAAAAAAAAAATGTAAATAGAGTTTGCTATATAAAATGTAATTTAATTTTCAAATTTAAAATACTAATAATGTTTCTATTACATAACCAGTGTAGTCTGAAATTTATATTATTATAAAACTAATTTATTTCGATTTTAAAAATGTATATATAAATTTAAATTATATATCCTTATATAATATATTATTAAGAATGATAAATGTAATGTATCAAAAAAGAAATGCATAAGAATTTGTATGAAAATAATATTTACTTGTAAGTATAGAGCAAGAAAGACTATAATTTAAAAAAGAATCGTTACCTGCATTTTCATCTCGCATTTAAATTGTAACACTATATTATAATCTCTTAACTACTACGTACCGTTTTATATAATATAAAAAAATATAAATTGTAATTTTTTTATGTATTTTATGCATATATATATATATTAGTTATGATCACTATTTGTAACTACTAAAACAAAATTGAGAATACATCCTTAATCCTTATATAAGTGAAATTATATAACATATATATCCTATACATTATAATATAATATGTAAATTTTGTTATTTCGATGTAACTTTGAATGCACATGTGCATACATATGCATAATTGCAATTAATTTTAACAACTCTCAAATTATTTATTTTCTCATTACCATTTGTTTCTAAAGAAGGATAAATTATCTATAGATAATTTACATAATATTATTTATTAATTTAACATCTAACTAGTTAAATTGTAATCAAATAATTTAAATACTTTAATATATACATATAATAATATATTTATCTTAATTAGTTGCTTGGTCAACTATTTACTGCGCATTTGAGTAGGTAATTTATTTTGTTTACTGGTGTATATAAAATTATGTAACGAGTTTAATATTTGTAGGTATAATTATTCTGTATTATCTTAATAATAACAGTAATTTATGACACGCTATATAACACACTATACCTAATTTTTCTTGTATTATCAGCATAATTAATGTAAATGAAATTCGATTTATTTTATATGTTAGGTTAGGTTTGAAAATTGTTTTTAATATTCTTCATTAGAGAAAAAAAATTTAAAATCCATTAGTTGATTTTTTGATTAAATATAGAACTTTGAATTTTTTTCCAAAAAAAATATTTAATATTTCCAGCAAATTTGGGTTTATTTTTTTGAAAATTTTATCGAAACCTAATCATATACAACTTAATATTTTTACAAATTATTTTGAAAATCGTGAAAATATATTTTTTATAAGCTTTTAAAGTTAAAACTACCAAAATATTGCGAAAATTGACAAATTTAACATACGGTTTCCGTTATTTTAAATTTTTTTATTTCATGATAACTAATTGAGTTTTGATCGCAGGGACTTGAAATTTATTTTATATATTTACATTAATAATTTACATGAGGTAAAAATTTGTAATAGATTATCAGTATAGTATATTGTAATAGGTTTATTCAGAATCGTATTTTCTAATGCAATATCATTGCATTCAAATCTTAAGTAAAATAAACCACTAATTTCAAAATTGACCTTTCCACTTTTTTAATTTGAATGTATTAAAAATATTATAATATAATTAAATTTAAAAAAAATTATTTATTTTCTTTTACTTTTAATTTTTAAATATACCTAATACCCACCAATTAATGAAAAATTAAAAAAAATATAAATATATGTATATTATATAAAACTTTTGTTGTTGCAAGTTAAATCAAATATAAATTAAACAGTTTATTTTCCATAAATGTATATATTATTTAACTATTTACTTCATACAAATAAAAAATAACAGAAAAATAACTTTGTACCTATACTTTATTGAATAGTTTAACTCGTTAAATTAAAAGTTAATCCTCAAAAAAAAAAAATAAGTCATTATAATGTACTTGACTTAATTAAAAATAACTTAACTTTAACATTTTTAACTTGTTAATGTCCTGCAGTTTCGATAAAATAACAACGTTGGTTCCTACATTAATAGTTACCGCGTAAACACGTAACACGAAATGTAGTAAGTACATAAGTGTATTATGTAATGGGAAATCGTAAATTTGTTCGGCCTCTTATCATGGATAATTATTATCGCTCACAATTTCTGTCGCCTCGTCAATATTCGTTTATTGCGTGCGCTATTCACAGGTATATTAATGAATATATAATAATATATTTATAATAAAAAACGCGTGCGCACAATCGGTCGTAAACCTGTTGGTTCAGTCATAAATATTATAATTATATTATGATATTGGGCACACGCGGTGTTGGTTTTTAACGCGCTTTCGTGTAATAATATAATAATTATTTGGATAGTTTCATATCGAAAACGATATCATAAACGTATCGTATCGTATCATAAACGAGTGCACGCGATAATGGACAGTATGGACACACAGACGGCCGATAATAATTATTACCGGTTAGCATCCGTCGCATGATAACACGTGCGTGTTTCCCGCGGACTCTCGGCAAGTTCATCGTCTGTCGTCGAGTAGTTTTTAATTGGTGTTCTAAGGGGAACGAAACGCGAGTCCGCCCCTCCGCCACGCG
Organism: Eriosoma lanigerum; assembly: GCA_013282895.1. Lineage (NCBI taxonomy): Eukaryota > Metazoa > Arthropoda > Insecta > Hemiptera > Aphididae > Eriosoma > Eriosoma lanigerum. Next base: position 58,254,311 of record CM023357.1, on the reverse strand, counting down.
GTCGTCTCTTCCTCGTAATCGTCGGGCTAACAGCCGCCGACGTCATTAGGACCGATATGGCACTATTTGTAATTACACGCATTGCCGCACTATAAAATTTACGCGTATCGTACGAGCTGTTCTACCGCCCCTCAACGCACCGCATCGTTCAACGTTTCCGTTTACGAAACGAAAGAAATATATATATATATATATATATACGAGTATAGTATAAGAAAAATCGCACGTATATAGTTTAAGACGATGTCAGCTCGTGCACATTCGCCGTCTCCGTCCGGGAACGAATAATTACCCAAACGTACGTAGAATAATATTTTCAACTAAGAGGTATAATACAATAAGAGATGTATTGCAAGTCAGTCGTCCGATCGTTTTCGTCAAACGTCATCCGATTTTATCGGCCGACAATGGATGGTCACCAGTGACGCAACTAGTGTTAAAATTTAGAGAGGCTATAGCCCCACATCAAAATATATTTGAACAATAAGTTGAGAACTGTCTTGTTATTTTAAAGGGCTGTGAGTAATTTTTTTTTTTTTTTTTTGAGGGCGGGCTAAGTCCCAACAGGCACCCTTAGTCGCGCTTATGATGGTCAAAGTGCCAAAGACGTCAGCCCAGTGGCGTCATTTCAGTTTTTACTAGACTAGGACAGACCCATAAATTTGCCGACTATTTTTAAGAACAGGAGTGGGAAGGGTCATTTTTTTTATGGGTATTTTATTTTATTGTAAGCGATAATCAATTAAGGGGTTGTATTTAGGGGTTGTTATTTTTGAAATCTGCCGACTTAGGATTTGGCTAATTGTAGACTACGGCAAATGTATGAGTTGCTCCCCCTCAAATGACGCCACTGCGTCAACCGATAAAAATTGGCCGACAGTATACCTCCGATAGTTGTTCATTTCAAAGGTTATAATTTATAAAATTAATGTCCCCCCTCATTTCTGTGTTTAAAAACAAGTTTTGCTTTTAAGTATTTATTATTAAAAAAGCGAAAATGTCATACGAATGACATGTTTGTGGATAGGGAAAAGTATGGAGAATACCGTCATATATTGTTTATACTAACCTAGAATAGGATGAAGATTTTTTCAGTTTTACGAGACCAAGCTTATTAACTTTGCGCAGTTTATGAGGAAAATATAAAACTATAATATAATATTCGTGTTTGAACTAATTAAATTATTAACCGTCGATTGAATCGACCGCTAAAAACAAACGAGATTGAATTTCGTCCGATGGATATACGAGCACATCCGACGTCGGTGTAATCGGCCGATGCGGTCGGAAGCACTGAGACCACTTGTGAACTTGTACTTTACTTTATTTAAAATAATCTGGCCTCGATCGTGCATACACATTGATTTGACTTATTGATTGCAAAAAAATAAAAAACTCAAAAAAAAACCGTACATTTAAGAGGGGGGCGAATGCCCCGGGTGACAAATTTTCAGGGCGGTAAATATTTTATGATATAAATATGTTATTATATATCCAGCTTATAAGAGTGTCGAATAACATACGATAGATCGCTATATCATCGACTTGTTGATTAGATAATACGTATTATATTTACATTAATATTATCGACAACTCGAAAACAAATTACAGTTTAAAATTGTACGCACTTGCCCTTGAAATATTCGTAACAATCCTTCACTAGGACGAGCATATATTTTTGACTGGGTTATGCCAACATTATTAATTTACCTACGTATACAGGGTGATCATAATTTAATTTTAGTAAAATGATGGAATTGCATACGTTTTCAAAGTTATTTTCAATTTCCATTATATTATTATTTTGTAACACAGGTTGAAATTATTATTATAACACGGCAAATTAGGGAAAAAAAAGTATCCAGTAAAATCAGAACCTTGATAGAATTAAGAATTTGATGTACCTAACAAATTTTCTATTTAAGTGGTCTGACTAGACAATTTTTTGTAATTATCTTGTTCTTAATTTATCCTTAGCACAAAAATGTATTTAAAAAAAGGAGAAATCATAATTATAATAAATCTTCGGGGAATACTGCATATATTATGATGTTACGTATTATCATTAACATAATATTTCAAAATAAATACTTCTCAATAAATTTAAATATATTACGGCTATTTTTTATGATTTATATAATTGTAGGTATAGGATTAATATTTGTCCTTGGAACTGATTATCCTGCGATGCTACCGGTAATAATTATTGATAACACTTATGTTAATAATCAATATCAATTAGTCTACTCGATGCGATTTATTACCAAGTTATCAAATTATTTCATTGCCCATTGGTATTAAACTTTAATTTAAAAAACAACGTATGCACGTATGATTCGATGATTGCGGATATAATTATATGTTGAATGATTTTACCATAATTTAAAAATTGAGATAGGTATAGATTTAGTATTTATTTACATCCTGAGTTTAAGATATTTTACAATTAGATAATATCAACTCTAAATTATAATTTTTAAATTATTATTCTTCCTATTTTCTTGGTTTCCTATTATTTTGGTTTTAATGTTTTATCACAATCAATAATAATAACCTCTATGTTATTGGAAAATTAAAAATTGTATGACATACATGATATGAGCGTTACTTTTTAGCAAGTTAAATATTACCATTTAACATTTTAGAATATTATAATTTATACTAATCGTAGACATTATTAGGTATATCGTTAATCCAATATTATAATAAGTATATTGTAAAAAAGCATAAAATTTTAGTATAAATTCCAGTAACACAAGTTTTACTTAATTTATCTTAGGTACTTATTATTATTAATTTTTTTCAATATAATTATATTAATAATTAACTTTAGGACTTTAGGAGATCTTCTACTCTTATATACCTACTCTATAACAATTTCCTGTGTCGTTGTCATTATATTTGAAGTACACACGTGTATTTTTTATAACATGTTTTTCGTTATTAATTTATATAATTATACTCGTATATAAATGCAACTCGACTTTTTTTGTTAAAACTGTTCTCTGAATATACAGGGTGATCAGAATATTTTGTCGCAAAAATAATGGAAATAACATTGTAAACGCATGAAATGCCTACCATTTTTGAAACATGAAATGATGATATAACACTATATTGTTTGATGACACTTTAACATAGATAGGTAATATAATATTATGATTGTGAGAAAAACAATAAACTTACAACATAAACTATACATTGTGTTTTCAAGGTTTTAAAATACTTATCTTAAGTTGAGTCGTCGTTTCTCACATTATTATATTCATTAAAATTTCTCAGATCACAATGCGTCCACATGCATCAATATTGTACATAATAACACTCGTCAAATAGACACTTCGTTCCAACTGAAATTACTAATTGGTTATTTTAATGAAAAATAAGCATATTATTCTGGATTTTTAAAGTTTACGTATATAAACCCGATAACGTGGTATGTAAAAATGTTCGGCTCGTTGCGCAAACTGGCGTTTACCATTTAAATATACAATGTGCAAACTCGTTTTGTATGCGTTTTGAGATCGACCGCGAATAAAATGCAATACTTTTATTAGCAAAAAAATGATAAACTGATAATCATCGTTTTTCGAATCGAATTAAGTGCGGTTCACGAACAGTAGTCGGGCATACCTGTCCTGTATCATTAGAATTGCACTAACTGCAGTATAGTATACATACCTAATAGGTAAATAAGTTTGTATTAGTATTTTTATTGAAATTAATTTTTTTTCCTTGTACGCGTACACTGATAACGTTTCAATTCGATTGTAATTACTATAATGAAGCATAAAATAATTATAGTATAATTTACATATAATGATCTGTGATTCATATTTCATGTGTATCATTAACGATATTATCGCTCATCGCGATTTTATGATTGTAAAACTTTGTGGAATTCATTTCTCACGTTTCCTGTAGGTACCTAAGTCTTTATCTAAGTAAGTTTTTTTGCGCGCGCATATATAATAACAATAATAATATAGTGCGGGTAATAGGTATATATAATTCTTTTACGACAACACTCCGATTTCGCCGTCAACCGTGTAGAAACGTCGTTCCTGCAAAACACATTGTTACAATGCGATAAACCCTCGGTTCGTTAATATTATTATTTTCATAGCAGCGCAGTCGAAAATAATTCCGACTTAAAACATCAAAAATACACTGTACGTTCGTCATCGTCACGATCAAATATATTATATCCAAACACTTTTCCGGCGAATCGTGTCCGTTATACGATAATATTATATTATATTATGTTCAGGTACACACGAATAATGATAATTTTATTGCACATTATACGATTCGTCGGCGGTGGTGACGGCAATGTGCCTTATGTCCCGTCGTCGGACCATCGGCAATGAATCGATCCATAATCATTGTTAACGATCGATAGATAGATCGGCTACGGATCTACTAGTCTCGACGAAGACCGGCAGTGGCGGCTCGGGCTATATTATTATTATTATACCCGTCTCGTATTATAGATTTAGTATTTATTACCTAGGTACAGGTAACCCAACAACAAGTGTGTGTGTGTGCGTGTGCTATACGGCCGAACACTACCGGTTTTAACCGGTTCTGCGATCGCGGACGACATGAAGATATTATAAACAATAATCGTTTATTATTATTAATTCATCGCGTGTCAGCGTACAATCGCCACCGCCGCGCGGCGTAGTCGTCGTGGACCATACAAGTGTTCAACGTCATGTATTTTTTTTATATATATTTATTTACATTTACATCGGTCATCATCGAGTGTCGAATGCGGAAAAAAATGAGATAAAAACAAAACTAATTCTCCGCTAGCGAGTACCAGACAAATAAACAATAATACGAATATGTCGGAGAGAAAAACCGTTATTATATATCGATGATAGTATATAGTTTACGATCATCGCACCAAATAGCTATAAGCTGTACAGTGTACATAGGCGGTTATTTGGAAGGGGGATTTTTGTGACTTAAACCACCGCAAAACATTTTAGCTCTTCCGGGAAATTTCGTTAATGAGTAGCCTCCCATAGGTGTACAATACAACCGTCTACGAAACTGTATTATTATCAATGTGATTAGAATTTCCACTGGAACAAATAATGGTTGTGCAATGAGACATACGTTGTCCGTAAAAAAAGTCTGAAATTAACAAAGGTAGTTAACATTATCTTTTTTTTTTTAATAAGACAATGAAATCAGTCTATGAATATATAATGCTTAATTACATTTTAAAAAGTTAAAAACAAGACAATTGTGGAGACAATCTACTCTAAAATATTTTAAAACTGAAACAATTTCACAATATACGTATACCGTATTGTGATTATAATAGTTATAATATGTTTCGCTAAACAGTCCACTTCCTCATCTATATTCACACTTCAGCAGTATACGGTCTGAATACCAAAATGCTACTGAAATATATACAGATGCATCCAAAACCAACTCAGGAGCAGGATTTGCAGTAATAATCAATAACCAGATAATATCATATAAACTTCTTGACTTATGTTCAATATATTCAGCCGAAGCACTGGCAATACAAACCGCAATTGAACTCATAGAAAACCAATTAAGCAAACAGTTTGTAATATATAGTGATTCTCTTAGCGTAATTAGAAGCATTACCAATAAATTTAACCAGGAAGATATTATAACAAAAATTAAAAATCTGATTATAAAATTTAATAACTCTGGAAAAAAAATCACCATCATATGAATCCCAGACATATCGGCATTTTAGGCAATGAAATAGCTGATAAAGCAGCCTCCGAAGCGACTACAAATTTTTTAACTAACAAAATACCAAACTCATACACTATCAAAGACATAAATAACGAGATAAATATTATCACTGAGAACATATGGCAACGTCACTGGAGCAAACAAATTACAAAATTAAACGAAATAAAAAACACCATTACAAATTCCCCTAAATGTGAAAACTTAACACGCAAACAAGAGGTAATCATAAACCGTTTAAGAATAGGACATACCAAACTAACACATAACCATCTAATGGAAAAAAAGAACCCCAATGTGTCAAACGTGTGGAACACCGATCACAATAAAACATATCCTCACTAAATGTTTGACATACGAAGACCAGAGGCTGAAGAACAATCTTCCTTACTCTCTATGCCAGATTCTGGCATCAGACCTCATTGAAACCTCAAAGATCCTTAAATTTCTGGATAAAACCAACCTCACAAACCAAATATGAAGATCAACAAAATAGTTTAAATTATTTATAAATATATACACCTAAATTTATTGTTATCAAATCCTTTTGTAAACAAAAGCAAATGGCCCAGCTGCCGCGGTATAATAATAAATAATAAAAATAAATAAAATAGTTATTGATGTTAGGATATGTAGGTAAATTTCAACAAAAATGATTTCAAAAAATGTAATTAAATAACAAATTATAGATAGGTGTATATAAGGTAAGTACTTGGGAAATATTAAATTATATAATAATAATAATGATAATGTCAGTGACGAATAATGTTACCATTTCACTAAACAGAAATTGATACAAATTGTAGGTATTATTTTATGCCTATTTACAACCTAAACCGAATAATAGCTGTGTGTCGCTCATCATTCACTTTTACGGTTACCAATACAAATATTTTATGTTTTAATACTTATGATTTCACATTGAGTATTGCATTTTTATTGATAGCAGTGAAATAATTTTCTTTTCTAGTTCGATTAAAATATAGTTTACGCTATACAGTATGTACCATTTTATATTATTCATTATTTAACTTTTTATTCATTTTAATATATTTTTTTTTTAATTTCAGGAAAATCAAATTTACCAAATGGCTGGGTATTCTATTCTCAAATATATTAAATTAAACAAATTTTAAATTTAGAATTTATGTAAACCAAAATATATTTTAAAATAACATAAATACGAGTAACTTAAAACAAAATTATTACAATTTATAATGTAAATTTGTACCTAATGACAAATGTGTTTCACACGCAGATTTGTAAAGACTGGCAATCCATTCTACACGCATACCTAGCAAAATTCGATTTGATTTTATCAGAATATTGTTGTTATTAGTATTTAACCCTCAGTTTACCTACCCGTTATAGCGTATTATAGGAAACACGTGTTGAATTTTCAGTTAAACAATCGACATCATAGACTTACAAAATTATATACCTTATAAGTTATAACCTATATTACATGCGTGCATTGGCATTATAGTAATTATGTAAATGTCGAACACCCGTGCTGTTTTCTTTGGTAAAATTAATTTATTTTTTATCGGTAAAAAAATAATTATACTTTAACACAAGACTAATTTGATTTGGACACGAGACCTTCGAAGCAAAAGAAATATTCCGATCTATAATTATTAATAATACGCACCTCGTATATAATATAATATAATATAATATAATATATATTATAATATTAAACAAATTTCAGACACCAAAATTAATATTACGTGTTTTAAAATTTCCGACCAACGGTACATGGACAAACGAAGCGCTGGATCCTAATTTTCGAATTGTGGCCCGAGGTTCTGCGGATTTCACACGAATCAATTATTTATGTTATATTCGCTACCGTCATTCGTAATTATATGATTTTTTTTTTTTGATAAATTCCTAATATTTATTATTATTATTATTGCCACTATAATTTATTCTGTTAGAATAATAATATTGCGTGTCAATCGTGTCGTCATAGACTCGTATATTATAACTTCAAGTGAAATGAATGGAAAAAAATTATTAATAGGAAAGATAAAATATTTTCTTGTTAGGTTATTCGTTTTCGCGCTTTCCTAAAACTATGTTTTTCATATCATTTTAATATAGACAATTTTAAATATTATTTAATATTTTAATATATACATATAATTAATTGGCATTATGATCATTAGGTAAAATATTAAATAATAATTTGTTACAAAAATTATTATTTCCACAAATATGTAATATGTAATATTGTAATACGCCGTTCCGAATCAACGAAAAGTTTAAATCGATTGTGGAAACGGACAATCAAAATAATTACATTTTTTTTATATTATTTGCTGACATCGTGTGAGAATAATGGGTTTACAGAGTAATTGTTTTAACTTGATCCAGCTATAGGCATTATAAGTTTTATTAATTTGTATCATTAGATCACGATCAAAGAAATTATGCTGTATATAAGTAGGTACCGATTTTTTTTTTTTTTTTTTTATATAATAATTTCTTCTTAATCTAATAGTTTTTAATGTAAAAATAATATTTAAAAAAGTAATATTGTTTAAATTAATTTTTTCTCAAATATAATAATGAACTGTCGTCTGGATGTATTTATATAATATATTGTATATAATAATTATATCTATATGCATTGTAGAATAAACATAATAATATTTAAATCTAAATTGAATACTATATAGGTACTATATGGTAAGGAAAATCTTTGAGCACTTGGAAAACTTATAACATCCTTCTATTCAGTGGCGCCGAAATACTTTTAAAATACTAGGGCAAAATAATAATAATTTAAATAACCACCCACCCATCCAGAATATTTTAATTATTATTTTAGTGAATACTGAATAGGTACAGTGTACAACTTGTTTCCTATTATCTGTTTAAAGTATACTCGTATACAATTATACCAATACTATTATTATTAATAATTATATTAATTAATTATCATATTATTATAGTTTGATCTTTATAATTAATGCATTATATTTTTAGTAGTATACCACCACCACCTAAAAATTTGGTAGGGCATTCGCCCGACTTACACATGGCTTTCGGCGCCACTGCTTCTATTTCTATGAATAATTATTAATTGTAGAACTTTAAAGCGATTTTTTTCGTTTAAAATTTATAATAACCATGACACTAAAGTATAATATAAAGCATACTACATTTTAAAAAGATTCATGTATTTTTATATGAATTATAATACATTCATTAATAATTACTATAGTTATATCATTATGCGTATATCTGGGACTGGGACGTGCTAAGCATAATAATATATTATATAGCTAATAAAACAATAAAATATGTATACATTTACTTACATAAGATATCGCATCCGTGATGGATAAACGTTTTATATTTAATAATATAATATATATATTTATTAAATTGAGATTTTGATTTAACATTATAATTATCGATTACCATTTTTATTAAATTTAAATTCATATTTTAATGTATCTATAATGTATAATATTCTCACTAAGCATAATAACAACTGCACTATTATAAACTATTGAGAGAGGTAAAAATGTTAATTTAAACATTTTTTTTACTATACTTGTTAGTAATTAACCTATCCTATCCTATCTTAACCTATTATTAAATCTACTTTCGTTTCTTAACTCTTAAAAAAAAAAAATCAATCATTATATAACTATTTTCACTATTCAATATTTAGGCGCGTATACCTATTTTAATAATTTCTATATAATATGTGTATAAACTTTATTTTGATACAATTTTGTTTGTGTACATATTATTCTTTTATAAACGTATAAGAATAGGTTATGTACCTATGTTTATTTTTATGTTCATAACCTAATGAATTAACAAAATAATTAATATAATTTACAACCATAAAATATTCAAAGTAAAATAAAGTAAATAATTACAATCACTATATGAATTATCTGAAATGTATCTACACCTTAAAACTGAATTATGGTAACTGTTAAATACAATAATAAAACTTAACTAATAATATGTATTAATCACATTGCATTAAATAATTAATCATAATATATATATGTATGTATGTATTAATTTTATATTAAATTCTGTTACTTTTAACATGGTATCAAAATGTATTTTAACGGTTTCCTTAATGCACTTGCCATGTTAATTCCTATAAAGTTATAGGTAGGTAATTTAAAACGAAATTGTCGTCATAAATTTCTGAAAGATTCTTTCTCACATTAATGATATAAATATTACAATAAATGAGTGACAATATAATAGCTTGAAGTAAGGTCAATGCGTATTACAAAATGAATTAGTTTTCATAGTTTTGCGTTATTTGGATTTATTTAAATCCATTTTGATATCACATATAAAAAAAAAAAAAAAACACTTAAATAAGTAGGTTTCAGTTGAACTCCAAAAAGCGGAACCCTACAAGTTATTATTTATGTCCGAAATGTAGTTTATTTTATTGTCTGATTTAACGTATTTGCCAGCGAGATGATATTAAAATTAACTGTTCACCTAAGAATTATAACTTACAAGAGATACTAAGCCATCAATATATAGGCATTCGCAAGCGTCTCGGAGTATACTAAATAAAATAATTTCACATAAAGACATAAAGATACTAATTCGCTACTATTTTATTTTTATTAATTTATAAAAAAAACAGGTTTGGTAATGCAATAAAAGAAAAAATTCTGAAAACTAGTTTTTTGCTACCATTATAATAATATAATAAGGTATTTTAAACGTAATAATTGATTTATTATATATATATATTGATTGTATTGCGTATCATTATAATTCTGGTATTTTTTAATTTTTTAATAATTTTAAACCCTTAAAATATATCTGTCTATTCTTATGTATAAATTACGCTTTCACGTATAATTTTAAATATTTTTTTCAATTATTATATCAAATAAATATCGTTTATATTATTGCGTATCATTACGTGACTTAAAATGATTTCAAACTTTTAATAAAATGTGTCTACGCAAATCAGTTAAAAGGAAGTGTATAACTCCGCATGTTTTTCAATGATGTTGTCATCTTTGTCTATCTAACGGGAATATATCAAAATCACAGTCACGCAGAACGCCCGACTATATTTTACAAAATGGAAATGACACTAAAATATATTTCTCTTTAAGTTTACTAATATATGTTACTCTAACATATTTATTATTTATATTATAATACTCTAAGTTTACTCTAAATCAACCTAAACGTCATAATTTTAGTTCTGCATTGCTGTGATTTTGCTATATTTCCCGTTAAATGAAGATATAATACGTGGATATAACGCTTTATTAACATCAATTCAATTAATTAATAAACAAATTAATTTTCGCGCGTAAGTTTATAGTTTTAAATATATATAGTTTATATATCATAATATATGCTTTATTATATTATAATATCGATTAAACATTTACCCGGATTTTAATTATCTGAAATTCTAAAGATTATTACTGTAAGTAGTATTTTATTTGATAATGATTATTATTTTATAACTTCGTTGAATTAGTGCACTCCGCGTAATTTCAATGATCGGGCTAAAACTGATGTCTAAATAAGTCATTCAAATTTCCTTATTAGTATTAAACTATTAAAAAGTTTTCTTAAATGAGCACGTATTGGAGTAAATTGGTATAAAAATAACGACTTAAAAATGTTTGCATTCAATTAACTCTTTAAATTTCGTATCTATATGGACAGTATAATCGTATACAACAAATTATGGAATATGAACCGTTATAAGGGATCAATAAAAATGGTTATTTTATTTAACATGTTGTAATAATCATTTTTAACACGTAAATGATAAATTCATAACGAATGTAGTAATAATTTCGTTTGAATATTCGATATTTTTAGGTTTTCTTCATGTACAGGTGTTATTATTTATTCTGTGTCATTATAAACAGTTATACTTTATTTATAAATTATAATAGGTACAGGTACATAAAGTAATAATATAGCTTATGGCATACAGGTAGCTGGAATTATTATTATTATTTTTTGTTTAATTATTCGAACATCATTGCATTAATAAATTAAATAATAAGAGAGTTCGTTTCCGATCGACTATAAGTATATCAATTAATAAACTTTTAGGAGGGAAAGTATGTTTGACTTGCGTTCATTATACGATTTGACGAGAACTACCAACCAGAGGTAATTGAAAGCTACTGGTTTTTTTGTATCTACGCGACTTTCGTTATTTGTTCTTAGTATTAAAAAAAAAAAAAGATTACATTTTCTACGTGCAATATACCTATATGTATGTAAGAATAGATATAATATGTTTGTTATAAATAATTATAAAACATATAAAATTATAAACTATATTGACACTGTTGCTAGGTACTTGCTTAAAAATAAACTCAATCTTAAAATAATTGCTAAATTATTGATACAGTTACCTAGATATATACATTAACAGCTAGTATTAGAAATACAAATCCTTATCGTATCAAAGTTTCGGAAATTAGTACTATACGTTATAAAATATAGGATACATTAATGTAATGTTAAAAATAATACAAATGTTAAACATCTATAGGACTGGGACTTCTATGCGTTTTACATTGTTTTCGAAAGATTACTATACGATGCTCATATAATGTCACAAATTTATTTCACGTACTTTTAAATGGAAATAAGAACATATATTTTGTTGTTTTTATTTTTTTTGCATTTTTTGATAAATTTTTTTTTTTTAAGTCATTTTTCGAGTTTTTGGATACAAAATTTGAATTTTAAATGTTATCTTATGATTTTTATCCGCTATCGTGATTTTTATATAAATATAACTATAAATTATAGGTACTCATATTAAATTATCAGACAATACTACAATAGTAATGTTAAAACATAAGTACATAATAAATGATAATAATTTATTGGTGGTGTCAATGGTTTATTATTTAGATTTGCTAGATTTCCTGTTTAATAATCTGTTAGAGCAATTAAATCAATATCTAACGTATCGCCCTGTACAAGTTTTGTTGTCGTAACACATTTTCAAATTATTTTCTATTGTTTTATTGCTTTAGTTAATGAACTTTAATTTTTAATAGTTTAATATAATTAAAATGCCAAAAGTAAAATGTAGATTAAAGTAAAATACATTTTTAGTGTATTCTTTCAATGCATTATATTTAGAACTTGTAGGGCATAAAAGCATTTTCAAGTGCATATTTTAGTGTTTATAGGGCATTAGTTTCCCAATTCTAATTCATATTATTTATGATTAAAATATTCTATTATATTCCTTTAAGATAAAATATATACGTACTAACAAAACATCACATACCTTGGAATTATTTTTATAATAATAATTGTTAATTTATAAAATTATGTTACAAGTTTTTTTTCACTTTAAAGTTTAAACCTTAGTAAAATTGATGACATATAATAGTTCGGATCATTGTGTTTATTACTTTATTAATTTATTACCTCTTCTGAATAAAAAAATTGAGTGTGATACTATTTAGTATTCCTATTTATAGATACTAAATATAATATATTAAAGGTCTATTTATCATAGAAAATAACAATAATAGTATAAAAATATATAAAAGAGCATTATTTGTAGTTTTAAATTTAAATAGGACCAGTGTGATTTTATTTATTCCTTATCTGTTTTATGGAATTTTGAGCCTATGTATTTTTTTTATGGGGCGTTACACCTTCTGAACCGCTTTTTATTGAGTTAAAAAAACGCGTATATAATGTTTTTTACTTCTATTATAAAATTGATTAGTCGTACCAAATTATAGTTTTTAATATTTATTTAACGATTTAAAAAAAGTATCACAGATATTGACCACTATTGTTCTATTTAAACAAATACTATCTTCCTATCTTTTATAGGTATACTAAATCTATACGACTACATAATATTTTCTTAAAAGTTTTTAATGTGATTATTACTGTAACATATGTATAAATGCTGTTTTAGTTTAATCTCTCCTTAGATCATGACACATGCATAATCATCATCATCAATCAACACAATTATTATACTTTTGTTAACCATATAAAATTACTTAAATGGTTAAAAATATGTAGCCTACATACCTAAGCTGTTATTTGATAATTAATACACTTTCATGTTTTTTTTTGTGATTTATGGTATATAATTTTTATAATCTTATCTTACAAATATATCCTTACAAACCTCTGATTGCCAACCAGTTATTTAATGTTATTTTTTTTTCTTAAAATGTGTTTATTTAATGGAATTTGATATTATTTGTAAAACATGTTTCAATACGATAACATTTGTTATAATGTATTGAAAATCGAACCCAAACAAAATCCGACTGGTTACTTTATGTCTTCATTATCTTTTTTGTCCGTAATATCGCTTCCTTTTTAATATCTTATCATGTAGGTTCTAATTATACACATTATATTTATTTCATATAATTATTTTACAGATTAATTATTTCAGAAAAAGATTCCTAACCATGTGATGAGAAAGATAGATTATCGTTTATTGTATGTTACAATATTAATATTATACCCAGTGCCGTGTTAACCAATTTGCTTCCCGGGGTCAAATTTTTAAATGCCATCCTTTTATACTATTTTATTGTTATGTGAAAAAATGGCATATTTAGCAATTTATAAGTGGGAGGTTAACTTTTTTTTAGAAGCTTTCATTTTATAGAACTTATCCCCACTTACCGTTTTATAATATAAAACAATGAAATTAAACATGTTCTGTATCTGTATACAATAATAATCCAAATATTATAATCACATAAATTAATACATAATTATTGAAATTCCATGTTATAAAAGTGATAGAAATATCAAAAAAAATTAATTAATTTTTTTGGTATTGGTAATGGCGAAATAAAATATTTTATGACGTAAAATATAAAATTTAATAAATAATGCTCAACTTCTATGTATATAATTATAACATGTTTATAATTTATTCATATATTGAAAATAATAAAGATGACAGTTCAAATTAAAAATACGGGCACATGACTATTTAGATATAATATCTAAAATAGTACAATGGACAATAAAATATTGTTAGTACTTCAACCACGAAAACAATAATATCGCCACTGAATTTTCAACACTTACGAATTTAATATTATTCATCTTTTTCAATAATATTAATAACTAATAAGTAATAAGTATTTCTTAAAATAAATCTAAACTAATACATTACAACTTTTTTATTTTCGTTAATAAAAATTTGCCGCCCGAGGCATCTGCCCTCTTTGTCACCCCATTAACATGGCTCTGATTATACTTCTAGAGTCTAGACTACAGTAGGTATACTTATTATTTTAAGTAATAATAATAAAAGTAATTATATTATTATAAGTATTATTTCTTATTATTAACTATACTCATTATTATGAAATTAATTAATTTTTGTGTTACGAACTTCGAGTATCGAATTATTTTAAATAAATAACTATCACTACCTCATTTATTTAAGCTTTTCTGTAGTTTATTATTTATAATCTGACATATTTATTAAACTATTATATCTAGTAATTAAGGATTGTTTTGTTTTCATTGATATATTATTCAATGAATTCAAATTACTGCAGTGGAACAATCTATATTAGTTTTCATTCGGCATAAAATTATATATTTTACTTTTTACATAGTAAATAATAAAATAAAATAAATTTTATAATACTATTCATAATTAAAAAGTATTACATTTGATCCGTATAATGATCCAAAATTGTATAAACCAGATACTATATAACAATAATTTAATTTTAGAACGTTTGGGCATCGTGATTGTTCATTAAAAATTATTATTACTTATTGCAAAATTAATATATAATATAAAAAAAATAACACTATATAACACGTAATATGACGTGTATTTGCAGTAACACAATAAATATATTATAAGAACACATCCTACACAGAAGAAAATAAAAATATGAATCGCGAAATATCATTTCACATTTTAACTCAATTACGATCTCCGAAGTAAAACGGTTTGTTATAGAATTCGGTAACTACTATAGCCAAAAATTTAAATATATAATATGTGTGTGTGGACGAACGGTATATTATAATATAAACAAAAATAATAAAATTGTACGTAAAAAAAAAAAAATAATAATAATAAAACACCGCAAAAATATCTTCGGCAAATATCAATTGGTTGCACTTGTTTTTCTTTTTGTATTCTATTCATTTTAATGTAAGGTATACATATTTAAATTATCGATGGTATGGTATTTTTCGTGTAAATTACAGTCAAAATGCATTCACCGTTACATGCTGGACAATATTGAAGACGATTATCATCCGCTATATTATTTTCCGTTGGGTCTTTGCGAGACATTACATATTCCCATGTATAAAAATATGGTTCGGAAAAAAATTATTTTTTACACTAGGTATACATTTCAAATTTTTTATCCCGCTTTGCTTGGCCGATTATACCTAATGCTGAGAAGAAAATAATAATAATAATGTGTGTGGGTTATAAGGTGTTGGACGATATTATATTATTATTTTACGTCGTTAAATCATTAAGACGTGTACCTATATAGAATATTATGGTTACAAAAAAATGACAAAAATGATTAAATAATTCACACGATAAAAAAAAAAATATTTTATATTTAGTTTTTATCATAATAACGATACACTTAACCTTGTTTCATTTATATTAGGATAGCATCGGTAAGAGTTCAGTTAGCCATTAGGTTTACAATTGTTTCCACAAATTTAAAATGTGCCTAAAAATGTAAAAAATAAAAAAACATAGGTCTAGATTGGAACCAATACAACAACACTTATTTTCTTATATAATGTATAATTTTGATTTATCTTTGTAACGCATATGTAAGTTTATCTATTATATTACGTATAGGTACTATTATCAGACCATTCAAACTACCTTTTATCGATAAACATTACTTTTTCTAGAATTCACTAGGCAGCTATAATCATAAATTTATACGTCCTTTGGTATTTTAAAATATCAGAGAAAACGGTAAAGTGATAAACGATCGATACATTTTTTATCGAGTTTTCAATTCTATCCACTCTTCATACACATATCACGTCTTACGGTCGAGATGCTTAACTACCGAGTACCATCCGCTACTAGTATCCGAAGATGTAACATCTAATTAGGAAGGTCTATATTCCATTAGGCATTGTCACATAAATTACTAGACTACAAATATTAGGTTAAGAATCGTACAAGGAACCGGATTCAAAATATATTTATAAATACTTTTATGTATTAATTGAAATAGGAATAAATTTTATTTTATTATTCATACCGTTAACATAATTGGTTATCCCTGGTGAATTGAGCTTTGTCACTCACAGTATTTATTCTTTACGTCACGAATACCGTCCAATTATATATTATATATTACGTTATTAATATGTTATATACTACCTATATGTAAAGCGTATTAAAAATTTAAAAATTAAACGAGTTTGAAAATAATATTTTTGTGAACATAATATATAAATGAAGACATTTATGTCATCGAAATAATCCGCTTATTTTTCTAGTGTCTATAATCTACATTAAATATTTAAAAACTTTAACCAATAACCAACTAAAAGTTTTAAAATTTGTATCATACTTGAAATTACAAATAAATCAACATTTCTAATAAAATATAATCGATTTTATACTGCTATAATCAAAACCAAAAACCGGAAATTTAAGTTAAATTATACTATTCCACAGACATATTTCTAAGAAACGAATTACCAATATTATAGCGCAAAATAGTATTATATCTGATAAAACAATTTACATTTTATGTTTTATTATAATATCGTTTATTCATTTGTAATAAAATTATTTTCATTTGAAAATAAATTTTTATTTTAATAGGTTTTATATAGGTTTACAATTTTGTGTTATAACTAATTTATAATTAAAATATATTAAAAACATGGTTGCTAAAATATTTTACAATTTAAAAAATAATAAACAAAACTTATATTAATAAATAACTATAAAAAGCGGGAAGGTCGATTTTGAACGTTCCTCCTTCGTCCATTCAGTCCTCAGAGAAATAAGTGGTTTATTATAATTAAAATTTGAATGCAATAATATTGCTTTAGAAAATACGATTCTGAGCGTATCTCAATGTATTGCAATATATTATACTGCGAAATTTAAGACTTATTTATAATACAATATATTAGACTGATAGATCGTTTCATAAATTTACCACGTGTGTAAACTACCTATGAGAAAACTCAAAAAAATTTCAAGTACTTACATTCAAAATTGCATTAGTTATCATGAAAAATCTAAAATCAATTTCATCAAAATTACAATTTCCGTAAATTTTGCCGTTTTTCCGCCATTTTTTAGTAGTTTTCATCTCCCAAAGAAAAACTTTTGAGAATTTCCAAAACTGCGTTAAATAAAGTACCAATTAGATGCAATTTTTTATCGAAAACATACCCTAATTGTGGTAATCGGATCATTATTTTTTCCCGAAAAAGTGTCTTCATACATAAAAAAAAAAAAATCATAATAAATGATTTTACTAAAAGTATTCAAATTTTAGAAACTTATAAAAAAAATAGAGACTTAGAAACTTATAATTTTCAAAATATTTTGGAAATTAATGAAGTATTACATAAGTAGGCTTCAATAAAATTTTCAAACCGTTAAACCCTAGGGTTAACTTCTAGGTAAAATTATACATTTTTGGAGAAAAATTCAAAGCTCTAAAGAAGCTCCAATTTTTTTTCTCTAATAAAAAAAAATATTATCATACATAAAAAAAAAAACAGCGTAATAAAACAAAAATTAAAAGTAGGTATATTAATTTAGCAAAAATGTGTGACATTTTTTATAACATTATCTATAGCCTAACATTTATTTTAGTAGTAGAAATAATATAAAAATGTGATACATTTTGTTCAATAAAGATTTTAACATAGTCAGAGCCGCATTAAAAAGAGGGTAAAGTTGGATAATTGCCCATGGGCGGTAAAATTTTTATTTTAAATTGGGGCAGCAAATTTGTAAATTTGTCAATATAAATAACATGGTTTTATTATTATTATTATTATTATTATAATGTTATTATTCATTATTTTTTTTTAGGTATTGTAACGGATTGACCTGCATTTATTTTTATTTACTTATGTTTTGTGTAATAATATAAATTATATAATATATACGTATAATGTATTTATTATATTTTAAGTATATAATATAGATTTCAATATTTCATTTAAAGAAATATATTTTCTTTGTTTACGGTATATTTTTTTATTAATAAATTATTTACAGAAAATTGTTTACTTTAAATTTAATGGTAATTATTTAATTCAAATACATATATATATATTATTGTTATTATTATATTATATGTAATATTAATATATCAAATTTTAATTTAGAGAATACCTTAAAAAATTTAATGTTAGGGGGCGGTATTATTATTTAATGCGGCACTGAGTAAATACAAAGTAAACTTTAAAAAAAAGTTGTGAGATTCACGACATAGTTTTTATCAAAATATATTTTAATATTTTGCAATCACAAAAATAAGAATTGATACATGTGAATAATTTTTATTATAATAATAAGATTATAATATAATGTAGGTATCTACATTAGCTGTACAATAGGGATCATATTATTTTTAAACATTAAAATATATAACTTTTATAATAATTGGTGTACATTAATTGTAAAACCAATTAAAATTTACACTATTTTTAATAGATTTGTAACTTCAATGATATCTGAATAAGTATTTGCCTACCATTTAAATTAAAATATATTATTTCAAATATTTTTTAAAGAACGAGCATTAGATATTGTTTATTTGATAGATCTATACCTAACTAAAATACGTTATTTTTTTAAGCAATATACGACTGTTTGACGTCCTTACTAATTTTAATATTTAGTTTTGCCATGTTTGAAATTGCAATATTGCATAATATCTATTGTTTTAGTGAAGATATTTAAAATGTTTATATACCTATTTATCTCGACGTTATTGTTTTCGTTTATTTTTATTTTTTGCGACCGTTCCATAGTTTTACGTTGTTATGTATTACGCAATATTATGTGAAAAATACATATTATTTAAAAAAAATATTTTTATTTCAGTTATTATTATATTATAAGTAAAACCGACTTATAATAACTCAATACAAATGTAATTACTTACAATGTAACCTAAACGTGAGTCCGCCTAATAATATTCACACCGAGCTTAGTGAAAGTGTGCGATAGTTTTAAGTAACAATACGTGATCTCTTGAACATTCGATTTAATTTAAAACGGATGTGTAATATTGTATTTTCTGATTTATAATTTATAACTATTGTTTATATCAAAATATCTATCATTTGCAGTTATTTTTTTAATATTTCAAATATAACGTGTTGGTACAATAGTAACTACAACTGTTGTAGAATTAAATAGATACTAGAACTACGTATTACTATTTTATTTATAATTATATAATAATTTTATTTTAATAGGTATTCATATTCATTATTAAAGTATTTAAATAATAGAATTTAAAAAAAGTAATAATAATTATTAAAATCAAATACAAACCAATTATTTTTTAATAAATCATTTTGTGGTATTTCGTATTTATAATATTAAGCAGGACTTACTGTTTGTATTAAATTTTATGATCATTTATCATTTATCTGTATTAATAACCTACATTGATTAATTTCGATATTCAAAAAGTGTTAACCTTAATTAAAACAAATTTGCTACATTTTTATGAGATCAGAATTTTCATATATTTCATTTATTAGGAAATGTAATAATTTCAAAAAATAAAACCGTTGTAGATAAATTATTTAATTGGTCATTTTAATTATCTTCGTCATATTTCATTTTAGTAGTTTCTAAAATATAAATAACAAAAAAACATTTTCAAAGTACCTATATAGATTTATTTTTATAGACATGGTAAACATGTCTATGGTAAATTAATGATAAAAAATATTTTTTTATTTCAAATGTTAAGTCATAAACAATACAGACGCATATTTGTAAAATTATTTCATATAAAATAGATGTTAAAAAAAAAATGTATTTTACATATTTAAGTTTTTAGGAATAAATATTTAGATAAGTAAATATATTTTAAAAAATAATAAAATATAAATTTAAAAATATATATTAAGAAAATTGCTTAATAATTTAATGCGTACCTATAAGTATTTGTTTTATTATTATTATTCTTTATATTATAAATATATATATAAGTTATATAAGTGCAATTGTTTTTTACAATAGACATTAATGCCACTAGTCAGTTACGTGTAAATGCAGGTAATAAAAATTAAATAATATATTATTGAAAAATATATATTTTTTAAATTGAACTTTTTAATTATAATTTGTATTTATTAAGTTATTGATATTATTAATATTATTTCACATCTGTATAAAAATATAATACATTTTTTACATTATTATACACGTGTATTTAAGATATATTTCTGTTTTTTCATTTTTTGGCTACATATGCATACTTTTTATTTCATATTTGGATAGATGGATTTATTCATAAACATTCAAATAATTAGGATTTGAAATTTGAAATATTTCATTAAAGTTATATGCACATAAAAAAAAAAAAAAAAAAATTTATACGATTTAAGATTAAAAGCAATAGTCATTGATAATAAACTGCAGTTTATCTAATTTGAGTTATTTAAGCATTTATTTTAAAATTTAATGTTAACCTAAAAGATAATAATCAATACGAAAGAAAAATAAGTACATTATACGATTTACGTTTAAAGTTATACAATAGGTGTAAGTATAAGTATAAAGTTGCGTGAAATAAAATACATTATTATTCGTTACATTCGCATCGCACAAATAAAAGAGCTGAAAATGATGAATTTAATTATAATTTTGTAACCCCGATGATAATTTATACATCGATTAGCAAATATATCTCAATAAAGTAGGTAAAGATAGAGTTTACCCATGTAAAATTCTTAAAAATCATATTATCCATATAATTTGTATGCTTTTAACATCTAAACATCTAATCGTGATATTACGTTTGTTATCGTTTATTATAACAGTAAAGTTTATTTTTGCGCGTTACTTACTCGGATGTCCGTGTGATGAACTTCGGTCCGCATCGGCAACGTTTGACCACGTTTACGTGTGCTGTCTGAACAGTTAAGGTGTAAACCGCGTGTGTGGGGGGAATATCTGCCGTAATATCGGCAAAGTGAAAATTATAAAAAATTTTTTAAAAAAATGTATTTTCTAAAAAATATAAAACACCAAGCACGTTTACACAGCACGTTTTGAACTGACCGTTTATTTCCTCGGCTGACTATTAATTCGCCGCTGCCACTACTATAGTAATATCATATTCCCAGAGACGACTGTTAGCGCCACTCTCCGGGACGAATACACGCCCCTTTCGCCGGCCGTCTTAGTTGACCGCGACACAGAACACCATCGTATTATTATCTAATTTTCCTTCGATACGCACAACCGTCGTTCGAAACGTACACGATTTACGTAAATCGGTATATTTGGTGAAAAATACTGCGAACCGTTTTGATTGAAAGAAGAAGAAGGAAAAAAAGAAGAAAAAAAAGCTCTCTGTTGAACACATTTGTTTGTTTATTTATTTAATCAACGACAACAATAACAATTACAACAATTTTCGGCACGATACAACTCGTGTTGATACCTAATCTCCATAAGCAATGCTTGTGGTGAGATCAGGGAGTCTATAATTAATTAATAGTTTTGCTTATTTTTTAATAACATTAATATCTGTATTTCTATGAATACAAATACATATTTATGCATTTGCATTTATACATTTAAAATATATAATAATAGTTATAATTAAGTCTCGTCGTCAAATTATATGTGTATAGTTTGTTTATTTTAAATTTAAAGACTATATTACTCTTAATTGACTTAATATTATTTCGTAACACATTAAATAATTCAATTCCTCTATTTGTGTAAATGCATTTTTCATTAAAGTAGTATTATATTTAATAAGTTTGAGATTATTATTACATTCATGTCTTGTATTATATACGTTAAATAATTCATAGTCTTTTTTTTTTTTTATTTGGATGTGTTTTTATTGTTGATAATTTATTAAATATATCTATAGTTAATATTTTAAGTTTTTTAAATAAGGTTTCAGTTTTATCAGTATCTCAATAATAATTTCTCATCATTACTCTAACTAGAATTCTATGTGTTATCATTAGTGGTTCTAATGCGTTTTTATAAGCCGAACCCCATATGGTTATTTACCATATGTTATTATAGATTGAGCTAGTGCAAAATATAAATGTATAAATATTACATTTAACATTGCATAGTGATTATTATTAATATCCGCCGTACTGGCGTGTCATAATTTTTAAGATGTACCCACTTCGGGCAATGCGTATGTCTTGTATTTTGTATATTGATTATACATTTTTACGCATAAAAAAACAAAAAAAACAAAAACCGTGTTTACGCGATATAATCTCGGCTAATTATATTTTAGGAAATAATATATGAATCACATGACGATTATTTATAATCGTATGATTCTGCGTATAGACTTGCGCGTATGTAAATATCATTTTCCGCGATCTTTTATTTATTTCGTGGTCCACATATCTATTATATAATTATTATTATAACGGTTATGGTATCAGAGGTTTTTTGAGTTATTTCGTCGTCGGTATTACAATTACAATAATAATAAAAAAAAAAAAGAAGAAAATTCTAAACACTGTGATTAACGGAGATAACATGTAATATTCTGAAAGTCAAATAGGTACTCACTGCATAAGCGAATTTGTATTAAAAACGCAAAAACTATAACAGTCTTCACGCGCATAGACAGTAGATAGGTTATAAAGAAATTACAAAATACTATTCATCTGCATTATAACGGATTGAATTATTTAAACCTACATAATATACTATTAGAGGTATTTAAACTGTGCGTCGCGGCTACCACAGGTGTCACGTGAGTTGGTCAATAGGATATTATTGTCACGTAGAACAGGAAAACAAAATTAATATAATATTGATAATTTATGATTATGATTTTGGAACATTAAAGAAAACGAACCTAATAACACAAACAAACTCATCCATCTTACTGATTTTTAGTTTTATTGATATTTGTTTTATACTCTAAACATAAAATATTTAATTTCAGTTTTTCTTCATTATTCAACTATTCAATTTTTTGTGTATTTTTACAAATAAATATATTTATATACATACCTATAAGCCTTATAATTATTATTCGTTAATAATTTGGGAGCCTTCAAAATATTTTGGAAGACATAAAAGAGCTGTGGTATATGAAAAATGTTGAATACCACTTTTTTATAGTACGATATAATGTATCGTTTTTCTCCTGTTTATTTAGTTATAGATAATTTTATAGTCAACGACCTCAAACAATTTTCCAATATATCACAGGAATTTAAAAAAAAAAAAAAGGAATAGTAATGATAATATAATAATATTATGTATGCGACAATGAATGTCATCCTAATGTATGATAATATTATATTTTGATTGGGGGAAAAAAAAATAACAATACATACAGTACCTACAGTCAAATCGGAAATGTAATTTAATTTTTTTTTTTCTTTAAAATAATGTTGTAAATTTAATTTTTCACATACCCATTTAATATTATATAATAATACATAACTGTATTTAATTATACTATACTATTAGGTTTATGCTATCAGCTCGTATTATAATTATGTTAAAGTTTAATTGTTTAGTAATTACTAATTAGGTATTTCTATATAAATACACTTATATTATTTTACATAAATTCCGAATAAAAATGTTTAATTCCTTCTGATTTCACTAAGATAAGTAAGGTAAGTATTATATATATTTTATAGAGAGATCGAATAAGTATCTAACGACAGGAACTCGATAATTTGTTCAGTAATATAATTATGTATTACATTATATTATTATGATGAATTTTTCATATTATCTATATATGGTCAAACGAAAGTGTAATTTTTGAAATAAATCAAATAACTTGTTAGAAATTTATTTTATGAAAATACTAAAAATTACAAAACGAAATTCCGGTAAAGTACCTATATATAAATAAAAGTCATTTTTCTATGTTTAATAAATTTTCAAGTACAAACTATTTATATTTAACTCGTTCATGTAAAATTATATTTTAACACTATTTTATATTATAAAATAATATAACAGCATTTTCTCATTTTCGAAAGCTTAAATATAAAACAATAAAATACAATTAGTTTAAAATAAATATTTTATCGGCCCTGAAATTTATAATTAACATTTAATTGTTAGGTTAGTTTTTGTAATATGTGAAAAAAAAGTGTTAATGATAAAATTACACTCAAGTAGAAAAATAATATATTATCTATGCGATCATAAAAATATATGCACATAATATTCTTGAAAATATTTGAAATATTATTCATTTTACTATTAAGTAGGTTAACCGATATGTTATGATGACCACGAGATAACCTATAATGTTAACCTTTCATCAGGAAAGCGAAGAAAATATATAATACTTCAATTACCGTCACAAGTATCTTTTCATTTTTATTAATTTCTTACTGAATAATATTTTTTAGATGTTTAAAATTTATATTCACATAAAATTCAATAAAAATTTATAATTTTATTTAAAAATTAATTTTTTTACTTAATTTTTACCTAATGTCATTAGATTAACATAATGTCACGTATTTACTATAAGTTAGGTTTTAAAAATGTATGATCTATTTCATTTCGGGGGATGTTAACTAAACAAATTTATACTTCGGTTTTCTATTATTAAAAATCAATCCACCCAACAAGAATATATTTACAGCTAAATATTCTTATTTTTAATTTTTTATCAACCTATTTCTGTAACATAACTATGTCAAAAATTATAAATAGAATAACATCAAAAATAAATTTGAGGATTTGAAATGATCAAATACCCGAACAATATCCACACAACAGTGTATTGATTTATAATATAAATTATTGTTAACTAAACTTAAGTAACAAAAAAAAATCGATTAAATATATTTAAAGTCTAGAGTAATATATACTTATTATTTGTATTATATATGTAATACCAGCTAATGTTTATGTGATATAGGGTCTACATGAAAAACAGCAAAACAATTAATAAATCTTAATTTTTAATTAAATCACTTACAATTTATAAATATTTATTATAAGTACCTATATTATATTATGGTTTGATATAAAATCATGCTATTATATTATTATAATAATGTTTAAATTAATTTTCACGGGTAAATTTTGTTCATTTTGCCTGACGGTATATATGCCTACTCTTCAAATCGTGTCCGTAAATTTTCTAATGTTCTCTTGCAGTAACTAGATTAGACGAAATTAAATTAATTTTCATCGGTAAACGTACTACGTCATGCATCTGAAGTATATTACACGCTACTTAATATTTAATAATAATAATAAACCAACCGTATATAATACTGTAGCCACGACCTTCACAATGTTACTTGGAAATTTGGCATCCTATATACATATTGAAAACATTTGGTAGGTACATGTTACAAGAGAGTGGAAATCCACGTTATTATAAATCATGGCGATTTTCCTATTATGTTTTACAACAATAATATGGTGTATATCATTTAATGCGAGCAACAGTCAGTAGAGCCAACAGTTTATTACAATCGTTTGCTTATTATAACCTCTGTATCAAGTAAAAAATATACATTACATTTTTCGTTTACCGAAATCACCTAATTATAACCTCATATTACATAGACTCAGTAAAAACATGGTTCAAATAAACAAAACTCATCACTGGCTATACTACATATAATATATAATGTACAATTCAGTCTTTTTAATTCAAAGATTTATTTGCGTTGACGGAACGATGATTTTCCAACGTGTTTTTACACGGCGTTATATTTACTATTGTATAAAAAAAATTTGTCTTTTTTTTTTTTGTTTCCTTCAAATACAATTTAAAATAGTGTTATATATTTTTAATATATGATGTGAAATATTAATACAAAGTATATAATATATGTATTTTATTTTATTTTTTTCTAAATCTCATATATAATTGATAATATTTCTAGGTCTGCGGGTGAAAGATTTTACACTGTAGCTGTCTATAAACATGAAACGCTTGATTTCCAAACAATAACTGCAGTTTGGAGAATGTAAGCCAACTAAACTATTTAGTTTCCGCTTCCTATCATGTACTATATAATAAATATTATATTCTATAACAATTTAATATACTCCCGCCGTTCCGGACCATTCCGAATTTCCCACATTATAATACTGTCGAACGCGTTCGTTTTCTTTTCGTTTAGGTATAATATACAGAATGATCCAAATATATTGATATGTTATGAATAAAATGGAGATAACATTGAAAACAAATACGATTTCTATCGTTTTAGTAGCATATAATTTAATTACCTCATAATTATATACGCAGATCGGGTATATTTTGTATATTCGTATACGCGTATGCACTTTCAATTATTTATGATATTTTTCTATTTAAAATATACTTTTATACTCTTGATAATAAAATTGATTAAGATTTATAATTATTTTTCTTCTTCGCCTTGCATTCCTGACTAGATGAGGTCGACACCATAGTCCTATATCTTCATAGATTTGAGATCTTCATTTTTTTCAAAGAACTCCTGATTTTCGTCCATTCCCATCAATATCCATTTCATATATCTACTTCTTCTTTAGTCTTACCTCCTACATTAATTTACATAAAAAATCTCACTGTCTCAGAATCATGTTATCCCAAAACATGTCCAAACAATCTCAGTTTATTTTCTCTCATTTTCGCCACAATCGATCCAACTTGTACACTTTCCCTTATGTATTCATTATTTCTTATTCTATCAAATCTAATCAGTCTACAACATTGCATTTTCATCTCCGCTAGACTCATTCTCCGTTCCACTTTTTGTTCCCTTACCGATCCATATAACATTGCTAGTCTCACTTTTGTCTTATAATAACAACCTTAGAATTTTATCCGCATCCTCTTGTCATACAAAACATATAACGTTTGACTTCACTTCATTCATCTACATTTTATCCTATTTTTGATATGATGTTCAGAACTGCGTAATCACTTGTATACTGTATGATTATATACACTCTATATATATTTACCTATACGTGAATACTTTCAGTATAATTATAATAATAATAATAATATTTTATTTGTTTTATATAGTAAGTTATATAACCAACAATACTAAATTCTGTTGAATGCATATTGCAGCCTAACTATATACGTATATATCATTATGTAATATTATGTTGAATTGTTGACTGACAAGTTTAGTGAATTTAAATTTCAAATAAACAGTAAATTTATAATGTATAATCACACCTTAAATCACGAAAAACTCTACCTACGGGCATGAATTATTGTTATTATAATATTATAAAATCATTGATGAAATTAAAGACAAGCTTTAGGGTATTCAATCCTCTGAAAAATCCAAGGTAATTTAAAGTAATATGCATACAAAAAAATAGTTAAAACCATTTAAAAATATGTTATCAATTTATCGTATATAGGTTCCTATTTTCCTGTTTATTTAAGACAAAGTTAGATCAATTGAAGTAAATTATAAGTTATAAAAATATATTATTATTTATTATACTAATATATTTTATAATATACAAAAGAAAAACAAAATTATTTTTAAATACAAATAATTAAAATACACAGTATTTGAAATATATGAACTATTTAATTATCGGAATAATATTCAAATAAATTCAGAAAAACTTATTAAATACAAATCTGCATTCTGTATTAAATATTTTATGAAACATGTTTTAATTCGATAGTATTTTTTAAAACTGATTTTATATTTACAAAATCAACTATAAACAACAAAGAATAATTAACAGAGCCAGCTAATAAATAAATATATCCAATGGTTGATTTACATTTAAATATGAATTACAAATTTACCCGAATCAGTATTAATTTATTTAGTTACCTAATTAAAAATTTCATAATAGTTTTATTCTTCTTTAGGAATTTTCTAAAAAAAAATATGAAAACATTATTTTTTTTAAAGAAGTGGTCTAACTGATTCTCGTGACATTCTTCCTCTAAATTTCAATTTGACCACTGCATAATACCAATAAATAACTTAAAAATATTAGTTAATCTACATACAACACTGAGTGGAATTTGGTAATAAAATAAAATAAGAAGGAGGATGGGCTAAATTATATGTAAGATTTATCTTTTAATGTTATGCTTTATTATAGGTACACATATATAACTAAACATATAAATTCCTCAAATATCGGTTATAAATTTGTAATATTATATGTATTTTTACTAATTTAATTTAATGCATTAAAATTGCACTAATAAATTTTTATTACTTTTAAAAACTGTTCAATTAAAAATATTTTAATTTACGGTTTAATTGATATAATATAATCCCATATTAGTATATTACGTTATTGTGTGTATAGTAACAGAACGTGTTAACGAAGTTAACATATTTTTGTAATTTATCATTGATTTAAATGAAATATATAATTAAAAATGAATAAATGTTATATCATTCAAAACAACTATTTAACATAGTTATATATTTTATGAAAAATAATATACTTTTCCAGTTAAATATTTCTAAGCATTATATTTGACTTATTAAGTCTCCAAAAATCTTAATCAGAATTGAGTAGAAAAAGAGTGATGATATTATTAAATATTACAAAACATTATTATTTTATGGACTAAGAAATAAACGAATTCACAATATATAAGGTGATCAGAATTTTGTGTTACTAAAATAATAGATATAACATTGAAAACGTGTTTAAGTTCCACAATTTTTATGCCATACAATTTTAATCTATAGATTATAGAATAGAAAATAGTTTATAATTAGTTTGTGTTGAAATATGAATAATTTATAAAAAAATAACTAAGTTAACAAAATACTTCATAATTGAAAATTTTTTATTTTTACTTGGGTAATTTTTCGATCATATTTAAATATAAATCAACCAGGGAGGCCGACTCTACTAGTTATTTCCTTTTTAGTTTAATTTTATCTCACAAATATAAAATATATACTTAAATTAGTTGAAACCCTTAAAAATTGGTTTTTGGAAATTTGGTTTATTGTTAAAATTAGTTGATTGTATTAATGAGGTTAGGTTAGGTTAGGTTAAACTAAAATAAAAATAAGCGATTGTGCGGAGAACTTTTACAATTAATACCTAGGAAAATATACTATATTATAAAAATTAATAATTATATTTTGTAAGTCATATACTCGTATGTACCTATTTAGTCAGTAGTGACAAGTGGACTATTTGAATTTGGACCTTTTTTGGCATAAAAATTATATAATTTTTATAGTATTTTAGACTTATTCAGGAGAATCAGGAGAATTTAAATTAAATCTGTAATAATATTATATTTTAATTTGTAAACATAATAATATAGAATCTTTCCATTTTCTCTATTTTCTTTGTTAACTTTCTTCTTTAATTTATTTTAATATAAAATGTCATTTAATAATTACTAATAGGTTTATAATCGAAATAAACTACAAAATATACTGTTATACAAATGTATAGATTAGAAAAAAAAAATGTTTTTATAACTTCTTCATTCTAAATCAGCTTATTGGACATTATATTATTATATCTTATAATCAGAATTCTAATTATAACAATTACATCAGTGAGCTGTGAATTTACAAAAAAGGAAACCTGCTCAAAGCAGATATTATTTTATGATACAATAATATTCCTATCTGTATTATTTTTCGCTGTAATTTCTCATACTGGTTAAATGATCGTACATATAATTTTTTTCTTGTCATTTCTACTATTAGAACATTTATAATATATGTTGTACGATGATTTTAATTTTAATAATTTACAGAATTATATAGTTTACATATTTTATTATTAAAATATTGATTAATAAACGTAATATTGATAATATACCTATAATACAGGTTAGATCTTAGGTCAGGTTATATTATATTATGAGTTATATCATTTTACAATAATTACAATACATTCATTTTTTATTCATGTCTTAATAAAACAAACATTTCACTCACTTAAAGATTATTAAACAAAGAATATTATCAAAAATTAATTTATTATTTATAAATAATAATGCTATTATGATTTAAACTATAAAAATAGTTAGGTATATTATAACTAGTATAACTATAATAGTATTATATTTATGTCCAGAAGAATACTTAGGTAATACATTTTATTGTGTACGAATAATTAAATATTTGTTGTTTGTTGTTTTTATAGAATGACGTACATACATCGGCATGTACATAATAAAATATATTGTCATAAAATCGAGCACGTGTATGATTATTTACTTATATTTTTAAGTGGCTATTAAAATCAAACCGATTCCATCGAAAGTATTACCAAACAATTCATTCGGAAACTCGTTTCCTCACACTAATTAACTATAACAGAACCAAAACACATATATTATTAACCCGTTTCCAATCAAAATAAACATCGGGTCATCGATCCATACACACTAACATATCGACAGGACATCATAATTTCAGACATCATTCGATTATAATGTTATGTATGAACGAACGTGTAAAAAATAATATATATTATAATGCGTGAGGCCACGATAATATATTGAAACGAAACAGTTGTATTAAGTTAAGGATTTTATAAAATTAGCAACCGATATTTGACCCATTTGCTATTATTATTATTATGTTCACCAGACAATGTTTTAATAGTATATAGGCATACCGCATAAAACAAAATTATAAAGTTATTAAAACAAGTCCTGATTAAGAAGAAGCTTCAAAGCCGGAAATGTAGACGTGTTAAAATATAAAACATATAATAAAAATACGGATTTGCATTTAATTTATTGAGTTGTAAATTGAGTGGAACGATAGGTATTTCGATAATAACATTATTAAATGGCACATACAAAAAAAAAAAAAAAAAAAACCGCGTATATTATAATAGACCACATAATGCGTATAAAACTGTCCATAACACAAATATTTAGTCTCTACTATTATAATACTTGACAGATTAATATGGGGTTAAAGACTATGTGTATATATGTATATTTTTTTTTTTTTAACACGAAGTATAATAATATGTTTGTGATAAAGGGGAAAAAAATATAAAAATATGTATCGGTGAAAAAATATAATAATGTCATTTGTCTCGGTCGGTGTATAGACTTAGATGAACGAGTATAAAGTATACGACTGTGTATACAACTATATTATTCAATAATATTATTACTAATCGTCGCGATTACAGACATTATTTTTTGATTGCTTCTGTCTGTGTAATATTATCTTTGCCTTTTACAGTTTGCTTGTATAGAGTTCAATATAAATTGAAATAATGTCTTTACCGTTCACACGCGTGACCAATGAATTACAGTGGCGAATGTTATACAAGCCGTTAGATTAATAAAAAATATCTGTAATGAAATAATTAAGAGTATATATTATTTGTAAAGTATATAACACAATATACATAACTATAATAAATACTTATAAATGACAATGATATTAATTTTTATTAATGCTGCGAAGAATAATAAATATGTGTTGTATGCAATACAATGCATATAATTGCATTATAATGGTTGGTTTTTTACGGTTCAAACAATATAAATTATATTATATTATCTGATTTTCATTTACGGGTACAACACATAAAAATTATATTTTTATTAAATAATGGAATCATTTAAAAAAAAATTAGGTATAATGATGTCTGTACGATATCGATAAAATGAGATAACTTCAATAATTGTAATAAGTTATATTTTTTCATATTTTCTTAATACAATTTACTGTTGTGCAATATATGTCTATAGTTTCTAGATACTTAGTGATTTCACAGTATTAGATAAAAATTTAAAACAAACATCCCATTTTTTATATTTTACACTTTATTTAAAAGGAATATTTCGTTGCCATTGCTTTACCTCACATATAAATTTCAATTAGTCTATTTGTGTGATATATTTTAAATTTTAAATATTTATAATATCGTCATTGAATTTAAAAAACAATTATCTTGTAAAAATTACAAAGATTTTATATTTAAACAAATAATCAATGTAAGAGTTTCAAAATATTTTCTCAAATGTCGAATACCGAAAAATAACTTAAGTATAGACTTGCTTGTAGCAAATAGATGCAATTCACTATCAAAAGCATACCCAGCTATATATGATAATTGAATAATTTCGTGTTTTCAGACATAAAAAACTTACACATCATTATAAAACTGTATTGGTTTTACTCAATTCGAGTTACAACAGCTGGTATACCTATACTCGTATATAAACGGAACTCTTCTTGTTTATATGTTTTTATAATTTTAATTTAGTAATATTCATTATACTAAGAATTGTTTCTATTAATGTGTACATTTTATTTTTTAATAATTAACATATTGAAATTCTTATAGGTAAATTTATTAAAATTTATTTTTAAACTTAGAAAACTTTATAATAATAATTGTTTTTTATAACATTTTATTATCCTTGATCAATTAATCTGCATAGAATAAAAATGATACGCAATATAAATCTATATGTATTCGAATTTTATGTCCACATATTAATTATTGCTGTTTGGATTTTATACAAATTAAATATGGAATTTGCTCACGTTAATCGTTTTTAAATATAATATTATCATATTAATTATAGTGGTTTTTATAAAAAATAATTTACTTTTCAACATTTCAAAATTCTAAATGAATAAATAAAACATTCATCACATCATATAGGAAATTTAAAAAAAAACAGGATAATTTTTAAATTATTATTTAAACCAGTTTTGCGTCACTTTTCATATTACGATGGAATATATTTTATCGTCAATATCTCTTATTGTCAATTGGATATCTAATTTGTTCTTTAGTATTGCATATTAACTATATCTATACAATTATGAACAGTTTTTTACAAAATACATAAAAAATAACGAAACGTTTTTAACAACAATTTTATAGTATATTTGTGATAATATTAGATTCTGAGCGAAACTAGGAATGTATTGGATTTACAAAGATGTTTTTAGATTCTGAGCAGAGCGAGGAATGTATTGATTCTACAAAGATTTTTTTTTTTATGTATGAAAACATTTTTTAGGTAGAAATAATAGTCCGATTATCACGCATAGCATATGCTTCGCTTGCAAATGTTGTCTACTTGGTACTTTATTAACCTCATTTTCGAATTTCCCAAAAGTTTTTCCTTAAGAAGAGGAAAATCGGTAATTTTTTATACACTTTTTATTAAATTTTTTTTTTCGTAATTTCTTATTAAGTTTTAATAGTAGATACTTGAAAATTTTTTTAAGTACTAACATAGGTTATTTACAAGCGTGGTAAAATTTTGGAACGGAACAGTTAATTATTTGGAAAAATATAGAGCTTTGAACGTTTTCCCAAAAAAAATTAATATACCTACAATTTTGGGATTATCTGTTTGAAAATTTTATAGAAGTCCAATACTATATTACTGAATAATTTTACAAAATATTTTGAAAATGTTAATAGACAAATTTTTTTATAGGCTTTTTATTATTTTTTTTTCTGATCTATGAAAACCTTTTTTCGGGTAGAAATAATGGTCCGATTACCATACAAAGGGAACCTTTCTATACCAAATGTCATCTAATTGGTACTTTATTTAAATAATTTTTCGAATTTCCCAAAACTTTTTCCTTGAAAAGCGGAAAATCGTCAATTTTTATAGGCTTTTTATTATTATTTTTTTCTGATTTATGAAAACTCTTTTTCAGGTAGAAATAATTATCACAATTGGGTACCCATTTTATACCGAATTTCATTTAATTGGTACTTTATTTAGCTCATTTTTTGAATTTCCCAAAAGTTTTTCCTTAAAAAAGGAATGATAACTCCTTGAATATTGATCATAGGGATTTGAAATTTATTTTGCATTTATACATATGTAATTTACATTCGTGGTAAATTTTGAAATGGATTATTAGTGCAATACATTGAGATACGCTCAGAATCATATTTTCTAATACAATATCATTGCATTCAAATCTTAATAATTATAATAAACCACTAATTTATCCGAGGACCGAAGGGACGAAGGAGGAACGTCCACAATCGGCCTTTTCCATTTTTTTTTTCTGTGTGGGAAAACATTTTTTCGGGTAGAAATAATGGTCCGATTATCATAAATAGGATGTCCTTTCAAATTGCATCCAGTTGCAAGGGCGGACCCAAGAGAGGATTTTGGAGGTCAGCCGACCCATAGTTTTTTTTTTTAAGATAATGTGGACCCTAATTTGATATAACTACAACAAATAATTTTGCTAGAAAAAAAATTTACAATAATAAAATAATCATAAAAAAATATATTATTATGAGTACTCGTACTATATAATAGGTCTCACAATGGAGTGTTTTTCTATATCTTATGAAAATATATAAGTTTATAAATATTACAAAACAATACTATTTCCGTTATACATATTAGTTATTACCTATATCCGGTAGATGGTTGATTTAAAACGTTTATTCGACAACCGACAATGATAGCAGATATTTCTATTAATTTACCTAAAATCATTAAAACGATTTTTCTTTTATTAAAATACCTATGTCTATTATTATTTGTATTGTGTATGTATTAAATGAATATAAATAAAGCTCTATACATATATATATATATATATATATTATAAAAACACTATATTTTTATACGTAAAACATACGATATTGAAAGTTCTACGGAATTTATCTAATCAGTTGCGTCATTTGAGGGGGGGGGCAACTCATACATTTACCGTAGCCTATAATTAGCCAAATCCTAAGTCGGTAGATTTCAAAAATAACAACCTCATAATTGATTATCCCTTATAATAAAATAAAATACCCACCAAAAAAGATGACCCCTCCCCCACTCCTGTTCTTAAAAAAAGTCGGCAAATTCATAGGTGTGCCCTAGTCTAGTAAAAACTGAAATGACGCCACTGCATCTAATTCGATAACACTCGAAGTCAAATTTCAAGACGTCACTAAACGTAACAGGTAAAATGTTCAGGGTATGTTCGTAACTTGGCCTAGGCAAAATGTAACGGTAAATACTTATGCTTTGAGGGGAGTGATAAAGACGTAAAGCCATCTAACACTTGAATGCTGAGAGCAGCGTACTGATGATTCATCTCACATTGATTTTTGAACACTAGTCCGTCAGTAGCGTACCAGGGAACAGGGTGAAATACGATGTAGATATAAAATCATTAATATTTAATTCAATTTTAATTTCATTCAACTCTTACTGCCACTAAAAATTCTGAATCATCGTCTCGCTTCAGTCCTAATCGCATGACAGACTAATCTTTCTCATTTTCTCCACAACTTAGTGGTTCAACAAAGTCTCAAATTCTCCTCGATTTATGCAACTCCTTATCATTATCTCTTATCAGTATTGGTGTAGTGGTGTGGTGACAGAATGATACGGACATAAGGTACCTCGTTTTTACAATTATTTTAGCGCGGGTACTTCTTCTAATTCATAAAATTTCAACATATTTTTGGGTCCGTCCACTATTTGTTTTGTACATTACACTGGCACTTATGTATTAATTACGTTTTCTATCCATCATACACATCCACCACGATCCATCATCCATTTTATCATTCCCATCTCGGAATCTTCGGAAACATACCAAAATAAAAAAAAAAATAAAAAAGTTAGTGCACTATCATTGCTTATCAAAAATAAGAGTTACCCATAAGAATATAATAATAATAATTATTTTAAATAATACGAAAAACCGGTAAAATAACATTTTAAAAGTCAATAACTGGTCGCACTGTACCAGTGACAAGCGATAATTTCATTTTGCTGTTATCATTAATAATTATCAACAATAATGTTTTGATGGTCGACTAGTGACGGGTGACGAGCACATTTTACACTAAATTTGAACTTTGAAGTTTGAACAATTCTCAGTTCGAACTTGTTCAACTTGTTGTGTATTATATATTATTAGCTTTAAATTAAAAATAAAAAAGTATTAAAATCATTAAGTACTGAATTACCGACCAATATTTTTCTTTTATATTACTATCACAAAATTATCTAGAAAAAAAAAAACAATATGCCATTATTTAAAGGTAAGTGAAACAAATAAAAATGAATAATTTATCATCCAATTAAATGTACCTCATTGTTTTTCATAGTAAAAGTAAAATGGGGGAAAGAAGTGTATTCTGACGTAGAAATAAATACAGACGAGCCACCACTTGTGTTCAAGGCACAACTATTTGCCTTAACGGGTGTCAATCCTGTACGCCAAAAAGTGATGATGAAAGGCGGCACTTTGAAAGATGACACATGGGGTAACATTCAAATTGTCGAAGGCCAGAATATACTGATGATGGGTAGCAAGGATGAAGATGTTCCTACAGAGCCCACAGTCAAGCCAATGTTTGTTGAAGATATGACTGAAACACAGTTAGCTACTGTTGTAAGATACTATAGTTTAATTTTTAAATAAGAGAATATTATTTTACTTTAATTCTATTTGATTTTAGACTAATATGCCTGCAGGGCTTACAAATTTGGGTAATACTTGTTACTTGAATGCTACTGTCCAGTGCCTTAAGACTGTTCCTGAATTACGACAAGCTTTAACTGATTTTAATGCGGCAAGTAAGTATGTTTTCAATATTTTTACTTTCATTTTACTTATTTAATTTCTTTCAGCATCATCTTCTTTATCAAATTTTGTACCTGCTGAGAAAATAACAATAGCATTGAGCGATTTGTATCGAAGTATGGAATCGAATCAAACAATCCCACCACTTGTACTTTTACAAGTATTACATCAAGCTTTCCCAAGATTTGCTTATAAAGTGGAAGGACATTACATGCAGCAGGTAAATTAATTTATTATGTAAAGACAGGATTTTTGACATTACCTTGGAAATTAAATTTGAACACTATTAACTATTTTATTTTATTGTGACAAATTGCATTTACTTTTAGAAAAATTTATTGTATTGAATAATAATTTAAAGTATTATTTTATAAAAGTTAAATATTTCATGCTGTCATAGAAATATTTATTTTGGGTACTATTTGTATTATATTAGATTTTGAATAATTTTTTACCATTTAATTTAAGGTTTAGTATCTTAAATATTATCGTTGATTTTAGGATTTACTTATAAAAAAATTTTTTGTCTTTTTGGTATTGCATAATAAATGAGTAGTAGTGATATGTTTATTACTGTCAACAGTTTTAACCACCTATTGATTTTAATATTGTATGATAGTTATTAGTTAATATATAATGTAATATTATTGGTTTATCCCATAGCCAAATAATTATCAATTATATTTATAATAACTTCTTTTTTTTCTGGCATTTATTACTTCTTAAGAATTTTTGCTACCAATACAATATACCTCCATTTTTCCTTATTAGATCACCACTTTCATACTCCTACTTTCTTGAGATCTTCTACTTGAAATTTAACCTCTAGTAAATCAACAAGTTACAAAAAAATGTATACTCTATTCAAAATGAGATCGATACCCGGTGGCCAAGTTGTGCGCATGGGCATGGCTTGGCCTGATGCGCTGCATTATACTAGTATCAACTATTGATGTGTACAATTAATTAAAAATGCATTGTGTTACGATGACACGTATTATTTGCTACGGCACTGTCGTGTTCGCCGAGTGATAAACATGCGCACGTACGCACAGGTGACCCCACCATCGATGGTGGAGATCCTGTCTGACCGTCACAAACGAAAATCGATCGCCGCCCGGTACCGATCTCATTTTGAATAGAGTATAGATTTGTACTCCTTTCAATATCCCAACTACTTAACTTATTTAAAATATAGGGAAGAAATTGTCTCTTAAAACATAATGCGCTACACAACTGGTAATAGTACTGGTTAAAGTATAAAACAGCAAATTACAACTATAACAGCTTGTCACCTTTTTTATGTAATGGTATAATTATTGTTTCATTCCAACACGTTGGCATACGTTCCACCTTTAAAATCTTTGACATATTCATCAATTAAAATATACATATTAAAAAATTTAAAAATAATATCACAAAATAATTAATTACACATGTAAAAGTTATTCCTCACAAAAGGTTAGGTTAGGCTATTGTTACACAAGTAAGGCTGTATTTAGCCAAAGTGCTACCATAGGCCCACAAATAATTGCCCCTACAAAAAAAAAAAAATATTGACAAGTAATGTAATTTTTTAATTTAATACAATATTTGCTCTATAAATTTGTCACACTAGAACCGGGCCTTACCCCTGGCCACATGTTTCCTGTAGGATAGGTGGAAACAACAATTAGAAGTGTGGCTTAATAAAAACGAAAATCTCTGCAGTAAATAAATCTGAAAAATAATTCTAATTTTTAATTAATTTTATATTATACACCTATACTGTTAAGATCAATTTTATTAGTTTTTGCACATACATCATCAATTTGCCTACTGTAATAAATTTTTTTTTTTAGGATGCTAATGAATGTTGGGTAGAACTTGTTCGTATGTTACAACAAAAATTACCAGCGTTGAAAAATAAGAATAATGAAAAGGCACCAGTCAATTATAAGTAATTAATTTTTACTTTCTATACAAAAATTGATATTAAATTCTTTATTTTCTAGATCTGTAATTGATCAATTTTTCGGTGGTACATTTGATGTTGAATGGAAATGTGTTGAAAATGATGATGAATGTGTAACAAAAACTACAGAATCTTTTCTTCAATTGAGTTGTTTTATATCTCAAGATGTCAAGTATATGCATTCTGGTCTAAAAAATGTAATTATATGTAACAAAAGTAAAATTATATTTCTATTCATTGTTTGTTTCTAACATAATCCATCATATTTTAGAGAATGCAAGAACACATAACCAAGCATTCTCCAATCCTTGGCAAAGATGCTGTTTACACTAAAACAGTGAGTTTCAATTTAATAGTATTAATTTAATATTTAAACAAATAATTTTATTAATTTTCCAATTTAGTCAAAAATTAATAGACTACCAGCATATCTGACTATTCAATTTGTGCGCTTTTTCTACAAAGAAAAAGATAAAATTAATGCGAAAATCTTAAAAGATATTAAATTTCCAATTGAATTTGATGCATTTGAATTATGTACACCAGAACTGCAAGAAAAACTTATACCAATTAGAAGCAAATTTAAAGTATAATTCATGTTTTCCTTATTTTGTATTATCAAAACTAATGGATAATTTATTTTTAATTATTATAAAGGAATTGGAAGACAAATTAGTTCATGAAGGAGTAAAACCAAATG
Source organism: Eriosoma lanigerum (assembly GCA_013282895.1). Classification (NCBI taxonomy): domain Eukaryota; kingdom Metazoa; phylum Arthropoda; class Insecta; order Hemiptera; family Aphididae; genus Eriosoma; species Eriosoma lanigerum. The sequence goes on along the minus strand of CM023357.1, from coordinate 58,214,142 downwards.
CAAAACATTTAGGTGACTCCAAACAAGAAGAGAAACCTACAGCTCCATATTGGTTTGAGGATGGTAAATTATTTAATGATAATTAGAGAATAGGTTTTATTATAAAAAATACAAGTACATTAATTTTAATTAAAAGTGTAACTTCAGATATTAATTTTAATATGGATTAGTCCATAATTAGTCCCTCCCATCACTAAGGTTATGTACTATTACTTAACTTAATATAAAAAAATATGCTCAAAAATTTATATTAAAACATGAAATTAATAATTTTTTTAATTTCATATAATTGGCTCAGACAGACAAAATTACAAAAAATTTTAATAAACAATTTAATACTTTAAAATATATTTTTTGTAAGTTACTTTTTATTTAGAAATTTCTCAATGATTAAATCAAACTGTTTCAGTTAGCTACATACTAATTGTACTTAAAATAAATAAAATATGTATAACATAAGTACAATGACTCTGCAAAAATAAATAATCATTAGTCCTTATTTCTTAAATATCGATAAAATATTTTATTAAACATAAAAATTTATATACAAATAAATTAAAAAATCTTTGTTTAATTTTAATTAAAAAGAAAACAATTGGTAAAAATACAGTTTACCAACAAGTATTTCTATTATCTTAGTCATGAATCAACTTAAATTAATCCAGTTGTCCTTGTTTTAATAATTATTAATTAACATAATTCAATCAAATATTTATAAATAACCTCTATTAATTATAGTAATTTCATAATCATTAAAATATTATAGATTATGGTTCAAATAACTCTGGTTATTACTCTCTTCAAGCAGTTCTAACTCATAAAGGTAGATCGAGTTCTAGCGGCCATTATGTTGGTTGGGTTAGACAATCTCCAACATCGGATAAATGGATTAAATGTGATGATGAAACAGTATTACCTGTGTTATCTGAAGATATACTTAAATTATCTGGTGGAGGTGAGATGAAATATACTTATTTATTAATAATATTCAATATATAAATAAATCGTAAATTTGTATTTTATAGGTGACTGGCATTGTGCATATGTGTTGTTGTATGGTCCAAAACTTCTACCATTGGAAAACACATCTGTTTCTAGTTGAATTCATTCAATTTAATTAGCTTATTGCTGAAAGAAAAGAAAATTAAACGTGAAACATTATTTCCTGTAATAATTTGTCTATTTTTTTATTATTATTTGAAGGAACACATATTTTAAGAAATATAAAACAAAATTCAAAATATTGTCAAAATAATTTATTTAAAATAAAAATATTTGTTTCATATATTAATAATGTTAAGAGAATTTATTATAAACTTAATTATTAAAATTTTATAAATTAAAAGGAATATTCTACACATAAAGTTAGTAAACATAAATTACAATAAAAATATATATTAGGAATAGAATACTCTGTTTATAATATTAACCACCCTTTTTTGAATATAAATTAATAATTTCCTTAATAGTTTCCTGGATCTTGGAAATTTTAAATATTCATGTTTGATAGAAATTTAATTCGGCGATGATAATTTACATCTGAAAAAAATATTTAATATTATTAATTATTAAAAATAGAAATTTTTCCAAAGTGTTTTGATACTAATATATTAAATCAATTTTTGTTATTGAAGCCTGAACTTTCAAAGCAATAAGTATTATAATTTAGTATTGATAGTTTTATTTTTAATTTGATAAAAGTTAAAAAAAATTACTAAATGAATTTAAAATTATTATCAGCATTCATTGTGAATCAAAAATAAATACATTTATATTTCTCTGAACTATTAAAAAGTATTTTTTGAGCAATGTGTTATAATATACAAAAATTGATTATGATATTTTGATAGAGGATCCCTGATGTACAACTATAAAGTATACATTCTATTAATATATATTAGATTATATAGTATGAATAATAATTAAAAATAATATGAAAACAAACATTCATTTATCATCAATAACTTTACTTCTTTCATATTTTTGGAAATAACTTGTATTAGGAGCTACAATTATTTAAAAATAGATTGTGAGCATTTAAGTTATTTAACCTCACTAACCTAATGCCTCCATATATTAAAATCCTAAATAGTGAAAGTTACCAACCATAGACCGATATTTTATTTAATCACACAGTGGACTTATATTTCAAGAAATTAAATATAAAACAAATAGGTATACATTAGTTGATTATTTTTTTCTTTCTTTAATTTGTCTTTCGGATAAGTTTTAATATTATGGTAGATAAAAAAATCTTAACATAAGACCCACAAACAAATGACGAAAATATAAATCTAATTGGGCCATGAAATAGGGTATGTGGTCAAGAAAATAAGTGATATTTTTTTCTTTCATAATAAAAAAAACATATTGGAATTGGACGGAAATAAAAATATAAAAAAGGAATTCATCAGCCAATGCATAAATATATATGTATTACTGCACCATCCATAACTGAACTATGTATCCAATATATCTCTTGTTGTTGTTAAGCTTGCTATAGGGAAACGTTTCTCAACCAGAAATAAAAATTAGAATAATTAAAATAAATGTCTGTTTACTAATCGTTTAATCCCATATTGTTATAATTACTACCTAGTGAATAGATTAGTATTGGATTGATTCCATAGTAGGATTTTTCTTTGTAAATTTTAATAATTTTGTTATGTATGTAACTAAAATATAATTATCAATAATTGATAATTATACCAATAGAGAATTATTTTATTTATTTATTAACTATTTGAAAGTAATTACTAAGTCAGTATTAATATACCTAATTATTGCCAATATTTTGAAATAATTCTTTTAGAAAAAACTATTCAATTTATTTGTTCAATATCTTACATTTACTTTAACCAAATAATCGATTAGATACCTTTTTTTACGTGCATGCAAAGATTCTTGTCCACTATCGTCTTCACTTGAGTTTCCATCACTAGAACTACTTGAACTACTAGAACTACTTGAACAACTTGAACTATCCGATGCAAGACCTGTGTGGTTCTTTAAGTCAACAGAATCAGCAACTGCAGCTAATTCAGGTTCTTTGTTTTTTAATACTTTATACCATTTCCGTGATAGTTTTGGACGTCCTCTAACTGTCTTATGCCAAACCACAGGAAAATTAGTACGGCTACAAAAATTTTGAGTAACTGCAATTGTTGTGTCTAAGTTTAGTACTACATGCCACCAACCACCAGGTACATAAACAGTTTCACCAGGGCATTGTAATATCTCTATCTAAAATAATATTTAATAATTATTTTTATTACATTTTATACTAGTAAAAAATTTAATTAATTTGATATTCATAAACAACAAATAAAAATTATTATTTTTTTTAAATTTGATGGTTTGTTTATTTGTTAAATATTTTTTTCATTTTAGACTCTTAAAAATATAAAATAGTAATACTTAAATTAAACTAACCGGTACACAATCATTAGGCCATGTAGGCAATTGAGTACGAGGATAGATTATTTTAAACCAAGTGATTGCTTCATCACGTTGTTTACCACCCTCAACTGAAGTTACTTTGAGCAGTTCTTTAGGAGTATGAGTGGGAAAAAGACACCATCTATTAAAATGTTTAATAATTAATAGATATATAGTACTGAATAATAATAATGATAATAATAAACTTAACTAACCTCTTATGCCCAGTAATTAATGAATTCCAAGCACTTGTACCTAATGGATCTATGTGGATTCCCGTTCCTGATCTGGAAGGACCCATAACAAACCATCTATATGGAGGTCTTTTTTTTTCACCAGCATATTTAAACAAATCATCTTGAAAATATACAGGTATGTCATAATCATCTAATAATTTTTTTCTACGATGATGCTGTATGAAAATTGTGTATAAAATAATTAATAATTATTATTATAAGTTCATAAAAATAAATATAACTTACATCGCCAAAACTGCTATCAAATATATATAAAGGACTATCATCCTTATTGTTATTCATATAATGAACAAAATATTTCATTTTCATTTTAACACTATATCCTTGATTATCTTCTCCACATTTAAATCTTTGATTACGATATTTTTTTCCTATTCTCTAAATAAAAAATAAAAAGAATTTATTCATTTATTATATCCTAGAAAAACAATATAAATTAAATATATAATTATACCTCTAATGTCCATTTATATGAAGCTCTCCAATTACTTTGCATTCCTTTAATTACAACTGGTTTATAGGGTCGCTCATATTTCTCAACAAATTCTTTCGGACTAACATTGTCTACATTAATGCGATCTACATTATCCTGAACTTTTGTAAAATGTTTAAAATTGTTTGCATAATCATGAGCATACCATGCATATTTATCACTTAGTTCTAGAAAAAAAATTCTTATGTAACAATTAAGGTAAATAGGTAGTTATCATTGAATTATTATTATTTTTATTATTTTTACTATAAATACTTATTAAAACAAATATAATATTTGCATTTTAGATTGATGCATTGCAGATTAATTATTGTTTCATAATATAATTATCAAAGTAAAAATTGTAATATTTATATTTATCCTTCATAAAATGTGTACTTTTATGTAGGTACATATAATAACAAACATTATAAGAATGAAATAATAATGCTACATACGAGTATTAAGATAACATTGATTCTCTAAATATTGTTATGTTATATATCATTATACATTTTGGGGATTTTAAAGTTTTGTATCTGACATGATAAATAAACAAAACAAAAATAATAAAGAAAAACACTTTTATTATAATTCTTTATTATTTTTAATTATGTAAATATATATTTATAGGTATTAAAATATTTAATGCTTTGTATTTGGTGATATCCGATTGTAATTTAACTGAAATTTAGACATTTAAAATTTAAACGAATATAACAACATACTACATTATACATATATTTACGAGCATGGTTTAAGTATAATACACTTATTTCAATAGTTTATTTAATTTGCAATACCTGGTCTTGCTTTATTCTTTGCTTCTTGAATCCTTTTTCTCGTCCTAGATTCTGAAGTATTTGAAGAGTCACTCATTATTTTTATTATTTTATTGTATATTGTAATAAAAGTAATATATTTCTAGAATTGACTTAGCTTCTAATGTTTATATACAAAATAATTTTTTTTTTTTAATTATTACATAACAAATAAATATATGTTACAAATCGTTCAAAATGTTAAATAAATTATAACAGTAAATTGTATATAAAAATATAATTATTTTCGTATTTAACAATAATAATATTAATTAATAATGCCTGTAGCAGACAGCACAACGGCAGTATGGCTGGCGGCTGTTACCCTGCTGGGTTATCTAAAGTTAAAATTTGATATTTGTTATACTTTAAGAACATAACCTCATATTTTAGGAATTTAATATTTTCTTTCAAAGACATTCCTTATTATTGATGTATTATAACGGCTATGATAACGGGTAGCATATAAGCACACGAAATAAAACCAACTGGTCAATATGGTCATAGATAATAAAGAAATGGATAGGTCACCTATATACTGATATAATGTTAGGTAGTGTTCCGAAAGGGGCAATTATAGGGGAGGAAAACTGAAGCCACAAATTTAGATGTCATCGAGTATTAGAGTATACATTTAGAGACAATATTATCTGGCACAGTGGTACATAATATTTATATAATAATAATTAAGAAACCATATACGCCAGATTACCAGAGCGACATTTTAAAATTGACTTCAAAACAAACAATATTTAATGTAATTGTTTTTTATTTATTTATAACTATTAGATGTGTTTGCTTAAGTTAGGTTATTAAATGTGAAATAAATTTAATATACATGTTAATGTACATATATAATACTGTTATGCACTTATCATATGGTATTTTTTTTTTTTATGCTATTAAATTTGCAATTTTCTCATCATTTTCTAGTCATACTTAAAAATGATTTTTCAATATGTAAATTAAAATTAAGACAAAGATACAAGTATTTAAATTTAAATAACTATAACTACACAAATTACCAAATGGCATTGTTGGTTATTCCTAAAGTTACTATAATATGGTAATTCAAAAATAAATCTTATAAAGCATGACTATCCCAATAAAAGTGATTTACATTTAGAATGTGAATATGTTATTGTAAAATAGAAACGTCATAAATCGATTTTTGAATAGTATATTATATAGATATAATATAAATTGTATTTTAATAGCTGCCGTGAACTATGGAGTATAGGCAACTTATTTTATAATAACGCCATATTTTCCCTATAAAACTTATACTACCCATACCACAGATTATATGAAACATACCATTAAATACCTAAAAAAGAAACGACACAACTTATCAATTTGTTTACATTTTCTGGAGGCCTAATAATGATGTTAGCTACGAATAAAGTAACGGAGACCCGATATGAAGTTGTGACATTTTTTTCCACAATCATCGCATATAATAGAACATCCTCTAGAGGCTCCACATGAAGTTATTAGTTGATTTCAAGGTCTACGAAAAATATTTTGGCTGAACAATGAAAACCCGGAGTTATATTCTCCGATTATACCAGATACCTTAACCATTAGAAAGGTACAGAATTGAACCCTGGTATAATGTCTTTAATTTTTCCAGTTTCTTATCACTTCACAAACAAAAATTATATTTATAAGATTATAACCATAAGCAAAGTTTTTGCAAGAATATTAATTTTACGACATAAAAAATATTATGAATTTTTTTCTCTTTTCTCTGAATTTTAATTTCTATTAGCATTTTTGAAGGCAGTGATTGTAACTTTGCAAGAATAATACAGGCATGATGAAATTACTATTACAAATGAATAATTATAATTTATTATCTAATAAAATATCATATTTAAATATTTGACAAAATCTTTATTGTCATGATCTTTATAATATATTACGTAAATTATGACTAGTATATATCATACTCAATATAATAAAATATTTATTTTCAGAACCGAAAATGTCTGATGAAGAAAATGAACGTTTTGAAAAAGAACAACATTTATTAACAGAAGGTTATAAAACTATACCAATCACACCAAGTACTTGGCAAGAAGATATGGATGTTGATGAAGATCAAAATCCTCATGGTAAAAAAATATATAAATAGTATTATTGATTTTAGTTTTTGAATCTCAAAGTACTCAAATAATTAATGTAGGTATTTTGATGGTATCAATAATGTAATGCATGTACTTAATTATTGTAATATGTTTAATATGTAAATAAATATAAATTGAAAGTGTCTTATTTTATATGTAAAATACTAACTTTCTTTGTTATAAAAAATATATACAAAGTAGGTACATACAACAAAATATTAATAATTTAGAATTACTCATTATTCTATTTATTAATGGGGTAATAGTTATATCATATTATTTTATTTAATAATGAAAGCTGAAATAACATTATCATATAATATTATTCATATCAGTTATATATTATGTTGTTAATGGTGGAATAGGTGTAATATTATTCCATTACAATTTTTAATTTTTTTTTTTTTATGAATAATAACTGTTCTGAAAGCAATTTGTATTATAATAGTAATAATATATATAAAACTTGATAAACTAAATTATTTAATACTTTGATTTAGATAATAATTATTTTTAATTTTTGTTTATTAATTAGCTAGTCCAGAACGAGAGATCTTATGGGCTGCTGAACAAGGTGATTTGAATTTAGTAAAATCTTTGGTGTCAGAATGCAGTCAATTAGTCAATGTTCATGATACAGATGGTTACACAGCATTACATAGGGCATGCTATAGTAATCATTTACCAATTGTAGTGGTAAGGAGACAAATTGTATTTAATTGTTTTCTTAAACATAACTTATGAATTAATTTAGTTTTTATTAGAAAATCATGCAAATCCAAATGCACGAACAGCTGATCAGTGGACACCATTACATTCGGCTTGTAAATGGAATAATGTAGAGTGTGCAGAAAAATTAATTGAAGCTGGGGCAAACATAAATGCTTTAACTAGTGGTGGTAAAATAAACAAATTAAAATATATAATATATGCAATATAATAAAGTCATTCTTATACTTTTCCTTATTCTTCCAACAAGATCCTAGACTTACACCTCTATAGATCTCAATCTCCTACCTTTCATTCATTCACACCAGCTGTCTTCATGTGACTCAATTCTATCTATCCACCTCTTTGTTCTTCATCACACCGACTTATAATCTACTTTCATTTTAATATCATATCATTTTTCCTCATAAAATATCCAAACGATCTCAGTCCCTATTATTTCCCCATAATTTATGTACTCCTATATTGCCCTCTACGTATTAATTTCTTATTCTATCCTCTAGTCATTCCACACATCCATTTTAGCATTCTCATATCTGTTACACTTATTCAATACCTGCTCTGTTCCATTTTTTTTTTTTCACTGCCCAACACTTCGATCCATACAATATTTCTAGTCTCACTACTGCCTTATAATGCATACCTTTAAATCTTATTGGCACAAAACAACTAACAATCTAACTAGTTTCCCTCTACTTCATCCATTAGCACATTTTCCTATTTTCATGTCCTCCCCAGCCTAGAACTACCAATATTTTTCACTACTAATCCTAAGTACTTGAACCTATCAATCTCACACACAATATCACTCATCTACTTATCAATTATCTAATTATTTCCCCACAATTGATTTAATGTCTACAGTTCCTCTTATACATTAATTTCTTATTAGTATTCTCATCTATATTACTTTCATATTCTGTTATATTTTTTTTCTTCAAACTAATTATAACATATTTTTACTAGGTATAACACCATTACATTTAGTTGCTGAGTTAGCTGATTCACACAATCTCATTGAATTATTATTATCTCAACCGGATATTAAGCCAAATATAAAACTACCAAACAGTACAGGGGATACACCAAAAGATATTACTGCTCGAAGAAGTAAAAATGAAAGACTTTTTGAATATTCTGAACCATGTTTTAATTATATATAATACACTTATTCAGACCAAACACTTATACAAGAACCACATGATGCAATTAATAATTTTTTACTGGGATGTGTACTAATTGAATTAACAGATGTTGTGTATGAAACTGTATCATTAGGTTTTAACTTCTCTATGAGTTGAGCACTTATAAAATCCCAACACCACACATTTCCACATGTTGATCCGCTAATTATTGTACTGTCATTATGAAATACATAATTTTCAATAAAATAATCATTGACTGTATGACCAGTGTATCTGTAATATATTACTTAAACATTTTATTATGTTACATTTAGATTTAAAATAAAAGAACATACTCGTTTAATAATTCTCCTTTTTGCTTGTCCATTAACCTCAATGTATTGTCTGTACAACTAACTAAAGTACACATATTATCTTGTGTTGAACTTATACTTGATATTGGTTCTGTAAGTATAATAATGATATTTATAATACATAGTTAAAATTATTGAATAAAAAAAAAAAAAAATCAACGTACGGCCAATATAATCAGAATTCAAGTTACCCATTCTTATATCATAAGTTCTTAAAAAGCAATCTAAGGAACCTGTTAGAATTTGATCGCCAATTACTAAAACTTTGGTAATACTATCTTTGGCTTCTTTTAAAACCTGTAATTTCATGTATATACAGTTTAAACTTTATTTATTAAATTTTTTAAAATTAAAATACTAAAATATTATACATACAAGTAGTACATATTTAAAGACAATATTTTATTCTAAAAAATTAACTAAGGTACAGTGGTAGAAGCCTAATCATATACTACTTAATCACTTTATAAAATATTTTTTTATATTTTTACAAAATATTTTGACTGACTTTTTTTTTATAAGCTTTTATTAAAGTTAAAATTCCCGAAAATTGGCAAAATTACGGTTTCCATTATTTAAAATTGTTTTATTTCATGATAACTAATTAGGTTTTGATCGTAGGGAATTTTGAGTATACATTTTTTTGAGTTTTCACATAGGTATTCTATATTTGAAAAAAACAAATTTTAACGATTGGTAGATTTTCTGACTAAATATAAAGATTTAAAATTGTTTCCAAAATTTTTTAAGATTACCTGCAATTTTGGGTTTAACAGTTCGAACATTTTATAGAAGCCTACTCATATAATACTTCATCAATTTCCAAAATATGTTGAAAATCGTAAGATACAATATTTTTTTGAGCTTTTAAAATTTGATTATTTTTAGTAAAATTGAATATTATGATTTTTTTCTTATGTATGAAGACACTTTTTTGGGTAGAAATAATGGTCCGATTACCATAAATAGGGTATGCTTTCGATAGTAAATTTAATTTAGTTGGTACTTTATTTAGCTCATTTTTCAAATTTCTCAAAAGTATTTCTTTGGAAGACAGAAAATTTACAAAAAATGACGATAAGCGTCAAAATTTATTGAAATCGTAATTTTGATGAATTCGATTTTAAATTTTTTATAAGTAATGCAATTTTAAACTTAGGTATTTTAAATTTTTTTTGAGTTTTCTCATAGAAAGTTTACACACGTGATAAACTTATGGAACAACCTATCATTATAATATATTGAATTTCGCTCGGAATCGTATTTTCTAATGTAATATCATTACATTCAAATCTTAATTATAATAAATCACTAATTTCTCCGAGGACCGTAGGGATGAAGAAAGAACATCCAAAATCAACTTTCCCACTTCTTAATATTATAAGTAGCCACACGATTAATTTAATTTTGCTATAATAGGTTAGTCATTAAGCTAATATAATGAATCATTGTAATTGATAAATATTTAAGAATATAAATTTATTATAACAATAATGGTGATTAGATAATCTACTAACCAACTAAAAACAATTGTACAATCTCAATGCTTTAATAGTATTACGCTAGGCCAGGGGACCTTTTCTTATAAATGAGCTATTTTTTAAAAAAAGTTACAATATGATTTTTAAAAAGCTGCAATTAAGATAAAAAAATATAACATAGTACAACATTGACAGAAAAATGATAATTTACCAGTTATATGCGGTCATTATAGATAAAATATTATTTTATTTTTATCAGAAATAAACATTGAGAAACCCATATTTCAGGAATATAATATATCGATTTTTTTGTAATTATATTTTATTTTAGATAGACATACAATTAAGTTAGTTCCTTGTATTAAAAAAGATCTTGGTATAATATTTTCTGATGATCTCTCATTTACTGAACACATTCCTATATTTATTCAAAAGCCATGCATATGCTTGGATTTGTTAGACGGCAGTATAATAACATTATTTGACGGAAAGCCTTGTATTGCTCTCTTGTTCATTCAGGCATTGAATATGGATCTATTATTTAGAACCCCGAGAATTTAAACTTTTCAGTTTGAGTCTAGGTTTCAGATAAATATTTGATTTGTATGTAAAATGATTAGTTTATTAGTATATTATGTATTAAATTTAATATTTTATTACTGTTCTATATATACTATAATAACCGTTAATTTTTTATGTTTCATATAGTATTTATAATTATGTACACTCTTTGCTCTTTGCCTACCACCCGATAGGGTGTTAATAATAATAATAAATTTAAATTTCTTATATAAAAATTATAAAATATAGTGGTTTATAAAATGTAATACATTAATTGTATTACAAATTAATTAAGTGATAAATGTTTTCTTTGCATTGTTAAAATAAAACACTCACATTTAATATACTATTAAAAATATAATTTTTAATTTATTTTATTAATGTAGTATGTAACTTTAAATTAATTAAAATTATTAATAATATAACTCAAATAAATATACTTGAATTGGACTATTGTTACGACTTCTTGTATCCCAACAGCAAACAGTATTATCATTTGATCCCGATACCACAACTGAAGAATCTTCATTATATTTGACACAATTTATTGTTGCAGCATGTTGCCGCAACCTCCGTTTTACTCTTCCATCAGACACATCCCATAACACAACAGATTTATCAGCACCACATGACACCAACTCGCTTTAAAATAATTTATATTTAATTTTGTTAGGAAATATTATTTATCGATAATAAAAATATCAATTAATACCATTTCCAAATACCTGCTATCACAAGAACTACAGGCGTCCATCACACAGTCGCCATGACCAGCATATGTCTTCAGACATAATTCCTTGTAAGGATTCCAAAGTTTTATTTTCTTGTCACTACCACACGTTAAACAATATTCACCGTCCACTAAACAAAGTAACAGTTGACAAATAAAAAAAAATAAAAAACAAATAATTTTAATAATATACTTTACCATTAAACCTAACAGCACGTATAGCTCCTTGGTCACATTTGATATTCGCTACACACTTTAAATTCATATTTCTAGTTATTTAAAACATCAATAAATGATGTTAATAAAAAAAAATGTAATGTTATTTAAAAAATAAAACTAATTAAATATTAATTATTAAATTATAGATTTAATTGCACAATATTTAACATTGATGATCAATTTATGAACATGTTACAAAAAATAAACAATTTTGAATATTTGGTATGGACACACAAGACGGTTAACTAATAAATAAGTACTAGTATTTATAATCAATGATAATCACAGTTAAAGTAAATAATGATAATAACTAGATAGCTAACATGAAATCACGGACTTGATTGAAATTGAAGCCAACCGTCATTTACATGTCGGACCATTATGATAGTGAATTATCGATTGTATTGTATCGATAACGATGATATCGATTATTTCTATGTATCGATTTATGTTAAGTGATATACCAAAATACCAATAATTGGAGTTATGGAACTGCTATGAAAGAGTATTCTAAAATCTACCAAAAACCAACAATGCTGTTGAAGGCTGACATAGAGGTTTAAGTTCCCTTTTTGGAATTCCAAATTAGTCGATACATAGCTGGAATCGCACCCGTCCAAGGTCGGCAAACGAGTGCGGATTAAGGACTTATTGGGTACCTTGGGGCTGAAATTTCATATGGTCAAAACACACACGACACATGACTGATACATGGTACAAACTAGATACGCTCGCAAGAAAATAAATTAAAACTTTCTAACTATTCGATCAAAACTAGCAGTATTACAAGATATAAAAAAACATTAAAAAACAACAGTAAAATGCGTCTTTTCAATTAAAGTACTTTTGTATGTATTTAATTGTTTTTATCGATAAAAAAATTGTTATTTTAAAAATATAGGTAACCTATAATTTAAAATCACAGAAAAATGTATATCGGCCTAAAATTGTACGGGTCCCTGACACATTTGTACTTGAGAGGGCCACGGGGCTTCCGCCCCGGCAGCGTATTTTGCAAATGTAGGTACACTCAGAACCGCTCTGCTCTGATTGATTCGTTTGAATTTACCGCGGTTTTGTTCATCATCTTGGATCATCAATTTTATTTTTGTTTAACACCATATTTTTCTGTAATTATTTATACCTTTTTGTATAGTTTTTGATTAGTTTTAAAATTAAAAAATGCTATTGCTAATCCGACGTGAATTTGCACAACAAATCGAGGGATATTTTCGATTTGCGGAGCAAAGCGACGGTGCCAAGGAGCGTAGCGACTACTGTCAGCAACGAGCAGAACTCACCTGGTCTGCGGTTAGATCTATGTATTATAAAATAAGTAGTTACCTACTTAATTATTTACCTTGTTCATCTTAGTACAATGAATTATTAGCTAATCAAATTGTTTAATAAAATGTATGTTATAGATTGTTGTAACTTGTAAGTGTAAGTTATGAGTTTATGACTAAAATATAATATATAATCAATGATAATACTAATATTTATAATAATATAAAATCATCAACACATATAATATATTATCCATAAATAATATTTATTATTTAATGCAACATAAAAATATGATGATAAACTAAAGTAAAATTGTTGAACAAAACCGCGGTAAATTCAAACAAACCAATCAGAGCAGAGGAGTTCTGAGTATACCAATACGTTTGCAAAATACGCGTTCCGGCTAGACCCCCTCCCCTTAATCTGGCCATGTCGTCAAAACTACCGAGAAATGGCATTAAAATTCAAAAATGTTTTTGATAGTTATGGAAATTGCGATATATACGACTACCTACAAAGAATATTGTATATAACTTCAAACTTAATAATACGACAACACTATAAAATAGCTTCTTAAAAATGTCTGACTTTGCCATACCCCTACGAAAACTCTATAACTGTCGTTCTCACGACAAACAAATTTACAAAATAAAGTTTAATAGTATATAAAATAATTATAGATTAGAATTGGCTAAACAAGTCTTCATAAATACCATCTGAATAATTCATAAATAACTGTCAGCATCAATATACCCGTCGGCGTAAATGCATCAGCGTAGTTACCGTCTGCATAAATGTCGTCGACGTTTTTATAGTCTGCATAAAGACATGATACCCTTAATAATATATAATACTGCGTTTCTTTACTTCGTTTTAAATATTTAAATCGTAACTGTTAAGATTTAGAAAAGAAAGATGAGTGGAGTTCTTTTGGAATTTTTTCTCTATCACATGAAAATAATAGAAATGTTGATAAAAACCTAATTGTTGAAAAATTAATCGATGAAGAATTATTGTCATTTTCATATCTAAATGATAATAATTTTAGTCATTACCAAAAAAATATGCTTGATTAAATAGCAGGTTATGCATCTTATAAATTTATTGAAAAATTTCCGTGTTCCTTTTGTGAAAATATAATATTAAGTAAAAACATTCTTAATGAGGATCATAATGTCAATTACAAATTATGTTTGTTTTACAAATTTTAAAAATCGAGGACATCTAAAATTTGTTTCAATATTTTTTTTCAGGGCCATTTCAAGGGAGGGGCAAAGAAGGCAATTGCACCACCTTCAAAATTTACTTATTAAAATATCGAAGTTAAAATATTATTATGTTAATTAATATGTGGTGGGGCCATGGGGGTGGGGTACAAAGTAAATATGCAGTATTAAATTAATTTTGCTCCCAGTATCTTCAACTTTAAATCCGGCACTATTTATTTTTGATATTATATTATTCACTGAAAAATGTTATTAAATATATTCTTTAAATATAAAAAATAATAATTTTAAAAAAGATATAATATTAAAAGTTCAAAGACTATTTTTAACTTATTTTATTTAATCAATGTTTAATATAAATAAATATATGTTTATAAAATTGTTTCGTACTTATACTATTTATTAGTTATGTATGTTTTTATTTTTAAAAAAATGTTTATTTGTCATAATATATTGTTAATTTGTGTTGTATACATTTTATTTTAATTACTCTGAAGTTATATAAATTGTTTTAAATTTCATATATATATTGTAGTAGTTTGTAAAATAAAATAATAGGGAATAGTAGGAGCATGATGGGTGCTATTTCTAGTAGATTGTAAAATTAAGGGGGATGTCTAGTCAACCAAAAATGTATACAAAAATTGCGCCGGGAAAAAGCTATTTGTGAAGAAACTACTTATCCAATTTCAGCAAAAATTATATTGAAATTTAAAGAAAGGTATTTTCTATGTACCCTCTTTTTTAAATTTTTATTAACGTGTACCATTAGTTTTTAATTGTCGTATAAATGTCAAATAATTTAAATGTAAATAACAGTTTATCTACAAACAATTTTGAATTTTCTAAAAAGAGCGTACCTAAATTACGTTAATAGGAATTAAATAATGTTAATTTCGTAAAAATAAATTTATTTTAAGTCGGACAAAACAGCTTTTTACTTAGAAAAAAGACGTCTAGGCGCTGGCGGACTCTAGCGGCAATATTTATTGATGTTCAAGAAAATATCAATAATAATTATTGATAGCTATAAATTATAATATGTTATATCATTGATTTTATAATATACAGATTAGCCACGTTATAGGAGTTATAGGCAACAATATTTTTAGTGTTATTAAAATCCGAGAGGTGTCGTTATTATATTGGAATACAATTTTATTTCATTTTTATGAAATCTATTTGTATAAACAATAGACGATATACATTGCTATAATAAAGGAATCAGCCTGCATCGTGTCATCACAACAATATACATAATACACATAAATCATAATATTATTATGCCAATAAAACATAAAATATATGGTATATTAATATATTTATATATTTTAAAATATTTTATTACAGCACATTTATAATTAAAGTTTAATTTATTCATATTATATAACTAATAATATATAATACAGTATATATTATAATAGTGTATAAACGATAATTGAATACACATATCTTAAAGTAGAACAATAATAAATAAATTTTGTTTTTTTGGTTAGTTTTTAAATTTAATAATACACATTTAAATGGTCTCTAATTATTTTAACGTTAATTAAAAACGTAAATTAAAAAGTTACACGCGTGCGTAATACATTTTTTTTAAATAACAAAATTTTAAAGTTTTGACTATTAATTTTTTTTATATTTTTCCATAAATTTTGGTACTTAAATCAACTTTCTAAGTGCAAAAATATCTGAATTATAGCAATTATATAAATTAATAATTAATAAAACGTTTTCAAACATTGAATCAAATGGACTTAAATGTCCAACAAAAGTATTTATAGAAATTGTAAATTGTACGCTTAATATTTTTGAAGAAAAGTTTGCTAAAGTTCAACTTAAAAAAAACTTAAATTAATATATATGATCTGGTTCAAAAAACACAATTTGAGCACAATTTTTTTTTTTGTTTTATTACAATTGAAATACTGGCATATATTACCGGACATTATTAATTTTGGAATAAATAAATCCGCGTTGAAAAAAAAAACAACAAAGAGGAACGTTATTAAAAAATCAACCTTTTACGACATGGAACAGTTCAAATGGAGAGTATCATGCGAATGCGTGATTATTAGTCGTGGAGACTGGAGATCTTTGCTAATAAATATATAACTGATAGGAAAATGGAAAATTTTAAGTTATAATCAGTATTTTTAAACTTATAATAATTATACACTATAGTGTTAATGATTTTGCTGACAATCTAACATAATATTATACGCCAGAATGCTAGATAACATTTTGTATAAGTATCAAACTATATCGATTATATCATATGAAACGAAAATTGTCGGGTATAAAATGTAAATGCGGGTTATAAGCTCAAACACGGATGTAGTATTTTAAATTATAAATACATATATATTTGTATGGCAATCTATATTATTATAAAGATTTAACAATATTAATAACAATGATTAATTGATTTGTAATAAAAGCTCGTAAATAAAATACCCAACCCCCCGATCACCCGCCGAACATACCCATCCTAGGTAGACCCCTCTTGAATGCAATCGATATCAGCGATACCTAGTGTTTGAATGCATGTACCCGCTTCCAATATTAACAATGGAATGGCATATCTGTATATTATAAAATCAATGGTTATATCTATACCTATATAAGTGTATATTGTATATCTAAATAAAGAGCATTATTGTTATATTGCAAATGTTATGCCATAGCATCCGCTGCGGGTCGTAATATTCTAAAAATACAATTTTTTAACATTTATGTACGTAAAAATAATAACAATTATAGCTGAATATTTGTTATTTCAATATTACTCATATCAGTATGACGAAAAAGTGAGAAAATTGATTTTCTGTTTTTATTAGCTTTGAAATTGTTTTATAAACGTTTTTTTCAGATTCTGAGCGATGCGATCCTATTGGATTTACAATGCCTTTTTTTCGGTTTTTATTTTTTATGTCTGACATTATTTCAGATAGAAATAATGGTCCGATTACCACGAATAGGGTATGCTTTCTGTACTAAATTGCATCTAGTTGGTACTTTATTTAGCTCATTTTTCGAATTTCTCAAAAGTTTTTTTTTAGGAGAAAGAAATCTACTAAAATCCGCAAAATCACAGTTTCCATTACCGGTACTTAAAATTTTTTTTATTTCATGATAACTAATTAGGTTTTGATCATAGGGAATTGAACATTTTTTTGAGTACTCAAATAAGTAGTTTACACGCGTGATAAAATTTTGAAACGGATTGGTCGATTTTCTGACTAAGTATAAACCTTTGAAATTTTTTCCAAAAATATTTAATTTTACATGCAATTTTGGGTTTAACGGTTTGAAAATTTAACGTACTCATATACAATTTAATTTATTTAAAAAATATTTTGAAAATTGAAAGTTGTAAATCGTTTCCAAATTTTCTCTAATGTAGAATACCTATGTTGATACTCAAAAAAAGTTTTAAGGCCCTACGATCAAAACTCAATTAGTTATCACGAAATTAAAAAATTAAAAATAATGAAACCATAATTTTGCCGATTTTCCGCTATTTTTTAGTAGTTTTTCTTCTCCCAAGGCAAAACTTTTGAGAAATTAGAAAAATGAGCTAAATAAAGTACAAACTAGCGTGATTTGCTACCGAAAGCATGCCCTACTTGTTATAATCAGACCATTCTTTCTACGCCAAAAAATGTTTCCATACATAAGATAAAAAATCTTTGATAAAAAAACCAATACATTCTTCGCTTCACATAATTTAAAATAATGATTTTTGGACTAATAAAATGGAAAAACCTCTAATTACGTTTTATCATGAAGCTCTATTGCCAGAAATTGTGGATCCTAGATTATGTCGTAAAATACCAATCAGTGATTTTACATAATAAATTTGTTTTTTATATTTTTATATGGACCTACTTTCTAATTTTATGTTATTATTATTACCTATTTTTATTTATTTTCATTTGATAATTATAAAATAAATATAACTCCTCATCACAGAATTAATAATAATAATAATGAATAAAATAATGTTTTATTATTATTATTGTCTAATGTAGTAAACAATAATTTATTGTGTATAATATTCCTTAGTTAGAGCTGATAACATATGTAGCGTAATAACAATAAATTACATTTAACAGGTTGACAGTTATATTTATATTATTGGTCGGGAAGGAATAGTAGTACAAATCGTCCGAAACGCAATCTCTTGTCATGAAAACATACTAATTATGACTGCACATCTTCCTTAAATAAAATTGATGTAAGAGATGAGAAAAGATGGTAAAAGGTGTATTTTACAAACTAACTACTCAATATGGTTATATGTATAAAATTGTGTACTTACCTCATTCTGAGTGGGTATGGTAGTCGATACCAATTAGATGATTTTTTTAACTTCGAGTATTAAAGGGTGACTGGATTTATTAATAGATTTGAAATGAAGTAAAATAATTTACACCTTTGATTAATTTGTTTAATATTAGAAAATATGAGATATCATAGTATAATTAATATATTTGAGAATTATATTGTTAAGTTAGATGTTATATTGGTTGCAAATTGTTTTACATTAAGATACCGATGAACAAAATGATGGTGTGGAAATCATTTTGAGACAGAAACAGAGCACGAGAATCTCATTGAGACAGAGCTGCGAGCTGGGCAAATTTACCCTTTTTATAAGGCTTACTCTGACTCAATGGTTATATATTATTTCATCATTTTTTTGATTAAACATACTGTGGTATTTCACATCTTTAATTTTATTTGTTTATAAATGTTATTTCTGTATAAATACGTTTATATATTACTACAATTATAATTTTAGATTTCCGATAGTCTGGATGTTAACAATTATGTAATATTAGATTAATAAGAGTTTCTATGACATTCCACGATTATTTATTAAAATAATTTTAGTTTATTATCTATAATATTAATTGGTAATATTCAGATATTCTGAATATTACAATATCATATTTCACAATAGTGTTTTCTATAGGTAGTTGAATATTTTTCTAATTTATTTCAAATTAAATATTTTGTTAATAAAAGTTTTATTATTTTTACAGGAAATATATTTAACTGAAGTCAACTATTATAACTTAAGTTACATATGTAATGATCCTACACGTAACACTTTCCATGTTGATTCGACTAAATCAGGTCCTCTGCGTTTTGGTTGACTTCAGATAGGTGTATATTTTAATAAATAAAATACTTAATAAAGATACGAGTATTTATTTAATATAAAATATAAACTTATAATTTAAAAGACAGTGTGTTATATACTGCCTGAGTACATATACAAATATTCTTAATACAATGAGTATTCGGACGGTATTAACTTAATACTAATAACGATGATTCGTCGGTAAGAAATAGAAATATAGTCTGACTTAAAATCATCCCATCACATGTACTTATAGATACTCTACCAGGATTTTGAAAGAAAATTAGAACGGACCGTAGTTGTTTACGCCGTTTAGTGGTCGTCTTCCTCTTTGGTAAGTTCAGCGTCTTCGATTATTATATTTTGAGAAAAACAAAAATATGTTTTTCTGGGTCGCTGGTATACGCTTCGAGTACATGTACATACCCCTTATAATTCATTATTATGCTGTTTACTAAGTTTACATGATATTTTTACAAACTCAAAAACACCGAATTCCATTATAATATAATGATTATATAATAATAATAAAATAAATAGTAAACCCTGGTTACCTACACAAAGTCAATTTGATAAAACATACTTCCAAGGTTTTAATTTATGACTATAGCAATATCTATAAGCACCCATAGTATTTTAAAGAATTATTTAACTACTTTAAGAAATATTGGTCATGATTTATAACAATAATGCATTGAAGACTTTATTTACAAGAACATTCCAATTTCCAGTATCAATTATAATCTATAGTATATTAAGTTATGTTAAGAAAGTAACAAAATAGAACAATTTTTGGTAGGTAGTAGGTACAGCTTCGGGACTTCGGGTACATAGTAGGTAGAGTTTTAGGTAAATTATATCAATGAAAGTCATTTGTAGATACTAGGTAAGTGCAGTGTTTTTTTTAAAAAATAATTATTCAGAATCAGAATTAGGAGACAAGGATAAATCATAGATAAAAATATGGATTAAAGGTAAATTTTAAATTAAAACATTTCAACTTATGATTCCTTAGAATATTTTCAATTTTATATTTATTGAAATATGTTGAAATCCACAAGAAAATCATGTTTTTTTCAATACATATGTTCTTATAATTATTTATTTATCGTTTAATTGTTTGTATAATGAATTATTAATTTCTATAACATTAATTTAAAAATATTAAAAGTGGAAGTTAAAAATTATAAAGCAAATAAAAATAATATGACTGCAAACAAATATAACAAATTAACGGCATGCGTAAGACAAAGATAGTAATACCATTAGTATGCGCTATTTATACTAACACTCCGTTTGAGGTAACATTACTTGGTGAGCATTAGAATTACCACGTTTACCAGCTCATATATTAACTTTAATAATTTGTGCACATATAATCATATTGCGAAATTTGAACCCACCAAAATAGTGCAATGAAACACGATTGTGTGTAAATTCTTTGAATTATAATATAGTTGAATCTAGTGTAACGGTACTGTTCTATTGTCGCCAAATTTTATCTCGTCTGCGACGACCGCCTGGGTTTCATTACACACATTATTTATTGCTAAATCGTTATTTTCGATGCGTTACTTCAAACATTGCTTTTTATGTGTTATATTATCGTAATCAGTAATTTTAACGAATGTTTGGAATTTAAAATTTACGTGTGGTTTAAATTTCAATGGTGTCCAATGATTTCGTGAGAACAACACGACTAAATATTCCCGACCTGGCTTGGAAAATACTATAACATCAGATTTACTGTCTGTTAAATAGTCATACTTAAAAATAATTATTAAATTAAAATTATAAAAATCTGCCACAGCAACTATATCTTCCCCTTCAAGCCATACAGGGTGTTTCGATAAGTATAATCCTAATAACTGTTTTATATCATTAGAGCTGACTGGTACTCGTTTATCATTTAAAACTTCGATTAGTGCATTTATGCCGTAATAACCATCGTCTTGAACATTTTTCAAAATATAACTTTTTAATATAGTATTTTCAATTACTTGATCTCCATTTAAAATTATAAATCCTCCTATTGTTTGTGTGTGAATTTGATCAGTATCACTCTTATTAAAATTGATTTTAAATTTCTTATTATCCTTATATAATTTAATTTGGAATTTTTTTATATTTATATTTGCCCCATATTCTTCCAAAAAGTCCATACCAAGGAGACTATCTACCTGTAGATTTGTTACTACAGCGCACATTATATCAAATTGTTCATCATTAAAAAATACCTGTAAATATGTTTTACCTAATAATTCTAATTTAGTCCCATTTGCTGTTGTCAAAGTAACATTTTGAAGTGGCTCAATCAATTGTCCATCTGGTAACTTATTTTTGTTAACTATTGAAGTAGTAGCTCCCGTGTCTAAAATAAATTTTGTCTGTTGTTTATTTATTATACCAATTATTATTGGGTCAGTATTTTTTTCTTATATTGTTCTGGTTTAACATTATTAATTTTACAACTTATTATTTTGTCTTGTTTAGTGCTTGATATATTCGTATAAGTTTGGCTAGAGACTGGTTCTGTGTCAAAGTTATCTCTAACCTCCAAACTTTGACTCGTTAGTTTTTTTGATCTGTTATTGGTACGGAATTTTTCAATATTGCAGAAACCGTAGGGTATGCGGTCCATGGTATTGCAGAGGATGGAAATTGTACGTATGATTGAGTTTGTGGATTATAAGTCCAAGTACTCATATTCTGAGTTTCAGGTGGTACAAAAGGTCCACCCGTATAATTATTAAATTGTTGTCTTTTCTTTTTAAAATTTTTGGAATTACAATTATAATTTTTTGCATTATTATTATTATTATTATTATTATATATTATATTATATTATACATTATAATTATTATTTCCTATATTGTTTTGGCTGTAATATTCATTAAAATTGTTATAGTTATTTCTGTTACTATTTGAGTCGTATGTATTAGTATAATTTTGATTATTACCATAGTTATTATTATTAATAAAATTACCGCGCGAACCAAAATTATTATTATTAAAATTACTGCGTGAACCAAAATTATTATTATTAAAATTACTGCGTATATTATTATTATTAAAATTTTTATTAGAATTATTACGATAATTTTGATATCGATTGCTATTATTATATTGATTAAATCGATTCCCATTATTGATATTTTTGTTGAAGTTATTATTACCATTTCTAAAATTATTATTTGGTCTAAATTGTACCTGATTAATTTCTGAATTGATTGGTGTGATTGATGAATTCTGATTCAAAGAAGAATCCGCGATTTGTTTAGATAAAGCCTCGATTTTACGAGTTAACGACTCTACATCTGGATTTGTTGACGAATTAAAAGCGTTACGTGCTTTTTCTGCTTTTCTTAAGTTCTATTCTATATTTTCCATTGTACTATTATCCCGCATGCAAATCATATTAAAATATTCGGGAGGCAAATTACGCATTATTTTAGAAACTTTACTTTCGTCCGACATATTACAATCTATTTTATCTGCGAGCCTGTTGAAATCAGAAATAAATTCGTTCACTGTTTCAGTGAGTTTTAATTTTTTTTGAGCAAGCTGAGTTTTAAGCATATTAATTCGTGTCACAGAATTGAATGCGTTTTTAAATGCGTCCTGAATTTTCTGCCAAGACTGATTATTATTTCTCTTTTCTAAAGAAATATAAAATGATTTTGCTGGTCCATTCAAATATAGTGGAAGAAATAAAATTACTTGCTCATCCATCCATTTATTTGCGTCTTTTATTCTATTACATTTGGATAAAAAATCATTCACACATTCGCCGGCAGTTTCTTGGAATGTATCGGGAATTAAAAATGGAAAATTACCCATTATTGGGCTAGTCATATTTATTTTATTAGTTGAATTAATATTTAAAGTTTGATTTTTATATTTAATGTTTTCGTTTTTAATTCCTGGTTTATTTAGTTTTGTAAGTGTATTTATATCATTCTCCTCAGAGTCTGAGTCCGAGTCCGAAAAATTATCGTTTTTTTCGGTATGTTTACGTTTACTTTCTGCTTGTAAAATGACAAAATTACTATCCTTATAAATAACAGAGGAATTTCGTGGGACTTTGATATTCCTACAATAGCTAAATGCTAACGAGTATTGGACTAGATCTCGTTTTTGAAAATATTCTACTAAGTCTTTTTTAGTTAAGTTATTAACGATAATATCCTTATCAAATCCTAATTTTTCCCATGCAATTTGATTAATTCGCACCGTTTGACTGTTATTCGGGCGTTTAATATAATAATTGTAAAGCGTTATAAATAACTATATAATATATATGCCTTATTATCTTTAATCAGATAATACTTATTCAATATTTTATTCAACCATTAATTATATCAATTTTATTTGTATAATAGTAATAAAAACATATAAATGATAAAAAATTATAATATCCAAAAAAAATCCTATCCCAATGTAGGGAATAGACAAAATAGCTAAACATAAACGAGTGTCACCAATTTGAGAACTAATGAAACTGAAAATAAAAAAAATACAATTTACGGGGGATCGTCTCCAAAAAATAAAAAATAATAATATCGCGAAGATTTCCACTCAGTTGTACCGGTAAAAGTACAATTTATGGAAGATCGTCTCCGAAATAAAAAAATTTAATATTATGAAGACCGGCTCCTCCACCAAGTTGTAACGGTACTGTTCGTCTAGTAAACGTCCGTCGATAGATTTGACTAGTGGAATCCTGAGGATATAGTTGGCTAAGCTATCTCTGCACTAGGAAATCTAAAGTTCTCTATTTAATTTATATAGCCCCACAGAGACTCTCAAGGCTCGTATTTAATCTCAGTTCAAATAAGTAAATTCTCAATTTAGCAACACAATGGAATATATATATTTAGCAACGAAATACCTATGTAATTATATATATATAAATTATACACCTGATATCTGGATCCAAGCGATTGACCAATGGAAATCCGAATGACAGGCGGAGACGACGCGCACAGACAACAATTATTTAAATAAAATATAGAATAATTTAAGTATAAAATTATAATTTAAACCTCGCGTAATAACGGTAATAAGTCGACTCTCATATTTATTTGTTTATATTATTCTCGTATTCTCCCCACTTGTCATATGTACTGGGATCGGGCGGTTAAGAATTTATGCCTACTTGGCAAAAATTAGAGCAGCCGTTCGGGTCGCATAATGTGACCGTAACACTAATATACTAACTGAATGTGGAAAAGGGAAAATTTATATATTCCAAGAATACGCCTCAGACCTAGTGATACTTCATTTCAATTTAAAAGATTGCAATTTCCACTAAAATTCGCATTTGCATTTACTATTAATAAATCCCAGGGACAATCGTTAAAAAGTACAGGAGGTTTTCTTCATACATCGTGCTCATCTCGTGGTCAATTGTATGTAGCATGTTCAAGATCGTGCTCATCTCGTGGTCAATTGTATGTAGCATGTTCAAGAGTTAGTGATCCACAAATTCTTTATATATATATATACTGTATGTACCAAATAAAAAAAACTAAAAACATTGTATATCAACAAGTACTAAAATAAACAGTACGATTGCATTTTTTTCTTAAATAAATATTTTTTGATTGTGGATTATAATTATGGAGTTACTTTTATTAAAAAAAGTAAAAATTAAAAATTATATAATAATTAGATTAAATTTAATAATTTTATAAAAATAAGGGCTATCTATTAACATAAACAGTTTATCACTTGTAATAAAAATTGATATTTTATCAAATGTTGAAATATTAATTGTTTTTGAAAATAGAATTGGCATTTGGCATAATTAACGATACATGCCACAAAGCCATGTTCTGGTTACTAATAATTAATAAAATTGAACAACTTTTATTTATTTAAGTGTTTGCCATTTATTTTATTGAACTGCATACACTGATTAGATAGAATTCGATTTTTAGTAATATCAACAGTCTTATATTGTTCAAACAAATTATTCCCAATTATTTCTTGATTTATGTTTGTGTTTTTCAAAGTATAATCAAAAACAGTTGTTTACATATATAGTACGAATATACATTAAACTTGTATTGTTCAAACGAATTATTCCCAATTATTTTTTGATTTATGTTTGTGTTTTTCATTGTATAATCATATACAATTTTTTACTTATATAGTTTGAATATACCTTATTAATTTAGTGACAATTAGAAGGAAGCATACTATACAATGTTTGTTTAAAATAATGTTTTTTTGTAGATTTTTTTTTTTTGTTATTTGTTCAGGTGTATATTGCAAAAGTATATTTTTTAATTCGAGTTACCTTTATAGTACCAGTCATCCCTCCAATAAATCAGCTTTCAATGTCACAGACTTGCAGTAGCATAATATTCTTATTATCAATAATTTAATATAACAATGATATAAAATAGAAATTTTATATTTTATATTTATGTAAAATAGAAATTTTAAATGGGTGTTCATAATTAAAAAGAAATCAATTATAAAATGTTTATAATCATAATAGTATAATAAACAATTTATTATAACATGAATCCTTTGGTTTTGTATCTGAGGATTACATCCGTGCACATTATATTAGCTCTTTGATCAATTCGAGAGACACGGAAGTCGTTCGTTGCCTGTAGTCCATTCAAACCTAATGGCTATACTACCTTAGCATAGGGTTGACGGTTTTTTCGGTATTCCGTTTATACCTAAATACCACTTGAACGGTATACCGTAATACCGAAATACCGTGTAATACCGAATACCGGTTAATACCGAAAAATTAATAATAGATAAATAAATAAATCATATTTAGTTCTGAGACTTTTGATAGTTCTAGACTGAAAAATGTTTACAATATTAATTTTATCATTATTAAATAAACTTTTACAATGCTATAGTTACTTACTTGTTCCTCGGTGGACGAATTGAATTCAGAATGAATTTATTCCCAGGCGATAATTTTTTCTTTCCACGTAACTGCATTAGTAATTTTATTCTCCAATAAAGATTTCATTTTATTACACAAATGAAGTAATAAATCCATCTCACTGTTATTAAAATTAGTTTCTTTCTTTCTCTCAGTTATAATTTAAAATTTTTAATAATAATAATACAATGTAATAACAATAAATGAAAATATAATTTTTACGAAAAAAAAATATAATAATTATTATGTTTATGTATAATATAAATATTACTCATATTTGATCTAAAAATAAACTTAATTTACCTTATCATAGTAAAAAACGATAAAATCCAGGGAGATTTTATCTATCCTCCTTGATAAAATCAACATGTTCCGGTTAACTCCCTTGTAGTTAAAAATTCCTTCAGAAAGTGAAGTTCAGAATTAACTGATAGTTAGTCTTATCTTCAAGATAGCTAACTATTGGTTAAACTATACGTTGAGAAGTGGCCCTAATATGACCAAATACATATGAACAAAAATAATGAATATTTAGCACTGATTAAAAATAAAATATTAACATATTATTACATTTAAATAATATGAAATGTTAGTTTAATTTAATCTGTGATATTAATATAGAAATTTATATGATAATTGATAACAATATATTTTTAAGATTGGTTTATTATTTAGCTAAATATAGAACTTTAAATTTTTTTGCAAAAATGCCCAATATTTCTAGCAATTTTTGATTTATCGGTTTGAAAATTTTGTCGAAGTATAATCATATACTACTTAATCTTTTTAAAAAATATTTCGAAAATCGTGATTGACAATTTTTTTTATAGGCTTTTAAATAAAAATTCTCGAAATCGGAAAAATATCGGTTTCATTATTTTAATTTTTTTTCTTTCGTAATAACTATTTGAGTATTGATCATAAGAACTTGAAACTTTTTTTGAGTGTCTACATAAGTGTTTTACATTATAGAAAAAATTTTTTGAAACGATTGATTGATTTTCTGACTAAATAAAGAGATTTTAACTTTTTTTAGAGTTTGTTTACAAGATATTGGGGGTCCTGGTGTCGTCTGAATAAAGTGTTTAGTGCTGTGTTTAATGTCTTTAGGCATCCCCAACGGTCGGGTGATCTCAGGAAATTCCTGTAGTAAACCATCGTATTCTATTCCTCCCACGATGACTTTAAAAGATGGTATGGAGCATTTAGCCGCGTGACCACGGGCGGTGAGTTGTGTAAGTCCATCTGAAAAACATTGATTACGCACGTCTACCAAAAGATTATAATAACTTAAGAAGTCAACACCAATGATGGGCTTGGATACTTCCGCCATCACAAATTTCCACGTAAAATCTCGACAAAGTTCGAAGTATAGGCAGAGCGCGATCGTACCATAAGTGTTAATGGACGTAACATTAGTTGCTGATAGGACGTAACTAGTTTTTACACGGTGGCCTGGAACAGCACTACGTGGATAAACATAAAAGTCAGCGCCCGTATCAATAAGAAATTGAGCCTGAGAAGTTTGTTCAAAAATGAAAAGACGGCGTGGAAACGGACCAGGCTTACTGGCCGTCATCAGTGATGCCCCGTCCTATTTCCCGAATTATAAGTACAAGGTTTCTTGCATTTTTGCGATTGTGATCCATAACGCCAATGATACCAGCACAATCAATCTGCACCATGAAGAGTACGGCTACGCGATCGAGATTTTGAGTGGTAAGTACTTGGTTTCGAGTCCAGATTACGTGAGGGACGAGTATTTATCACTGCCACTTCACTAACGTACAAAAACATTCGCGAACACCCGTCACCCTTATCAATTATCGCTACAGTATATATATATATAACAGGGGCAGACAAATGGTTGATCGCGATCGATCGGTCGATCACAAACGATTTTAATATCGATCGTGTTAGAATTTATTTTTAGGCTACGCATACGAAATTTGTCAACTAAATGCAATGTCATATTTCAACTTTTTTATGCCCAGATAAACAAAACAATATGGTAATTATATTATAGTAATTAATTTATAAAACTTTATAAATGTTAATAAATATGTTTATATACTAATCTTAATATAATAATAATATACAAGTATGTTTCTTAATAAATATAGATACTCTAATAATAAAATAAACCTATAATATAATACAAATTTGGGTAGAAATAATGAAACCGAATATATCAAATAGGGTAGGTTTCCGGTAAAGAATTGCATATAGACATATAGTTGATACTTTATTTAAATAGATACTTTATTTGATATAGATAATAAAAGTGTCGCACGCGTATATAAATATTATAATTTATTAATCCAAATTAAATAATATTAAACACAATACAATTAATATAGTTACAATTACAATTACAATTTTAGTAAAATGTCATATAACCGCGCATTATGCACGGTTACCATAATTCTGGGTTTATGTTTGTCTTTTATGTTTTAGAAAAATTTATTATAGCCTCTTGATATATTTTTCTAATTCTAAAATATTTCCATTGGAAATAGTTGAATTAGGAGGTATATTTTTTCTCCAAAATTAAGTTATTCTACCTATAGAATATAATTAAAAATTCCACAATTTTCTTACTTGCTAGCAGCTAGAACCCAGCTTTACGGGATTTATTGTTAATTATGCCAAATGCCAATAATATTTTTAAAAACATTTAAATATTTAAAAATTTGATAAAAAATAAATTTTTATTATTATTGATTAATTAAGTGAATAATTATTCTAAAATTTTGTAATAACAGAAATATAACTTCAAAAACGTATTTTTTATGACGTTTGTATGAAATTATATTAATTATAATACTAACTTTTTATTCTATTTGTTTAATGTTCCTATCCAAATAATATATATATATAACAATAATAATTAAATATAATCAAGTTCCCTTGTTTGAAAAACATATTTTTCATAGTTACCGAAAATACCTTATGTCTCAACATTAACATTATTAAATAAATGGTAAATATCGGCAGAAACCAGCGATGATACTTTTTTGGCCAGAGTGATAAAATTTTGTAATTTAATTTTAAATCAATTTTGACGTGGCAATATTTGAAAATATTTCATCAAAACACATCAAAACATCATCGACACTGTTCATTAAAGTGGTGAATTTTTTTGTGAAAGATGTAGGCTTATGACCTCTGTGACAAGGGAGAACTAGAATATTACGCAGCATCGTGATTATTAATTTTCCGATTTTTTCAGATCAATCTTTTGAAAAATCGATCTTTTGTAAACGATTCATTTAGAGATCGATTCACTTTCGAGAATCACCCATTACTAACGTGAACTATTGGGAAATCAAATTAAATTAACGCATTCTGGTGGTAAAATTTTGTACCTACCTAATCGAGGTAAATAATAATACACCCTATTACCCTACTGGTACGACGGTACTACCGTCTTACTTCTGTGTTGTGTACCATATTTAAACAATCTTTTGTACTCTTATCGATACAAGCAAATTCTACACTAGGTAAAATTGAAAATCTCTGAATTTCGCTTATGGCATACAATTTTGGGGTTGTGCTAACAAATCCAACATCGAAGTTATTCAACGCTGTCAGAATATTTCCCTTCGTACCATTATTGCAGCATACCAGTTCGACAGGAATGAAATTATTCATCGTAATTTGAATATATCATCTATCAAGGACGAAATCAAAAAGTTTGTCAACAAACACTCGGAATTATTTAGGTGAGTCGTACACATTCTACTAAGAGTATCACTATTTAAAATATCTGGATACTCTTTAACAGATGATCCTTATTTTCGTAGATTAAACTTTTTTATAGAATTATCCCATGTAAAATATTTTGAAACATCATAATATAATATAATAATGTTTTAGCAAAATGATTTAACTGACATAATTAAAAAAAAAAAAAAAACAATTAATGTTACTTTAGTTTCTTTAGCTTTTTTTTTATGTTTAAGTTCGAAAAATAAACACGTTGACCATTTTCTTTATGTACATGTCAGTGTTTCACATTGGGATATCGATCATGAATTTTATAACCTAAAATTTGACATATTATGCCTTCATTATTTTTTATATATCTCCCCGATTGATATTCTTCTTTATGATATCAAATAAAAGACGATTTTATATGGTATTTGAGCTGAAATAATACCATCAATTTTATCTGGATGAATTTTATTCTTTAACTATATTTAGATATGAAAAAATATCTTATCAAGAAATTATTGTATACAGAAATTAAGGTAAATCCTTTTTTGTGATTTTATTGAATCAATCTACGATATAACATCAACAAAAATCTTGCATTTTGTGATCAACAGATCAAGTCAATAAAATTGCATTTAAATACTCTGGCTACTATGTCATGACGATCAAAAATGGCTGCTGATGAGGCAACAATAAACATATGTTTTCCTCCCAACGAATATTACATGTAAATGTAATTAAAAAACATGATTTTCTATTGTAGCTCACATAAAAAAGATAATCTTGTATATATTTATGCATATGTCTTAGACTACCTATAAAAATCGCTGGTAGGATACATTTTTACCAATATTAGTAACTTCATCATTTTCAAATGCATATTTTAAATTAATGCATTGTTTTTTTAAAAGTTGTTGGATTATATTGTAAGTAACGTAAATGTTCATTTTCAATTTTTGCATATATATGGACGATAAATTGATTAAGCAGTTACTTACTACGCAGTAAATAACTTTCTAGATTTTTACGTATCATTAATCTATATGCATAAAATGTAAACTTTTCAAAAGTACGACAACGCAGAAATCAAACAGAGTAGGATTAAAAACATTAGCTCACTGTTGGTAACCAGAAAATGTGGGGTGTTCAGAATGAAGTTGAAATGCCTTCAGCGTATTTATCTATGAAAGGGCAAACTTGAGGAAAGAATAATATTGTGAAATAGGAAAGGAAGTGTAAAAATAAGAAAGAAAGGACCTTCTTAGGCAATAAGAAATGTTAAAATTAGATTCATGGGTAAAACTGTGTGAACTGGTAGAGAATGATCTATGGGTTCAGAGTTGTTAACAGCAATATGGGGAGAATAGCATCCATCCCATGACTGAATCTTCCAAGTAAAATGGAAATCGCGTTCATTTTCCGACCCATACTCCGAGACAGCAAAATATACCAACCTATAACTCCTTAAATGATCAGGAATTTACTTTAGAAAAACTCAACGAGGTAGTAGGTAAGGAATAGAATAGGAAAGCATCAGGGCCTAAAGTCATCGTTAATAAAATATTGAAAATATTTGTGGAAGAAACGCCTGTGATATTTTTGAAATCTTACAATACTTATATATAATCATAGAAAAACACACGAATGGTCCTAAAATCCTAAAAATCCGAGAAAATAATAATATTTTAAAGAAACATTATGTATTATGCTTCCTTCTAATTGACACTAAATTAACAAGATATATTCTTACTATATAAGTAAAAAATT
>CM023357.1:58135543-58179154 GCA_013282895.1 Eriosoma lanigerum | reverse complement strand
CAGAATTTGTGAAAATTCATGATGTGTAAAATCTAAGACTTTAAATTTTCATTGATATAAAAATAAGTAAAGTCACATGAAGTTATAAACCTATGTAGACCAATGAAATCATATTTATCAAATTTCACTTAGGGTTATGCTCCTAAAAAAACTATTAAACTCATATTTAGTGTTTATGGAAATGATTGATTTAAACCTTGTTAAAGAGTGTTCGTCCGCCCAACTGCAAAAATAAGATAGAATTATAGTTGAAGTTTTGAATGTTTTAATTTTATTGGAAAATGTGATATATTTTGGTAATTATTTGGATTTTTGTGACATAATAAAATGCTCTGTTCACAAATTTGCATTAGATATTCTACTTGATTTTCATCCTTATATTAATGTAGATTATATAGTGTAGATGGTACTACATTGTTGTACAATGTTGTATATTGGATGGAATTCTTTTAAGCAGAATAAAATGATATACTATGACCGGAATGCTCTGTAGTTAATTGCCATGGTCTGTAGTTGACTTAAATTCTCTATAGTTGACTAAATAATTATACTTGATATTAAATGAATAGATGAAATGTTCTATGCAATTATAAGTTTATTTTTATTACTTAAACATTTTCAGAAAAATGAATTTCAAAACTGTACTTTGTTTATCACAATTTATTATAACTATGTATTGTAATTGTATAGTCGATCAGTTGCGCATTTGTTTTGACCTCTTATTTTTATGTTTTATATGATCTTTTCTTTTGAGTACAAATAGATTGCTCGCACATAAAGTCGGGGGCCATTGAAATCCATGAGATATAAACCTCTCCAATTCAAAAACGTACTTTGTGTGATAACGTATTGTGATTTATTTTCTATCACGAATTTCTTGCGATGGAAGATAAAATAAATATTAACAAATTGCAAAAGTTCACAACATTGATACCCGATTGCAGACATTTCTTTTCGGTGCTATTTTTTAAGCATACGGTAACGGACGATAAATTTATTCAATTATTGAAAAACATTGCTACAATTTAAGATGTTATCAAGGGTAACATATACTTCCCAAAATTTTTACCAAGTGGGGTAAAAATCAAATGTTTTGTCGGTCCCGCACGACTTGTATAATTCTCGCCGAATGGCTAAAGAGTCATGGTTATAATATTACATGCTGTATAAAAGAAAAACACAAAAATTGATAAGACTTGGTTTAGATATAAATGTACAATACTGTGTTAGTCGGTACGTAACAGTCAAATCAGGCACGTCGTCTAGTTGAATAGAGTATCTTAGTTCTGGGCTGATATTCTAGAACACTGGATTTGGATGGGTAGTTTTCGGACCTATTTTCAAGGTAAAAATCACTTTAATGTGGTAATAAATTGAAATTAGTATAAGCTATGTTTATGGAAGAATATGAATGTTTAGAGTGAAAGTAATGAGTTAATAAAGATGTAACGAAAAAGATAGGAAAAATGTGCTCTCTGCCATACCACGGAAATAGAACGAAATTACGAGTAGATTTTGATGCGTTGTAATAAACAGATTCTTGTATAAGCCTTAACGATGCAAGATTATTTTGAAAACACATAGACGTCTACAGAAGACTCAACATTTTCAGCCAGTTTATCAAAGTTTTCCGACACTTCATGTGTAGAATACAGAAATAGCCGTAGTGTTAGGAACAGCATAAATCTTGTTCATTTGATGGTACAGGGAAATTACAAATTGTTCGCATTTTATTAGATAGAGGTTCATTAATTTCAGTCATTATCTCAGAGTCTATTACATGACTCGGTTTGCGATGTCAGTGAAGTAATTTGGGAGTTTTAGACAACTCTGAATATTATCCAACTTAAAAGTGTATTTATAGCCTACAGAAGATTAGTACTTTGTATTAGGTAAAATTTGAATTTTCCTATTATTGCATATAAATCACTTCCTATTTATATGTGTATTAGACCTGGAATATAAAATTGAGGGCCTTTAAAATCTAAATGTTTATATCGTTTACGTACGATATCAGGCAATTTCGCCCAAGGAATTGTTTACACTATTATATGTATAAATCCTCATTTTTTGTAGTCTCTGCCAATGAATACTTCCCGCATTTTGTACCTTAGTCCTTCCTAGATTGTTCGTTCGATGCAAACACTTGTCTTTTTTTGTCTTAAACCATTATATTACATAATATGATAATTATTAGTAATATAATATTTTATTATATTGTATGAAACAAAAAAAGTTAACACCGCTTTATAACTTAATTAAATACATTATTAAGTTTTTGAGTTATTTTATATGTATGCGTATACTGTTGTGTGTATTTTACTATACGTATACCTAACCTTATTATATTATATACTTTCGGTATATTAAAATTTAATTATTAAGCTATATAAACTTTGCTAACTATTTTTTTAGAAAATTTGGATGGTAATTTATCTTTAAATGAATGGAGTGGTATGTTATTTATCATTTTTATTAATATTTTGTTAATTATAATTTAATAACTCTTCATTTATATAAAAAATGATACAATGATTATTTTTAATATTTTCAATAAATAACTTATTTTATGAAAATAATTTTTTTATCAAATATTTAAAAATTGAAAAATAAATAATTTCATTAAATAAGAGTTTTATCCTAAAAAAGTTGAAAATTGTGAATAGTTCATTCATAATATATATCATGCAATAACTAATTATAAAATTTTATTTTCTAACTAATATTCAAAATTTCTGATAAGTTTTGGTTATTTCCATCAATAAATATGTTGATTGATAACAGTTAATTTTTTTATTATTTTTAATTATTGCAAAGTACCTACTGGTAGTATTAAATAGAGATTTAGAATATTATAGTTTTTTTTTTATTACTTATATACAGAAAAATGTCAGTGTCTCCATTCCCACCCATTTCAGTGACTTCTTTAACTATTTATCTTTTAGTCTAGTCTAATGAGTACAATCCCTCCTATATTAGAGTGCTTATTTGTAAATGTCAAAACTGTACTTTGTTTATTACAATTTATTATAAATATGTATTGTATTTGCATGTAGACAATCTAATTGTTTATTATTATTTCACATAACTACTAATATTTGATAAATTTTCATAGATTTTAGTAATTTCTATGATGACTTAATAAGAACTTACGATACTAGTAAGTACTAATGTACGATTTTATCGCGTACCAAAACCAAATAATAAAAGATGATTTAATTACCATTTTATGATTGTTTATTTTATATTTAAAGTTAAATTATGAAATATTATATTATATTATAATCGAAACATATTGTAAAAGTTCGTAGCGTGTCTCTGTGTCCCACTCGAAAATATTTATACGGTCAGTGGGATTAATTAGGAATGGGTAGTGAAACAGCTAAGGACTTCTTTAAGAGAACGCTATACTAATATTTGTTGTCTCTATCTCATAGCAAATATACCAATGTATCGTATATATAAACATTATCGGTGTCAGACTTATATATTAAGTGGGTAATAAGAGTTATGTATATCTTATCTGTTTTTCAAACTTTAAAAGCATATCCCCGGTTCTCTCGTGAAACATTCGTCGTCAATAATACACGTACATCCAACATCATACCAAGTACTGTACAATACTATACACTTTTTTCTCAAGACTCCAATCAAGATTGATGGGCAAGAACAGCTTTTCTCAACCAGGGGATCGCCATCACCTTGACGAGGGGTCACGTAGGTCAAAAATAATAAAATGCCGATTTACAAAATGTACCTTTTTACTTAAAACTTTTTATTGAACAATAAAAATACTTATTATTTATTATTACTTATTATTAAGTCGCGAAGTGATTGACCATATTTTATACCTATTTTGGGGGTCGCGACACTAAAAAGATTGAGAAACGATGAGTTAAAGGGTCATTTCACTCCCAACCTGACGGTTGCAAATGGGATCGATGGAAAGCAGCAAGAGAGAGACGGTTATATGTTATTTTTTATTTAAATAATATTGTTGTGAATACCCGTGTCTATATAAAAAAAAAAAAATTATTCTTAAATATCTTTCTTCTACCTTATTGATTTGACAATTATTTAATATTAGTTTTTTAAAAAAAATAACATTGGACTCCAGCCATTGCGTCTTGGCAAGGGCGAAATCAGTGGCGAGCACCGATTTCTTGTGGTCTTAATTGTAGAAAACGGGAAAGTCCACAACGTAGAGTATTAATATTATATAATGATTATGGAATTTTACAAAACACTCAAAATTTTATTACTAATAATATATTTCTTTTAAAGTGTTTCAATATCAAATATTTTTTTTTTTAATTTTTAATAAATATTAATTCTTTTTAATACATTTAAATGTGTGTAATTATGAAAATAGATATATTCAACTAGTTATTTTTAGTTGTATTAAACATTTTCCATAATGTATTTAATTTGATTTAGCTGGAGCATTGAATTATAAATTATTTTGTAATGATCATGGTAAGTACTTGGTATTTATATTTTATATAAAGTAGTAAATTCTTATATTTAATGTTATATTATAAACGAGACACAGGGGGCGAACTCAATTTAAGAAAATTTATACCATTAGCGGACGACATAAAAGTTAATTTAATCATACGTACATGCTCCAAGGCATAAATGAAACCATAGTCATTATAATGGGTTCAGTCCATAAAAATTGGTTGAACTACATAGCAATATTTCTTGTTCTACCAGATTGTTACGGAGGATGATTTAGAGCTACAATAAATTATGATAAGAGATAGTAATAACGCTCTGTACCAAAAATTATATAAGTTATTCCTCCCATCCAAAATATTATGTGGACTCTATATCTATCCTTATTTATAAAGCAATTCAATTAATTTCTAAAATTTAGTGATATAATGTCAAATTATAGTCATAAAATTTTACAATTATTTTTTTCATATAGGTTTGGGTATAAACTTTGTTTTATATAATTTCTTTATTTTAACATTCATAATTTGAATTCATTTGGCTGGTACAAAATAGCAGTAAATAATTTGTTGGATATTAAGTATTTACCAATTACAATTAATAACTAGTATAAACTGCTGGAGATTTATAATTGTATAATTATATTCATTTGCATTTAATTTTGATTTTCTGTCAAAGAAATTCATAGCTAATGTTAAAAGGAATAAAAAAATTAAATTATTTAGTAGTTAATTATTTTATATATAAAAGAACATAACAAAATTAGTGTAGTTAATTATTAAAGATTATAACATTGTATAATCTTTGTATAGCGAAAGATCAATATGATATTTGCATAAGTAAGTATAAATGTAATTCAAATTCCTAATATCTTAATAAGTCCATAAGCGTTTAGTGTTTCAACGAGACAGTCGTGTTTCATGTATGCATATTTACTGTCGCTTATGTGTTGTGTTCATATTTCTATTTTCGGTCTTACATAAAATTATTTTAATTACATAATCATACTATGAAATTTTGGTAATCCTGCTACTGCCAGCTA
The DNA here is from genome assembly GCA_013282895.1 of Eriosoma lanigerum. Lineage (NCBI taxonomy): Eukaryota > Metazoa > Arthropoda > Insecta > Hemiptera > Aphididae > Eriosoma > Eriosoma lanigerum. The sequence continues at coordinate 58,173,654 of CM023357.1, read as the reverse complement.
CCAGTATATCGTGAGTTTCGTGTTATCATGTTATTTCGGTTGCTCATTAATGTCTTCAAAATTGTTTTTCCTTCACTTTTTTTTTGTCCGGTATGTGAAATTCTGTTGCGTTTTCTGAGTTATTTAATGCATTAATGCATTAAAGAGTCATTTTGTTCAAACATTAATATATATTATTATGGTAATAGGAATATAATAATATAAAGAATATAATAATGAGTAATATTATATATATTATAAAAAAATTTCTAGGAATCATAAGTGGGAAGGCCGATTGTGGACGTTCCCCCTTCGTCCCTTCGGTTCTCGGAGAAATTAGTGATTCATTATAATTATTTAGATTTGAATGCAATGATATTGCATCAGAAAATACAATTCTGAGCATATTTAAATATATTATACTGATATAATCCATTTCAAAATTTACCACGAATATAAATTACATATGTAAATATACAAAATAAATTTCAAATCCCTATGATGAATATTCAAGGAGTTATCATTCCTCTTCAAGGAAAAACTTTTGAGAAATTCGATAAATAAGCTAAATAAAGTACCAACTAGATGAAATTCGCTATGGAAACGGTTACCTATTTATGGTAATTGGACCATTATTTCTACCTAAAAAAGGGTTTCATACATTAGAAAAAAATAATAATAAAAAGCCTATGAAAATATCGATTTTCCGCTTTTCCGAGTCCCGCCAAATAGTTTTTCATTTTTTTTATGTTGTTCAATTTCCTATTCAACTACTCAAGTGAATATTTGTATCCTAGAAGTTAATTTTTCACTGTTTCAGCACCGTGAATGTTTGCGCGTAGAACAGACGGCGTGTACGGTCGTTGTGATTGACGCCGCTGCCGTGACAACGTTCCTTATCTTTCCCTCATTACCGTCCTTTTACTGTAAATTTTAATTACCTGAATGTCGTGTATTTATAAGTATTATTATTGTTGTTATTATTAATCAATATTGTATATTATCTCTGTTTTTCTATTATATGTAAATTATTATTATTACGGCCCTATCTGTTTCGTGTACAATAATTGTTCTTCATGTTCTGTTCGCCATTGCGGCAACATTAAATACTAGTTTTTTCGTTTGTCATCGAACGCAATTGCTGCTACGTTATTTTTGTCGACTACCAGTGCTTCAACATATTTTCGTAAGATACATATAATAAAGAATTGCAATTTTCTAATGAAACTCATTAAAGGTTTTAAATTTTGTTTGAACACACGTGCTGTAATGGCATTACTATGTAACGCATTTTGTATTGGCAATTGCAAAGATGTACTGTCCGGCCACTTTAGATTACATGTAAATGTGATAAATATACACGGTCGTCTGTATTCGCGTACAAAAGTCATAACATCTTGGTTATATTCTTGCATGTGATGTAGTCTGCCTGTGTACGATGATGATAAAATGATAGAGTTAACAATTTCGTCGGTGTCGGCGTTACATTATAGCGTTTTGTAAGTAAATGTATTCTTCCGCATAGAAAGTAGATTTGTAAAAGTGTATGCAGTTTGTTTAGCATTAGCAGCCCACTTTATGATAGCTTGGCCTTTGATTTTGAACGTTGAATTAAATAACTGACCATTTGCCAGTATTATTAGATTCTGAGCGGAGCAGGAATGTATTGATTTACAAAGATGATTTTTTTTTTTATGTATGAAAACATTTTTTTGGGTAGAAATAATGGTTCGATTTTCACGTATAGCAAATGCTTCGCTTGAAAATGATGTCTTCTTAGTACTTTATAAAGCTCATTTTTAAATTTTCCAAAAGTTTTTCTTTAATAAACGGAAAATTGGCAATTTTTTATACGCTTTTTATTATATTTCATTTTCGTGATTTCTTGTTAAGTTTTAATAATAGAGGCATAAAAAATGTTTTGAGTACTAACATAGGTTATTTACAAGCGTGGTAAAATTTTGAAACAGAATAGTTAATTATTTGGAAAAATATAGAGCTTTGAACGTTTTCTTAAAAAAAAATTAATATTACCTACAATTTTAAAATTATCTGTTTGAATATTTTATAGAAGTCCAATACTATATTACTTAATCTTTTTATGAAATTTTATGAAAATGGTAACAGGCAAATTTTTTTTATAGGCTTTTTAATTTGTTTTTTCTGATCTATGAAAACCTTTTTTCGAGTAGAAATAATGGTGCGATTACCATAAATAAGATACCCTTTCTATACCAAATTTCATCTTGTTGATACTTTGTTTAGCTCATTTTTCGAATTTTCCATAAATTTTTCCTTGAAAAAGAATGATAACTCCTTGAATATTTTAGGGATTTGAAATTTATTTTGCATATTTACATATGTAATTTAAATTCGTGGTAAATTTTGAAATGTATTATCAGTATAATATATTGCAATATATTTAGATACGCTCAGAATTCGTATTTTCAAATGCAATATCATTGCATTTAAATCTTCATAATTATAATGAACCACTAATTATTTCTTCGAGGACTGAATGGACGAGGAGGAATGTACACGATCGGCCTTCCCACTTTTTTTTTTAACTATTTCTTTACTCCAAACGTTGTCATTAGGAAATATTAATTGATTGTTTGAATTTACTTCAAGAACAGGTTTGAATCTGGATCCGTACCGATGAGTTAAATCGTTCAATATTTCAGATGGTATTTCAATTTCCAGTAGTTGCACTTTTCTTGACGCAAAAGCCGGCTGGCTCATTTTTGAATTTAAGTGCATTACAATGTGGACATTCCTTGTTCATAGTATTAATCTCCACTTTCAAATGAACGTTATATTTAATATCGGGTTCATACTAAAATTCTAAACGACGGAATGAATTGAATGTCAATGATCGATGTACTTATTGGCGTTGTTAATCATTTGTTATGAATGTGTAAACTACGAATCGCATGTCTTTGTTCTATTGTCTTTGTTAATTTTGATCAGCTCGTACCTTTTGTGATTGTGATTTATGTTCACACGTACATCTTCATTATTCTGTAATAAACCTATAATATCCAATAAACTAATGAATAATAAAAAGGGCCTAATAAATGTATGAAAATATTTGTAATGGTTTCTAAAGGTAACACAATGATTGTTGTTTACGGGCGCTCGTGACACGTGTTGAATTCTATTGATTTATATGAGAACACTTAATTAACTGAACGTGAGAACTATGTTGAGCAAAATGGGAATAAATAATTATAGTATTTCAAATTGATGATACATTTACTATAAAAATATAATTAACATGAGAGTTGTACTTAGAAAGTAAAATAATAAGTATATGCGTTACTGCTACGATCGATGCACAATCAATAATAATGGCTGAAAATGTTTTAGAACTTTAGGTCATACAATTTGGAAGTAAGAGAAAAATTAGTAGGATCATCCCTACTCTGTGCTCTTTATGGGGTGAAAAGTGATACCGGTAGACGCCTGGTGGGAATAACTGATCCAGTGGTAACTGATCAGTTTTCGACCGCCGGGAATATAATATAATTAGAGTACTAATATCGCTATTAAAAATAGGGGTTAGTGGTAGAATGATAAAAATGAAGGGTTGTGTGTATTGTTTAATGCCGAATCATAAAACATTTTAATTAAAAGTTTTGTCAAAAAATAAAAAATAAAATTTTTGGGTTGGACCGCTATTATTACTTAGGGATATGAAAAATAGTTTACGTCCTATTCTCAGACCTACTGAATATGTACACAAAATTTCATAAAAGTCGGTCAGGCCATTTCGGAGAAGGTTTGTTACAATCATTGTGACATGAGAATTTTATTTATTAGAATGAATTGAATATGTAAACAACATTTCATACATTTAATACACTTATAAAAATACAAACTATATTATTTTAACGAATTTCTATACTATGCAATATTCAAGTACGTTTACTCTATTCATTTAATGTTTTAAGTATGCTGCTATATTGTTAAATATAATTAAACATTGTTATGGTTTTGCTACAGGGTGCATATAACTTTTTTCTGACCGATTTGTCTTAAATTTTTATATATTTTTACATTATTCTTATTTTTAATTAATATTTGACTTAATTTAAGGAATTATTTACTTTTTACAACACGAAATGAGTTGAACAAAATAATTCAATGGCGTTAGGATTTCATTTTATAGTGAAATTAAATGTTTATAACATAACAACATACTGCTGTGATTAAATGATGATTATGGACATTTTACAAATACAATCTAATAGAATTATTAAACATATTTTCGTTGATATGATTCTAACATTTATGATTTTTTGTTATTTTTAATTTAAATTTAATGTCATTAAAATTTATGTACGTAATTCAAATATCATATGTATTATGTTAATATGTATAAAACATTTTGCACAATTTATTATTTTTATTTAGTGAAAATACCCAATAATTCTGAAACAAAACGTAAGTACCTAATTATTATTTATAATGATTGTAGTGGGCACGGAGTGCGCTAAGGAAAATATTTAAACAAATTTATTATATTAATTGTTTAAAAATATATAAATAGAAATCATTATTTCTTTTGTAAAATTATTATCTATTATTAAATTATTAATCATGATATACGACTCGTAATAATAATAGACGATTTGTCGTAATAATGATTTATTATAATAATTGTCTAACAAGTTTAGTAGAATAGTTTCTAATATATTTTTGGCATAAATACGGTCGTGGAGGAGTATTTTATCACCCAAAACGCCACTTCTGGCTACGTCACTGTTAAGATACATATTATATTATAATGAAATTAAATGTTTCTAACATAACAACACACTGCTGTGTGGCTTTTCTTGTGTGAGGGAACTCTAAGAGTCTATTGATATTGTAGTAATTAAATTATTATTATAAACATTTTACAAATTCAAACTAATAGAAATATTTAACATACTTTTGTTGATATTATTCTAACATTTATGATTTTTTGTTATTTTTAATTTTAATTTAATGTCATTACAATTTATGTACATAATTGAAATATTATATGTACTACGTTATTATGTATTTAACATTTTGGGCAATTTATTATTTTTATTTAGAAATGAATATCCAGGAATGCGAAAGACAACGTAAGTACCTAATTATTACTTGTATTGTTTGTAGTGGGCTGGGAATGCGGTTAGGAAAACTTTTGAACAAAATCGTTATATTAATTGTTTAATAAATATATAAATGGAAACCATTATTTCTTTTGTAAAATTATTATCTATTTGTACGATTTTGTAAAAACCCAAAAACAAGACAGTAATTGTGTATAATATACTATGCTGTGTTATAGGAATATAGTTCAGTTACGTGTATGCCGTCGGCGTGATTTCGTGTGCACGCGGCGGTCAATTTGTTAATATGTAACGCGATTCAATAAAAGTAAAATTAAAATTTTTACAGTCCACTAAGTATTAATAAGTTACGACATCCTAGTTACTACGGCAAACAGTGCCTATCATTGGTAAAAATACAAACTGTAGTGGTACCAAAAATTACGGCCAACAGTGCCGGACTTTGCGCGTAAACTATTATTAAATCATTAATCATGATATAAGATACATGCATGTAGCTAGGATTTTTTTTAAATATGGGTTTTAAGTTTAAAATGTTAAATATTATCATAAAACACGTAAAAATGGTTTTGTGGTGTTAGCTACCTTGATGAAAATATTACAATATACTATAATTCGTCAAATTGCACAATTCATAATAAATATATTATACAAAAACGTGTAACAAAATGTTTAGTAGAATAGTTTCTAATATATTTTTGGCATAAATACGGTCGTGGAGGAGTATTTTATCTCCCAAAACGCCATTTCAGGCTACGCCACTGTTAAGATATATATTATATTATGCATGTCTTAGTCAGTAGTTAGTTATTTCGCCATTGGTAACTTTTGATGCGAAAAACATGGTTATTTAACAGTGACTGTTAAGAACCCCTGAATTTTTTATTAATATTCATGCTTAAAAAAAGAACATCAGGAATAGTGTATCGAACGACGACGAATGATGAGAATGTGCCGGATAACCACAAAATGTGCATCACTTGCCGCCATCCGGCGACAAGGGATACCAGTCAGTTTTACACAAACATTGTGTCTTTAAAGCATACATAAGAACCTCCGTAATATTATAACATTATAAATCTTTCTTTTGTGTATTATAATTCTTAAAATCTAAAACTAGTGTGTTGCTTTTTATTATTAAATAATTACTTTTTATTGTGGAGACGTTTACAACAGTGACGTTTTTGATAAAAAAATATTGTAAATTTTTTTTTAAGTACTTACATTCAAAATTGATTTAGTTATCACAAAATATTTAAATCCAAATTAACGGAGACCATAACTTTGCTGATTATCTGTCATTTTTGGATAGTTTTTCATCACCTAAGGAAAAAATTTGAAAATTGAGCTAAATAAAGTACTACGTAGATACAATTTACTACCAAGAGCATTCCTCACTTGTGGAAATGGAATCATTATTTCTACCCCGAAAAAAGGTATTCGGAAATAAAAAAAAAAATCATTACATCTTTGTAAAATCAAGAAATTCCTAGCTTCCTTTAAAATCTAAAACAAAATACAAATTATAAAATATAATTAAAATTAAACAATTCGTACATTAATTTTGTATAGATTTTTATCGTAAAATAACAAAAGTTTATTGCTATTATATATTTTTTTATATTTCATTATAATCTTTGTATTTGTATTATAATATGATACCTACTATATATTATATACGATACGCTGCGTTTTCCTTCATTGTATCCATACACCCTAAATTTATTTCATTACTAAATATTTAAAATTTTAATGTTTTTTTATAATTCATATTGAAAATATATAATAAGTATAACTTAATATAATATGCAGTCATGTCTGATTGTATGTATGAGGTTCTATAGCAACTTGCTTGATCATACACGACTACGATACCACTCTATCGATGGTAGTATATCATGTACCTAACATTCATATGTTGAACTCATTTGACAAGAATAAAAGATTATTAAATAATTTGTTTGATATTAATCAGATACCAATTATAATTAATTAGTTAGTGTAAATTGGTAATTAATAATGTTTATGGTCATTTGCATTTAATTTTGGTTTTCTGTCAAGGATATTCACATATCTAATGCTAAAAGAAACAAAATACATTAAACTATTTAGTAGTTAATTAATTTATATAGTAGAATATAATAATATATGTATAGTGAAATATGATTTTAAAACATTTCAGGACAAAATCATAATAATAATTGCATTGGTAAGTATTATTGTATAATATAGAATTGATAAAATTTAAATATATTATGCTGTTTTTTTAAAAAAAGACTAATTATATGCTTAAGGGTAACTAAATGTACTTACATATTGCAACCTGGCTAGACCTATTTACTAACTGCAATATTCTAGATAAAAATCCTTGATTTTTTTTTAAAAAATGTTGCATGAAATACAAATTTAAATAATACCCATTAATTATTTAAGTTACAAATGTGCAATTTGATGATATGTTGAATTATAATAATATAATATGGTAAATTTGTTTCATCAATATCAAGAATGCTCTCGTAGTGATTGTATGCATGCAATACAATCATAAATATACCTACCAAAATATAACATTATAATTATATATTAATTATGAACACGATGTATCATTTAATTATTATAATATTTAAATTATAGTCAGAAATTTAATATATTCAATAAATAAAAAAAATATTCCTAAAGTGAGAAGGCCGATTGTGGACATTAGTGGTTCATTATAATTATTAAGATTTGAATTCAATGATATTGCATTAGAAAATATGATTCTGAGCGTATCTAAATATATTGCAATATATTATACTGATAATCCATTTTAAAATTTACCACGAATATAAATTACATATGTAAATATGCAAAATAAATTTCAAATCCCTACGATCAATATTCAAGGAGTTATCATTCCTTTTCAAGGAAAAACTTATGGGAAATTCAAAAATTGAGTTAAATAAAGTACCAACTAGATTAAATTCACTATAGAGAGGGTACCCTATTTGTGGTAATCAGACCATTATTTTTACCCCAAAAATGTTTTCATAGATCAGAAAAGAAAAATAGTAAAAAGCTAATAAAAAAGTTTGCCTGTTTAGATTTTCAAAATGTTTTGTAAAAAAATTAAGCAATATAGTATTGGACTTCTATAAAATATTCAAGCAGATAATTTTAAAATTGTAGGTGAAATTAATTTTTTTGGGAAAACGATCAAAGCTCTATATTTTTCCAAATAATTAACTGTTCCGTTCCAAAATTTTACCACGCTTGTAAATAACCTATGTTAGTACTCAAAACATTTTCAAATCCCTACTATTAAAAGCTAATAAGAGATCACGGAAAAATTATAATAAAAAGCGTATAAAAAATTGCCAATTTTAGTTATTTAGGAAATACTTTAGGAAATTCTTAAAATGAACTTAATAATGTACCAAGTAGACAACATTTGCATGCGAAGCATATGCTATACGTGAAAATGGACAATTATTTTCACCCGAAAAAATGTTTTCATACATAAAAAAAAAAAAAACATCTTTGTAGAATCAATACATTCCTCGTTCCGGTCAAAATCTAAGAAAAATATTCCTAAAATCACCACCTAGATTATAATATTATAATTTTGAGCAATTAAAATTGCAAAAACTTTTCTCATTGAAATAGTTATTTTCAAAATTCACGTAATAACTAAAAGAATAATTATAGAGGTAATTTTATATTCTATTGCTTCAACAATAATTTTAAATAACTGCTTTTTAAACCTTCTACTTTTACAGAGATAATAATTTTAATAATTAGACCAGGAACACTCGGTATATAAACGTTTAATATTAATATAAAAACAAAACCTATGTTATTTCAGCACACTGTAATGAAATATTCCGCATACATAATATTAATATTAATGCCGGTAAGTTGATAATATTCCTTTCAATATTATATGATGCATATAATTTCTATTACATTAAAATTGGATCAGCAAAATCGGTGCCACATACTTCGAACGTCTTTTTCGATCTTAGGGTAACTCCCCTAATATGGGCCGACAGATTATAGGTTTTGTGCGAAAGCATTCAATATTTCTTCAATTTAATGGCCAATATCGTTCTCGGATTTTGGAAATCAGGAGGACATATATTTTAAGATAGTGGAACGATTCAATGCATTTAAATAAAAATTATAACATAACTAAATAATTATTGAAAATATGTTAATTATGAAAGTTTTTAAATGATTAATATTTATCTTAAATTTGATATTTTATCTTTTATCTTTATTATTATAATTTATAGTCGTTCCTAAATGACTAAGTGTTGAAAAAATACGTATGAATTATTATCCAGATGGGTTGTGCGACCCTATTCTTCCTTCTTTTTATATACCCCTAGTATTCATAGATTTATTTTTATAATAAATCATTGAAAATTTTATGTACCTCATTTAAATAGCCATCTCCATAGCTAGTAATCATATAATTATAATATACAATTAATTATTTTTTAATATTTACTAGATGATGGCAACCATATATTTTTAATAAATTTCATGTTTCGTGATTTGTGTAAGGGTATTCCATTAATAGGTAAATTTAAATTTTAAAAAATTCTTTATTCATTTTAACGATAGATATATCCAACATTATTTGTACAGGTACTATAAATTTTAGGTTATTGTTTAAGGTTTTAAAATTGTAATTCAACTGAATGTGAAACATAGGTAGGCGTCAATTGCATGCGCAAATACGCATGCGTTCACCGATCATATTTCGAGTGTGCACCGGATGTCATACGTGCAGTCCATGATGGACTATGCGTCTATGCACCTTTAGGACTTTTTGTGACAACTAACTGGTACGAATGCAGAGTTATTCCGTAATGTAACTGATACTTATTGTCTTGATATTAAAAAATAATAAAATATTATAGTTTTGTAGTTATAAAATATTTGATAAATTTATAATAATATTTTAAATAAAAATATTATTTTTAGATGAGAGTTTTTTATTAATATGATGGTGCACGTACAGCAGTGCAGCAATACACTAGCCGATACAGGTCTCTAGAGAATTGGCGTTTAAGTCACCAGTTACTATTAATACCCATGTTTTGAGTCTCTTCTTAAGGAAACCATCGAGATCAGTGTTAGTTAACCAGTAACAAGTATAAAACCCAAAACGTTTAGATGGGTTTTGTCTAGAACCAACTTCGTATTCCGAGACGGCTCTTGTGACCAGTATATCGGAATCGGATTAGTATATCGACGTTACTGCTGGCGTCCCACCACTATCGCTAAACCAATCATATTATTCTATTCATATAGTTCTGTTTATTTGCGATATTTTTCGTTTTCAATAAGTATGCCCACACTTAGTCTCCAAATCATAAACCTTTATCAGATCATGCGCTGATAAATATCATCTCTTCGCTGTCAAATCATTTCATGCTGAGATAATCCGGTACTGATTTGCCGTTTCCAATTTGGTATTTCGCTACTTTTGTCTTTGGTATCATATTTTGTTGAAAACATTTTCCTCTTCTCTGGGGGCCAGCGATCCTTGACGAAAATCTGTACCCATACTTGCTTCTGTCCTCACCTATGCAGGGTTTCATTTCAATTTTGTAACCAAAGCATTAGTGGCAATGAATCTTCCTCTGATTCTCCCTGGCTTTATAGTATACTATATCGTATTCGTCTTCTTGCTGCTAGTTCTTTTCCCACCGTGGTTGCAATCAGTACGAGTTCTATAACATTTTCTCCATCCAAACAGCATAAATGGCATGCGGTGGCGCTTCTTGCCTCGTATTTTTGATGTAATGTATTTCCACCTCAGTGAATGGGTTTCTTTACTGTTTTTATTATTTTAATAATTAATTATATTAATATCTTAAAATATGTAAAATAAAAAAAATAAAATTATTAAAATATAATTTCCTACTTAAATATTTCAAATATTGAAATAATAAAATAAGTCAAATTTAAATTTAGTCAAACACTAGATAGAGAAATTGAATTTGTGAAGGGAAAATAAAACGAGGTTTAAACTTTTATAGACAATTAGATATATTTACAATTAAATAATTAAAGAAAAGTTATCATGTACTTACGTAAATAATATTACTATTCATATTTTTATGTTCTATTAAAATAAATAATTATAATACAATATGAAAATTATTATTTTAAATTTAAAATATGTAATTATAAATTATTTGATTTAAAAACTATCATTATATTTACTAACATAAAACTATTTTGTAACCTTTTATAATTAAATAATTAAAACTCATTATTATTGGTATCTTGAATTATATTTTATCTTAAATTTAAAATTTTCAGATGAGGAAAAAGGTACGCAAGATCTTCTTAATTATATTTTTTACTAATATAATAATATAATATAATATATAATTATAATAATAATATAATTAATATAATTATTGTATTAAAAGTTTTATATATTTTAAATACTATAATAAATTAATATTAGTGACTATTATACAACTTAATGTTGTATTGATTGATCTCTTGAACTTAAAAATATTATTTTGATTACTTTTTATACTATAAACTGAAAATTGTTTTCAAATACTATTTATATATTAATTAACTGTTGAAATAATCATTTATGCACGTGGTAGTATCTGGACTCTATAGTATAATAACAAAAAATATCCAACCCTTTTATATCACGTTTTAATTAATTAAGAACTATCTTCGATTCCTTATCAAATGATTGGTGCTTGCCTATTGCCAAAACATATTCTTAGAAGAAAAAAAGAAAGCTGATGAAACGTTGCTAATTAGTATTGAAATTATTATTATTATACAGGGGGCCAACATCAATTTACTTGTTGTAATATATTAGTGAAAAATTATATGTCTGATAATAAGTTTATTAATATTTTATAGATTACTGTTCAATGTATAGAAATCGATTAATACATCAAACACCATTTCCTACAAACAGTACGGATTATTATTAAATATTAAAAAGGAATTATTTTTGTTTTAAAAAGCCCACAGAGGACAATACAGTTATCCCAGATATATTTACTAATTTTAATATCTTCCTAAATAATAAAAATGTTGAAAAAATCCTCCGTTATTTTTTTTTAATTTAAACGTCAATTAAAAAGTTATTAAAAATTATTTTTATTTTATAAGGTATGTTAAATTTGAATATTAAATAGTATATTTTTATGGAAATTATAATAAGTCGATTTGTTAATTTAATTAAGACGTCAATTTTTAAAAATTATTTTCGGGCTTCATTTTTTATTGTAATTCAATATATGATATCGGCAAAATTATAATTAAATATTGATTTCTCTGTAAATGATTATTGGTCTCGTAAATATAACTATTATATACCATTTACTTATCATAATTCTAATATTTATAATATGAATTATACATTCCAAGATAAAATAGATTAAATACAAATTACGTCAGCCGTATGATTTTTCCAATAAATGAAAAGAAATTCTAAAAATTGATATTTTGATTAAATTAGGAGACCATATATCAATATTTTCATAAAACTATACTCTTTAAACTTTTTCCACAAACTAAATTTTTTCACTAGACTTTAAAATTAAAAAAATAATAGAGGATATTATATATACCCGAACAATAATACTTTTAAAAAATCCGCATTTATTAATTTTAATTTTTCGCAGAGATATTGAAATTAGCGATTACACCCAAAGACTAATTTTAAATTTAAACTCATTTATTAATTTTTATTTATTTTACAATATTGTTTTTAATATTTGTATATAGGTCATAATCAGAACATTGTTCTATAATGTATTAAGATGGTTACTTATTTATTTTATTGTATGTACAGTACATAATAATGGATATAACATTTATTTATTAAATAACGTTCAACTATTTTTATTATAGTGTGATATATTTCTCATAAAATATTACCAAATTTTAATGATAAGTACTCTCTTATCGTTTATGATTTTTATGTCAAATATAATATAAATATAAAATTGTAAGTCTTTTCTTAGTTTTCAAAACAAATTATTCATTTGTCGTTCTGTCTTCACTACGTAAATATGTCTTTAAAACGTGAGAGAATTATTATTTTTGAAAGTATCGAAAAAATATGGAGAATGGAAGTTAAATCGTATCCATTAATGAATGAATGCAATATACTCATATAATAATATTTACTTTTATATTTTAATTAGCTCCATTTACCTGTCCCCTCCCACCATTTAGTACCTAATATGATAGATTATGAATGAAAATTATGGCATTCGCTTATTAAGGTTTGTGCTTTTTGTCCATTTAATTTTTCTCATCTCGTTCTATAAAAAATTCCTTTTTAAATTTTACCGGAAGGGGGAGAGGTGGGGAAATAGTCAACCTACCCACTACTTAAAAATATTGAAACTAAACTTATTCTATGCGTTTATAGTTATTATGTTTTAGATCTACATATATCTAAATTTGACAGAGTACTAGGAAATTTCCAGATCCCCTAACTATTTTTTAATTTCAATATAAAAAATGTGAGAATGTCGATTGTGGACGTTCCTCCTTCGTCCTTCGGTCCTCGGAGAAATTAGTAGTTTATTATACTTAAGATTTGAATGCAATGATTTTGCATTAGAAATACGATATAATATAATAATATACTATACTAATAATATGAATTATAATATGTATTTAAACATTCACAATTATTAATATTAATCTATGTGTCCCAGACACTTCGAAATAATAATTCATCACGATGGGAGCATACGACACATGTATCGCTCAACGACGTACAACACACACACTTAATCATGGATTATAATATAATAATCCCTTAACTGTAATAATTGCCTTATTCGGCCGAAATTATCCATCGCAATACTACAGTTCGGCCAGTCCTGACCAAAGGATCGTTCTCGATCCTGTACAGTATTTAATATTAAAAAATAACATATAGTGCCACAATAGATCGTACAAAATTTCAAATAATAAGCATAGTATTATAACATTTTTAAAATTTTTTTTTTTTTAAATATGAATAATTAAATATAGTAAAAAGTTGCATAAATCACGGTATAATTAAATAATTTAATAAAGTCACATAAACTTATATAAATATGTTTTTCTTCTTTAAAATCAAATAACAATTATTGAATATTATTAACAAAAAATAAAGTGTATAAAAGTAATAATAATTAATATTACTAGTTATATTGTCATCATATTTATATATTTTAATTTTAATCCAAGGTTTTATGTCTCTAGCAGCTATTACTGTATTTAAAAGGATTTGAGTAACCTAGTGTCCTTCTATGTCAGTTATCACATACCTATCGTTGGGTAGTACTTTATTAATTTGATATGGTCCCTTAAATTTCGGAATTAATTTTTTATAGGTGTTTGGTGTAGTATCGATGTTTCTGATCATAACGTAATCACCTATTATATATTTATCTGCTTCTTGTCTTTTAGCATCATAATAAGCTTTATTAATTAATTGACCTTGTCTAATAGTACCCTGTGCCTGATCTCTTATCTTTTCAAAGTTTCGGTCGTCATTTTTTTTTATTTAACGTTTCTAAATAAAGTTTAACGTAATCAGTAATTTCTCCTACCTGATTCATACCAAAAAGAAGTTCATTAGGTGTAGTATTAATAGATCGATTATAGGAATTATTTATTGCAAATTGAATTTTATTTAAATGTTCGTTCCAATTATTATTATACTCGTGCATTAGTTTCGATAACATTACTGTAAGACTTCTGTTATATCTTTCTAGCTGTCCGTTAGATAGTGGAGAGTGTACTGCAGTTTTTACATGTATTATGTTTGATGTTGTTTTGTATACAAAATTCTCGAAATACAATAGATCGAAAATATGATTCTCCGTCTGATACAATTTAAATAGGTTTACAATAGTATGAAAAATATTATGAATATGTCGCGAACACATTTCTTTCGTAGCAACAGATCGAACTGGATAAAAATTTAAAAAATTACTGAACGCATCAACGATAACTAAAATATGTCTGAAACAACCTTTTGTCTTATTTAACGGCCCATAATGGTTAATATGAATTGTGTGAAACGGTTTATTTCCTTTATCTATCAAATTTATCAAACTCTCTTCCCTCCCTTCCTTGGATGAGAAAACAATATACTTTAAACAATTTTTTATCAGATTGGATGAAATTTATTATCAGTTTGCCGTTGTAAAAGTATGGCTCCGTAACCCTGACTACTAGCGTCACAATGTAATTTAGTTAACGCGTAGGAGTCGTATATCGACAAAAATGGTTGTTCATTCAGTTTGGATTTAATACTATCAAATAATTTTAATTGTTCTTCTCTAAATTCTTAACTAATATATTTTTTAACAAGTGATACAATGATTTGGCTAATAATGCGAAATTCGGAATAAAACTACAAAAATAAGAAGTAAGTCCGATGAAACTGTGAAGTTATTTTTGATTCGATGGTATTGGATAGTTTTCTGTAATTTCAATATTTTTTGGATTTGGTTGTTTACCGTCAGCACTAACACGATACCCGAGATAGATTACTTCTGACTTCGAAAATTTTCTTTTATCTAAACGAATATCTAACTTTTTCTCTTTCATAATACATAATGCTCGCTATAATATTTCTAAGTGATCTTCGACCGTTTCCGTGGCTATCATAATATCGTCGAAATAGACTAACACCTCATTCTTTCTAATAAACTCATCAAAAATATTTTTGATAAACCTACTAAAACATGCAGGTCCCGTAGATAAACCAAACGGTAAATTTAAATATTCAAATTGTCCTAACGGGGTAGTGAATGATGTATATTTTATTGAATCTTCGGTTATGTAAATATGGTAAAACCCATCTTTTAAATTTAAACAGATAAAATCTTTCTTTTAAGTAAATCTAAATTATCATCGATAAGTGGTAGTATATATCTATCACTTATTATAAATTTATTAAGTTCGTGATAATCTATACATAAATTTAATTCTCCGTTTTTTTTTTTTTTTAACTAAAATAATTAGACTACTATATTCAGATAAAATAGGCCTAACTATGTTTTTGTGTATCAGTTCATCTAAAATTATCTGTAATTTTTCCTTTTCATAAAAAGATAAACGACGTGGTCGGAAGTAAAATGGTTTATGGTTTTTTAATTCTATATGTACTTCGGGCCGTTCGTTATCTATATTTGGTATTTTATGTATCACATAATCATTTATACATATATATTTGTTTGACTCGCGTAATAATATCAGTCGGCAATTCCCGCTCTATCACTATATCGATATCGAGTTCGTCACGTTTGTCTAATTTAAAATCTAATGATAATATTTCATCGTATGGAATATCAGTACGTTTAAATATAATTATAAATTTACCATCAACAACAGTTAAGTTTATTCGCGGGTGCGAAAGGAAATTACGTTCTAATAAGCAATCAACTTGGATTGTACTATCGGGTACTACTTTAAATTTTAAATTAATAGATTTGTCTAAATCATTATGGTGCAATTCCGCAAAAATGTCTTTAATAATATCCAATCTAGAATTGTTAATACCAATTAGATTGGATGGGGGTGGTGTAATACCTGACGTATACGTGACTACAGATGACTTAATAAAACTAACAGGACTACCAGTGTCTATAATAGCTTCTACATTACAATAGTTTTCGTGGGGGAATACAATTTTAACACTTATCATATACGGCGGTACAACATTATTGTGGGAAGGTTTTTCTAAAATTGAAACATTCTCACCCGAATTATTTTTTATTTGTGTATTTATCGGCTGCCTCGTACCATTCTGTGGACAATTACCGGCCAAATGTCCTGGAGCATTACATTTGAAACACAAACGTCTCTCGTGTATTGGGTGGCTGTTGTCCCGCGTCACGACTGCTACTATACACTCGACGATGAAATATTGATATATTAACTTGGTTATTCGGCATTTTTGTGTTATAAAATTGATCGAACACGATCGGATCAGGCCATCTTCAGGTTATTGAATAAATTAATATCAGCTAATAACTCGTCTTCGTTTATGTGCGTACGGGCAATAAGGTATAAAGACATATCGTCTGAATATAATTCATCGATTATCTGTTTCTTCATCTCATTGAATGATAGTGATATTTCATGGCACAGTCTTGCCTTGTAAATATTCAACAATACATTCGTCTCTCGCTTGAATACGATTTGACATAATTCATACACGATCGACAGTGCACAGTTCATGCCCGATGAACGTACTTGTAAATTGATCAACAAAGATAGTTGTTCGGGATCGGGTTACTAAATGTTTAAAAACTTACAATATTTTCTCATTTAAACATAAGTAACTTTATTCAAGTGGACTGTATAACAATTAATTTTTGTGTGGATCAAACGCGGAGTTGCTCACATGACTGTTTAAACACAACTGCTTTTAAGTACAAATTTTATCGTCATATGGGTTTCGCGTAAACAATAAATAGTAATAAATCATCAATTAAGTAATAAATCGTACTTTCCGCGATTGATACGGAATATACCGCCCGCCTTGAAATATCGATTTCAATATAATAATTAATGAAGGGAAAAAAAAAAAATATAATAATTTTGATATACTAATAATTAATAATAATAATAATAAATTCCTTCAATTTAGGTCTATGATATTAACTGAGGAAACAACTTAAATACATTTGAAATACAAAATTCGCGTATTTTAAATATTTCATATTTTTTTTTTTTTTTTTACAAACAAATATAATTCATATATTAGAAAAATAAATAAATAAATTTTACAATCAAATATAATTCTTAATATAATAGAAAAATAAATAAATAAATTTTACAGTCAAATAATTTTTTTATTTTTATTTTTACGGCCCCAGACTTGGACTAGATTGAATGGGAAGGGGGCACAACAATCTCACTGCCCTCTTTTTTGGCCCGCTAGGAGTGTTTACCACAGCGACTCTTATGACACCATCCTTACCTGGTTGAATCTCTATGACTCGTCCCATACACCATTGAAGTGGTGGTAAGTTCTTTTCCTTGACCAATACCATTGTTCCGACACCGATTACTTGTTTGTCATTTTTTGACCATTTGGCGCGTTGTTGCAAACTATTTAAATATTCTACACTCCACCGTTTCCATATGTGTTGTGTTATTTTTTGCACTCTGTCCCACCTGGAGAGCTGATTTTCAGGATGGAGGGTTAAATCAACCTGGGGTAGAGCTAACAGTGAACCACCTACTAGGAAGTGCGCGGGAGTTAGTAATGCTAAATCACCATGGTCGTTTGTTAATGGGGTAAGAGGTCGCGAATTTAAGCACGCTTCTATTTGCACAATCACAGTATATAATTCATCGTAGGTCAATCGAGTACTTGGCATTATGCGATTTAAATGATATTTTACGGACTTTACCGCTGCTTCCCAGAGGCCTCCGAAATGAGGTGACCTGGGCGGAATGAAGTGCCAAGTTATACCATGGTTATTGAAAAAAGCTTGTATTGTTTCCTGATGATCTTTGGCCATCCATAAGTCTTTTAATTCTTTCAATTTTCGATTTGCGCCTACGAAATTTGTGGCATTATCCGAATATATGTGCCGACATATACCACGACGCGATATAAAACGTTTGAATGCTGCCAAAAAATCATCTGTACTTAAGTCGTACACCACCTCAATATGAACGGCTTTGGTAGCGAAGCAAATAAAAATACATATATACGATTTGTTTGCCGGTGCGTTTCGTCGGCGGCTGCTTTTTATAAACACCGGTCCCGCATAATCTACGCCGCATATTTCAAAACATCGATTTGGCTGTTCTATTCGATATTTCGGCAAATCACCCATTATCGGTTTTAGTATTCTTGGTTTTACCTTAAAACAACGTATACAATTATGCACTACCTTACGCCCGACTCCTCTATCCTTAATCGGTCAATATTTTAATCGTATAGTCGCCAGCATTGCTTGCGGACCTGCGTGTAACATACGTTCATGTTCACCGCGAAAAAACATTGTTATAAAAGGTTCCAAATATGGCATTATAATTGGATGTTTTTGATCATATGATAAATTATTCGCGTTTCTTAGTCTACCTCCGACCCGTAATATTCCCTGTTCATCGATAAATGGATTTAATCGAAATAAACTGCTTTTATTAGATATCTCCTTTCTTTCGCCATCATAATTGCTTAGCGCCCGTATTTCGGCTGCGTACATACGTTTCTGTAGTGTGCGTAACAATGTCATTTCGGCTGTCTGGTTTTCCACTACCGATAACAAACCTTTTATTTTTATTGTATTACGACAGGTACTTAGCGCATTTCTATAAAATCGTAATATATAAGCTATTATTCGTATTAACATTGTCCACGACGAATATTTATCTAAATTCAACAAACTATTTTGATCTTCCGTCATCACTAAGGTCACTGACTCTTTCTTTTCTTCCGTATATATTACCTCAGATAAATCTATTACGCTTTCGTCTCTGCATCGTTTTCTTAACCACTCTTCGTCTGACCGCTGTAACCATTCCGGCCCACACCACCATAGATTGTTTTTCTCTATGTCAGACGGTGTACATCCACGGGATAGTACGTCTGCTGGGTTCTCGTCTGATTTTATATATGACCATTCATCTATTTTTGTCGTTTCATGAATTTCACCCACACGGTTGGCCACGTATACTTTCCACCGTGACGATTCAGATGCAATCCATGCTAGGACTACTTGTGAATCAATCCACCAATACTGATTTGTAATGTTTATGCGCAACGTCGGAACAATATTTTTTGCTAATCGTGTTAATAACACGGCCGCACATAATTCCAGTCGTGGAATTGATGTACTTTTTAGTGGTGCTACTCGTGATTTAGCATATATTAACCTTACGATTATCTCACCATCAGTTGTTTCAGTACGTAAATATAGGCATGCGTCGTAGGCGTGTGACGACGCGTCCGCGAACCCATGCACTTCTACACGAATAGAATTTCACACGTTTAGCCACCTTGGTATTTTGATTTTATTAATATTATTTAAATTATTCTGAAATTGTTCCCATTTTATACATATTTTTTCACATACTTTATCATCCCATTCGACTTTTTCCAACCATAACGCTTGCATAATTATTTTTGCCACCACCAGGACGGGCCCCACAAGTCCTAATGGGTCAAATAGGCTGGCAATACGTGATAATATATTTCGTTTTGTGTATGTCTCGACGTTTGATAATTTTATTTTATATGATAAAGTGTCGTCGCCCGGTTCCCAAAATAACCCGACAGTTTTTACCGCGTCTACGCCCAAATCTAATGACGTGTAAGTGTTTGATTCTGCACCGGGAATATTTTTTAGCAGCTCGATATTGTTTGCTGTCCATTTTGCCATACTGAAACCTCCTTTGTTTAATGTGGATATTAACTTATCACGTACATGTATTGCTTCGGTTATGGTAGCGCCCCCTGTTAAACAGTCGTCTACGCAAAAATCATATTTAATAACATTGGATATCAAGACGTCATTAGTCTCCTCTGCCAAGGTGGATAGACACTTTATTGCCTGAAAACTAGCCGACACCGTGCCATACGTTACAGTACATAAACGATACACTTTGATTTCGTCGTTGATATTGGACCTCCACAATATCCGTTGATAATTACGATGCGATTCATCAAGCCAAATCTGTCGATACATTTTCGTAATATCCCCCGAGAATGCATATTTATGCGTTCTAAAACGTGCGATTATTTTTATTAGGTCTTCCTGTATTACCAGTCCTTTCATTAATACGTCATTAAGAGATAAACCCGTGTCGGTTTTGCTCGATGCATCGAATACCACACGTAATTTTGTAGTACGGCTATCTTCGTTTAACACGTATGAATGCGGTATGTATACACCATCACGTCCGTCTTTATTTATATTATCACTGATTATCTAATCCATGTGTCCAAGCTCTTTATACGTACGCATGAAATCTTTATATTGATTGTAAACTACCTCGTCTTTTGTTATTCGCCGTTCCAATGCTAAAAATCTACGAAGTGCTATTTGATACGATTTACCCAATCCGTTCGCGTTTTCTTTTAACGGTAATTTTACAATAAACTTTCCCTTTTCATCACGCTTTGTATTCTTTATAAAATGTTCAACACACAGTTTTTCTTCTTTCGACCAGTTTTCTTTTGTCGGTCCTTCTTCTATTTTCCAAAATGCTTCAATTTGTTTTGATAAATATGTGTTATCATTATTTATACACGTCATCATACAACTATTCATATTACTCGCAGCTTCTTGAAACATGCCACCCGCCACAATCCAGCCTAATTTTGTCTCTTGCAGGAATGGACCAGACTGCTTTAATTTAAACACATTACTTTCCATTATATCCCAGTATGCATCTGCACCGATTAATATATCTACTTTTCCTTTTTTATAAAAGTAGGGATCAGCCAAACAAATATTTTCCGGTATAGAATGTTGTAAGACTTCACACGTTCTGGCTGGTAAATTTTCGGTAATTTTTTGTAATACTTTGTAATTTCGTGTTAACTTATATGAACCTACGCGTGAGCGTAATGTTATAGTTAGTTCATATTTGGCATTATGCTTACTTCCCGCTACTCTTACTATGGAACAATCTATTCTCTTTTGCGGCAAACATAATTTGTTCATAATTTCATTTGTCACGAAATTGCTTTGAGATCCACTATCCAATAGCGCTCGGCTTTGATACCATACATTATTTCTACCTAATATTTCCACTATTGCTGTAGCCAGTAACACTTGCCCGCCCGTATGTGATTGCTCTATTATCGATGACATTGAAATCGCGGCCGTTGACGATTGTTCTGCCTCGCCCGTGCCATTGTCTCTTATCGCCGTAGCCATAACATTATTACTATTATTATTAATTGTTTGTGATTGATCGCCTATCTTATTTATATGTAATAGTGTATTATGTGGCCTATTACATTTTAGACATTTTCTGGCTCTGCATTGATCGGTACTGTGATTTTTTCTAAAACAATTATTACACATTTTCATATCCCGTACTTTCTTTTCTCTTTGGTCAACGCTCATTTTTAGAAATTCAGAACACTTATACATCGGATGTTGACCTTGACACATGTAGCATTTTACCACTACACCAGTCACATAGCTTTGTAATTTTCGTGGAACCTGTTTAAATTTCTCATTTTTACCCTTTGCATTTTCCACCGCTTCTAACACTTGACATCGATCATGTAAATAATCCATTATTTCTTGTACGGTCGGCAGTTCTTTCTTTGCGTTTAAAGTTTCCCAATGTCGCAATGTATTGGCGTCTATTTTCGACGTAATTACGTGCAATAATAAAGCTCCCCAGTTATCAGGGTCATGGTTCAATGCCTGTAATGCCTGTCTATGCTGATTTAACGCATTCGTAAATTGTCTTAATTTTTCCGCGGATTCCTCACGTATGCATTGTAGGTCACATATACTTTTGGTATGTGACTGAATTAATAATCGCTTGTTATTGTACCTATCTGTTATTATTTTCCACGCAGCCGTATAATTTATTTCCGATTTTTTCAAGTTTTTTATAATTTTTAATGCTTACCCTGATACCGAAGATTTAAATAATGAAATTTTTGTACTTTATTTAAACTTTCATTTTCATGTACTAATGATATAAACATGTCTTGAAATGCCGTCCAATCCTCAAATGATCCATTAAATGTCGGAATTTCCAACGGTTTCAATTTTATACACTTCGATAATGTATTATCATTTGTTCCTTTACACGATCTAGTTATCGTACTCTCTCTGCCATTTACTTCTTTATTTATTTCGATCGCATTATCTAGCCTATCCTCTGCTATAGACATAAGATCAAAATAGATTTCAACAAAGGCATCTCTGTACATAACTTGATCCTCGCTTGCATCTATCCCTTCTATACGACTTTGTATATCGTCAAATTCCTCCCAAAGTTTCTCTATTTTTTCTTTGCGTAGTTTCAATTGCGTTTTATTTTTACTCTTATCTTCATTTAGAAACGATTGGAATTTGGTCAATTTACTTTTGATTTGCCCTCTCCTTAGATTCAGCTGTGCAATCTCATTTTGCGCTGCATTACCTGCAACGTCGCCTGATATATTCTTTTGGTTCGGCATTTCCCTAGACGTGTTCTATTTATATCACGCGTTTGTTAACCTAACCACGTTACTGTGCTGTGTGCTATAGATTACAACTCCCTTCTTTAGCGCACTACCCTAATATTAATATGGTGCAATTCACTTACCCTATTAATATTCTTTTTTCTTTTTTCTTGAGCCTTCCTGATTCCTGCTGGAACGCTTCCACTACACGTTTATCACTACGCGTTGAAAAACCACACTTCTTTTTCCCTGGCTAAATCCGGTTCGTTAGGACCAAAATGTTCGGAATCGGGTTACTAAATGTTTAAAAACTTACAATATTTTCTCATTTAAACATAAGTAACTTTATTCAAGTGGACTGTATAACAATTAATTTTTGTGTGGATCAAACGCAGAGTTGCTCACATGACTGTTTAAACACAACTGCTTTTAAGTACAAATTTTATCGTCATATGGGTTTCGCGTAAACAATAAATAGTAATAAATCATCAATTAAGTAATAAATCGTACTTTCCGCGATTGATACGGAACAATAGTGTAACAAGAAAACGTACGTCCAATATACCAATCACGAAACGGACTGTCAAGTTTCTTCCGTACCGTTTCTAACTTAAAAGTTCCGGGTCATTTATGCAACTTCGATACACTCTCCACAGAACTTAATCATGCTCTGTACCAGATTCACATCCCGAATATGTAGTGAAAGAATTATTAAATTCAGGTATAATACAATACCCGTTGTTAAACATATTTGACGGTGTATAACTTGAAGACGGCGCGTTATTTCATCTTTCTAATAATACCGATACCAACATTTTATTCTGTTAGGTCAACGTAATTAATAAACATCGTAACTCATTATCACTTGAATCATGCAATGGACTTCGTACCTGGTCGTTCGATTGTCTATTTAAAGATTCCGACGAGTCAATTTGTGACACTGGTAAAACCACACCGTTTTGTAAAATAAATATTAACATAGGTAATATACAAGTGTGGTAAAATTGATACGGATTGGTTGATTTTTTGGTCAAGTATAGAACATTGAACTTTTTTCCATATATCTTTAACATTTCCTGCGATTTTTGGTTTATCGGTTTGAAAATTTTATCAAAGTCTAATGATATACGAAATATTTTGAAAATTGTGACTGATAACTTTCTATTCATAGGCTTTTAAAGTTAAAATTCCCAAAAATCGGCAAAATAACGGTTTCATTATTTTATATTATTTTATTTCATGTTTAATAATAAGGTTTTGATCATAGGCACTTGAAACTTTTTTTGAGTATTAACATAAATGTTTCTTATTAGAGAAAAAAATTTCGAAACGATTGATTGATTTTCTGACTAGGTATAGAGTTTTGAATTTCTTTAAAAATATATAATAATTCATGCAATTTGTAATTTATCGATTTGAAAATTTTATAAAAGCCTACTCATGTAATATATTATAAATTTCCAAAGTATTTTGAAAATCGTAGGACACAATTTTTTTTTTATAAAATTCTAAAATTTGAATATTTTTAGTAGAATTAAATATTGGAATATTTTTTTTATATCTGAATTTACTTTTTCGGGTAGAAGTAATGGTCCAATTACCACAAGTAAGGTATGCTTTCGGTAGCAAATTGTATTTGTTGGTACTTTATTTAAATCATTTTTCGAATTTCTCAAAAGTTTTTCTCTAGGAGAAGGAAAACTATCAAAAAATGACGGAATAATGTAAAAATATACGGAAATCGTAATTTTTATGAAATTGATTTTAGGTTCTTCATGATAACTAATGCAATATTAAACGTAGGTACTTTAAACTTTTTGGAGGTTTTCTCATAGGTAGTTTACATACGTAGTAACCTTATGGAACTAACTATTAGCTTATAGTATTGTATTATATTGAGTTTCACTCAGAATCGTATTTTCTAATGCAATATCATTACATTCAAATCTTAATTATAATAAACCACTAATTTCTCCGTAGACCGAAGGATTATTTATTTACTGATTTTTAATTAATTAATCTATGATATCGTCAGATGTAATATTCATATTATCAATATCATGATAAGTAAATTGTACATAAAATGGTTGTAGCTATTAGATCGATAATAATTTCTCAATAAATATTGATGAATTATAATTATAATAATTTTGTATTCCAAGGTATAATAGATTATATAATTGTCTACTATATCAAAAAATATTGGTTTAAATATTTTATTGATAATTCTTAATAGATATTTATAAATTTTAAATAACTTCAAGTTTTAGAACCTAAGGAATGTTATATCCATTAGGTATTGTAATGTGTAAGGTATAACATTTATACAATATTTTATGAAAAAATTGAAAAAAAAAATAAAAATGAATAAGTAGATGATTTAGAACTTAAAAATTGTTTAAATAATAATTTCAAGAAATAACATTATTTTAAAATATGTTATTAAAGATGGAATATTAAAAATTATATTTAAATTTTAATTAAATTAAACATTTTCGTTTTACAGTTTGTATCTTATATTTTCAATTTTTCCTGAAGAAATTTAGTGGTACTAATACATAATGAAATTATTGGTACAAAATATTATATACTCTGAGGTTATCTTTCTGACCGCTCGAACGTGTATGATCCAGTATAGCCTCGTCACGAACGGACATTGTATATGCCAAACATAAGTCTAAGGAAAGTTATATTCCAACAAAGGATCAATTTCTATAAAGCAAAATAGACGAAATTTTTCCAGCAAATAGACAAGCTAATGACTAACATCCCACAAGACAAAACAAAAAAATAATCAAATTATCGAAGCTGTAAAAATCATATCAAGAAAAAACATACCCCTGAGATGCAGGAAAACTATATACATATATATATACCTGTAATGAGACAAAATCTAAATAATGATTATGAACAGTATGCAAAAAGGTATGTAGAAAAGACTTTTGGAAGCGACACCGTGGAAATGGAAGAAAAATTATTAGAAAATATCGGAACAAGCAGAAAGGGCGAATGGATAAAAACGATAGAAGATTTGGATATGTCAAATAACAGTCTTAAAGCATGGAAATCGCTAAGATATCTAAAGAAGAAAAAGCCACAGCCAACAAAGTTCTTAAACATAATAGCAAATCAAATAGCGCATACACTTATAATGAATGGTAAAATCAGGAGAACTAGAACGAATACAATGATAGTAATGGAATAGGATGAGACAGAAAAACTCAAGAGCCTACTCAATATAGAAGAATTAGATAGTGCAAATAAAACAATGAAATGTATAAGGCCGCAGAAGTAGACAGGCTATTGACAGAAAAGATTAAACGATTCGGACATAAAACACGTGAATGGATTTTAAGATTGTTTAACAATTCCACACAAAAAGAGACGATACCCAATATATGGTTAAGATCATAGAAAATCGTGCACTGGACAAGTTTTAAAATTAATCTACCACATTGAAGAAGCATATGAAGCATATAACAAGTGTAGCATACATCGATCTAACTGCTGATTATGATACAGTAAATCAATCTTGAAAAAATTATGTCAGGCAATATAATAAAGGACTTTAAACTAACAAAATTTATATGTATACTGCTTAGGAATCAAATATTGTTTGAAACATTACAAGGAAGGAATGATAAATGAAAAATACATAATAACGGACTACCACAAGGCAGTGTAATTAAACCGATGTTATTTTACATGTTATGTTATATACAAACGATCAGCTAAGAGATAATGAAACAAAACACTTTTTGTACGTTGAAGATTTAGCAGTAGCAGCTGGAGTACGAAAGGAAGTCGAAACCAAAATGCAAGGGACACTAAATAAGCTATTTACATATTATCATCTGAACCACCTAAAACCTTACCTCACAAAAACACAAGTCTGTGCATACCATTTAAAAAACAAAGAAGCTAAGAGACAACTAAATATAGAATCGCAAGGAGCAACCCTGGATTATATAGATAATTCCAAATACCTAAAAAAAAAACTGGATAGATCATTAACGTACAAAGCACACTTTGAAAGTGTAAGTAAAAAGATCGATGCCAAAAATAACCTAATGATCTAAAATGACCCATAAATAGTAATATTTTATCTTGCTCTATGCTACTCAGCAGTGGAATACGCGTGCCCAGTGTTGCGACAGTCATCCTAAACGAAGAAAATGGATATATTATTAAATGACACGATAAGATTAATAACAAGATACTTGAAACTAACCCCTATTGATTAAGCGGAATAGGCGAAATCAGGCGAGAAATAGTAGCTAAAATAGAAAGGAAAAAACAAATAAATGACGACAGATATGTAATATATGGAATAACTTCAACTCATAGTAGTTTTAAATCAAGAAACTACTTTATGAAAACGACATCACCATAAAGGGAAAACCCCATGGTAAGTCAAATTGAATCATGGAAGGAGCGAACAAGAAGGGGTACGCTCACAGGCTGAGACGTACCCATAAAATCCTTACCATCAGAATAAAATTTACCCTGGAAAATGTGGAAAAGTCTCAACCGTCTGAGAACACAAGTGGGAAGAACTAAAGATAAAATAAATAGATGGGGAATGACTAACAATGCAAACTGTGAATGTGAAGAAAAACAAACATCAAGTCATTTGCTTGGGTGTACATTAATACCGAGTATATGTGAAATAAGGACCTCATTGGGCTAACAGAAATCACGGAAAAATTGATAGGAATCATTCTGTACCGGAAAAAAAAAAGATTATAAAAATATAACCACTGACTGACACAAGAAGAAGAAAAAGAAGACGAATAGACGTGGCATTCGGATAGTCGCCATAAATTCTGCCCGTAACCACATTAACTTTCCCTAATCTATTCGGTTGCAATTAACTGCACATACGTCAGCCGCGACTAAAATGATCACATAGGTCGCGTGTTTAACATTACTAATGAAACCATGGCTCAATCGAATCCAACTGCAATATTCGGTAGCTGAACAATCACTGTTCTCAACCGTCGAAGCGAAAGACCATAACGGGGACTTACGAGACTCCCAATGCACCGAAAATTATTGGTTCAGACAGGAACCGAACTCCCCTGCACCACACCACTAAGCGGTTCTCTATTTCCAGCATCCCCCGACGGCGAAACGTATTATGCACGTATTCTGGATAGGTTTCATCTGGTACGATATTCGTTATTCTCGGACCAACATTCCAATGGTCGGAAGCTATCGGAAGTACCCTTATAACTTATAACCTTATAATCCTAATCTCTATTAAACGAATAGATTTTGTCATTACGAAGAAAAAAGTTTGATTGACGCTAATTTGTTATAACCATCGTGAATGTGTCTGAGTATAAACGATGTGCCTTAAGAATGATGATTTACTAGTATTATATTTGAAACACTATTTTAATGATTTAAATACTTGTAAGATTTTCGTAGAAAAATCGCATTCATTTATTATCAGAGGGATTTATTCATTAGAGGATATGCACTTGAAACATTGCAGATATTTCGCTGGCATGTTTAACGTGTTTCTTCAAAATACTGGACGAACTGTTCAGTTTCACGGTATACACTTATCAGAGGTACAGAAAGTATTTCTATTAATGCCTTTTTGAGGACTATTAGGTTAAGGGAAATTTTCGTTTGTAGCTGACCTATCCGTATTTGATATCCTTAAGGAGACCCTAGTGTTACTGTCACACTTTATACTTTGATCGAGTCAATAATTATTATTTTCATTTTTTTGTGATGATATTGACGCTTTTTGACGACCGATAATGAGGAAGTAGTTTTCATTTGGTGCTTTGTTTGTTTCTGATTGTGGTACAATGCATTAAGGGTATTCTTATAACTACCGTATAAACTGAACTAGTTTAGAAAATACAAAGATATTTTAAATCAATTTGGAAATTTAACAATTATTAATAATGATACGTGAAAATATCATAAGATTCTCGATAAACATTAATAGTAAAAACATTTATATAAGATAAAAAATATTACTATATATGGAAAATAATTTTTTTATTATTATTTTTTTTTATATGTAGATAACGTTAAGAGCATACAAAAATGGTGTGATAGAAAATGTAGGTATTATTATTTATTTATATAATGTAGGTAGCTATGTAATGTATTACTAGGCTTTAAAACCTATTAATAATATGATAACTCTAAAACACATTCATTTATTATATTTCATTGCAAAAATATAAATATACAATTATCCCAAGTATCTCCAGAGGGTTTTGACATCATTCTATACTATTTAAGGTCGCATACTGTAAACTATAATGATAATTCCTAAATTTCTCAATTCTGAGATCATATCCTGTTTGTATCGTTATATCATACTTACCTATAAATTAATATAATAAATTACCTATTACCTAATATTAATACATTTATCACATCTGATGGTAAAAGTGTCCAAGAGATACAACAACGCAAAGCATTAGCAAAAATTGCCTTTAGAAAAAACATAAGTTGCTCACTTCAAAAAAGATACATCTCAATATCAAGAAGAGACCTTTAAAAACATATGCTTGGAGTGTTGCAACATATGGATGTGAAACTTAGGTAATAAATGATACCGAAAAGAAAAAACTAGAAGCCTCCAAGATGTGGTGTTGGAGGCCTATGGAAAGGATAAGCTGGATAGAGCGGAAAACGAATGAAGAAGTACTTAGAACAGTGGGAGAAAAACGTAAACTCATTCATGCGATTAGGAAAAGACGCTGGAAAATGGTTGGACATGCCTTGAGACATTCAGAAGAATTACATAATATAATATTAGAGGGTATAATAGAAGGAAGTTATTGTAATAAATATACAAATACAAATTACAAATTAAATGTGATGCAAAAGTTAAAACCTTTAATGAACTTAAAGAAAAAGCGAGTAATCGGTTAGAATGGAGAATTGGAGTTGTAAACCAACCTTCGGGTTGAAAAAAAAAATAATACATTTAT
This sequence comes from Eriosoma lanigerum, assembly GCA_013282895.1. Lineage (NCBI taxonomy): Eukaryota > Metazoa > Arthropoda > Insecta > Hemiptera > Aphididae > Eriosoma > Eriosoma lanigerum. The sequence continues at coordinate 58,143,451 of CM023357.1, read as the reverse complement.
ATACATCTTATGAATTATTTTATGAATAATTTGTATACAAAATAATTTGCATTAAAATACCATGTAATTTATATGATTTTAAATATGGGTCATATTATTCATACTATTTTAATTTATGATTGAATCATACAGCATATTATTATGAGATTATAGTTGTGCACATAGAGGAGGCTTGCTGTCCTTAAATGGTTCGGTTAGATTTAAAATAGCCAAACAAGTCCACGCTTTAATACCGTATAAAGTCTAATATGAAATACTAAGTTGGATTTTGTAAGTCTTAATTTAAGGTTTTACTATTATTATGATATATGAATTCTATTCTCTATTTTATTAAGTATTTACAATAACTTGAGATAACCTAATTTGAAATTTTACAACTAATAATAATTATTTAAGATTAATATTATTAAAATTGTACACCTAATTACAAATCTTTATAGACGCCTACTCATATACTATTTAATCTATTTACAAAATATTTTGAAAATCGTGACTGACAATTTTTATCGTGATAAATGATAACTCCTTAAATATTGATCATAGGGATTTGCAATTTATTTTGCGTATGTAATTTACATTCGTGGTAAATTTTTGAACAGATTATCAGTATTATATATTGTAATATATTAAAATTCGCTCAGAATCGTATTTTCTTATGCAATATCATTGCATTCAAATCTTAATAATTTCTTTCTCACAACTAATTTCTCCGAGGAACGAAGGGACGACGTAGGAATGTCAACAATCGGCCTTTTTCACTTTTCTTTTTATTATTATTGCATTTTGGATCACACAGATTACCGATAAGAGATTATAGGCATGGGCATAGATGATGCTTGCTGCCCTTGAATGGATCGGGTATAGATTTAAAAACACCAAACAAGTCAATACTATGAGAAAGTCTCAATATAAAATACCCAAATTGGTTTCTGCAAAATGTGATTTCAATTACCTACCAATGGATCAAAATAAAATTTAGTTATTTTATTATACAAGAACAGTAATGAATTAATTTTTAATTTAGCATATACCTACTGTAAATTGTATATATTTATAAATATATAATAATATTTAAGTTAAAATAACCATCTGTGAGCCTTTAATAAAATAAGAATGTGCTGGCATTTGGCAATATTGTTTGCTGCACCTGACCTGAAACTGTGTGCACGCCTATGTAAGATATGACACAACATATTTGATAAGAAAGTGTTATTTTCAGTATATCTTGATAAATATTATTATGGAGGTATTATTACTATAATTGTATTTCCCTTATCTAGAATAAAGTTATATGCTATTATAATAAAAAAAGAACACAAATACTTCATGTTCCATGACGTTTATGTCATATAAAATGTGTGAATTTTCAATTTGAAATATAAGATTTATTTTAATAAATTTATAGTAATAAAACTATGAATATGATAATTTATACAATATAAATAAATTGTATTGAGATCTCTATAGATTATTTTGAAATGTCAAATTTCTTCACAATTACAAAATTTTATTTATTTTATTTTATTATTGATAAATAAATGTAAATAATATAAATAATATGATATTTATGGTTAATAAAATCATTTTATGTTATATAGATAACAGAAAACGAAAATCAAGAACTTTAAGGGGTGATAGCTCGAATAACCCAACATCATAGAAATATGATTTGTAATGCAAATAGATAATGGTAAGGATTATATGCTATATTAAAGTAATAGAAAATATTTAATTACATTTTTATTTAATTATTAATAATTAATAATTTTGAATATAATATACAATTGCATAATACAAGGTATCTTTGAAATATATGACAAAGTGTAATATTTTAAATAAAGGAAATATGTTTTTAAATTATTTATATATTTGAACAACATACAATATACATAGAAAACTTGGGGACTGGTGAAAGATTCGGAGGAAAATAATAATATTGATATTAATGATAATGATTATTGTGTTATTATGATGATGATAATAGTATTTTGTCCAGGGAATGGAACATTCTAGTGTGATCATTTTGGTGTGGCCATTTAAGCGTAAAAATTATTCTATTTAAATTTCGCTATCATACAATATTTTTTTAAATATATTTAATACTTTATATTTATATATATATATTTATAGATTTTTAAGAAATTTGATTTGTAATATTTTAAAGATTACTTTTTGTCTTCAAGATTGGCATAATAATCTGATTTTGAAATGAAATATAATGAATAATAATGTAATAATAATAAATTTTTTTATAATTAAATAATTATTACGCCAAAATAACCTCACGCCAAAACAGCCACGCCAGAATGTCCTAGACTGTTTCTTCTAGGTATAAGCATTGATTTTATAACATATTTTATAACATAACATGTTATAAAATCAATGGTATAAGGTATTAATAAATAAATTACTTGTATGTTTGATGATTTCAGATAACATCAATCAATTTAAAAATATTGATATATTATAATTATGTAATACAATTTAAATGTAATTATATCAATAATGTAAAATTAACTATATGGATATTTGTTATATTTACTTCGTATTCTTACATATTTGGTCAGTATACCTATAAGTATATATTATATATATTTTAAAATAAAAAAAAATTAATAATCTCACAAAAATGGTTTCAATTTTTCTATAGTATGTAATAAAAAAGTGGAAAAGTCAATTCTAGACATTCCTTCTTCGTCCCTTCGGTCCTCAGAGAAATTAGTGGTTTATTATAATTAAGATTTGAATGCAATGATATAGCATTAAAAAAACGATGCTTAGCGAAACTCAATATAATAAAATATATTATAAGACCGTTCCAAAATTTTATCAAAGTCCCTACGTTAAAAATTAAATTAGTTATCATAAAAATATAAAACTAATTTTGTAAAAATTATGATTTCCGTTAATTTGCCGATTTTACGCCATTTTTGTTAGTTTTTTTTCTCCGAAGCAAAAACTTTTGAGAAATTCAAAAAATGAGCTAAATAAAGTACCAACTTGACGTGATTTTCTATACCGAATACATACCCTACTTGTGGTAATCGGACCATTGTTTCTACCCGAAAAAATACATCATAAAACCAAAAAAAAAACATCTTTGTAAAACCAATAAATTCTTGGCTTTGCTCAGAATCTATAATACGGACATTGTTTCACATAAAATATATAATATTATATTTATTCTTTAATCATGTTTGTAACTCAATTCAACACGCAAACATATATATATATATATTGTAATCGCTCTTAGAAAACTCGATTCACAACACATATACACTAGTTTTAATCTATTTAATACAGTAAACTCGATTTTTTAAAAAATAATATTTCTATCGATAAATAATAATTAATTTGAATAATTTATATATGTTAATAAATAACAATATTAATATACCTAATAATGTAATTGTTAGTTATTACTTATAGTAGTATACAAATTAAATACGTAATTTGTAATATTGTTTGAATTTGAACTTGGATTACTTATCCTTAAGCGTATAGCTGCTTGTCGTAATACATAATAACACAGCAAAGGCAAATATAATTTTAACCAAATTCAATTGGTTGTCTGCCAGTTGTTTAACCGGCAGACGACTGATTTTAGAATGATACGGCGCTCCCGTAATCAGATATTTTGGGAGGATGTAAAATTCCAGAAAATAAACAAATAGAATGATAGTTAAACAGAAAATATTTTGAACAGAATTTAAAATCAATTGAAAGTAAAATTACATAAAATAAACTTGCAGAAAAAAAAATTCATAGGCCGTAAATCATAAACAATTAACACGTGTAATTTCCTTAGTATTTCCATTGTTACTGTGAGTCCGATAAATAACAAACTATTTTTCAATTGTCGTAGTCTTTATTAAGAAATAAATTATAATACAAAAATAACTATACATGTGTAAAAACGAATAGAATAATTAATAATAATATGATTATAATAATAATATAAACAAAAGAAAAATGTAAGGATTTGCACTGAAGTCAATGACCATTGTATTTACTATTTTCTAAATTTTTTTAAAAATATTAAATAATGTCGACCGATGCAATCGAACTAGCTCTTCTTGATGTAATCCGTGAACTGATTACTTTAAAAAGAAGAAATCAAAAATCAAAAAAATTATGGGTGCAAAGTTGGATTCAACGAAGAACACAATTTGGAATTTCAAACACCCTTTTAAAAGAATTTTTCAGCCGTAGATTTTTTATTGTTCCTAGGCCAGAACCTTCCAAAAGAAGTTCTTCCGCTGAATCACGTTTGTGCCGTACCTTGAAATTTGGATCACTTTTTAGCCAGAGACATGGAAATCTCTCGTAGTCTCCCAGGAACTTGTAAATATCAAATGTATCAGACATTTTTATTCAATTATTTTCAATTATAAAATACGTTCTTATTTTCTTATACAAAAATATGTACAAACAATATTATATAATTATATATAATATAATATATTCATTATTCTATGATAATACAATGGTAGATAGTATGATAGTATGATAGTCCGCTGTCGAGCTGTCCACACGATGATAATTATTATCACTATCGTGAAATCTACTATCACACTATCATGCACGCATGATAGTACGAGAGTCGCTTTCGTGATAGTTTAATAGTCGCTATCGTTCTGTTCGCATGATGACACTCTCTTGATAACAGCTTTCACGATAGTAACTATCGCGTTTTACTATCATCGTGCGACCGCGGCTTTATTGATGGTTTAATTCGTCCGATACGGTGAAAAGCAGTTGTCCGAAATTGATAAAAAATTTGAAGATAATAATGATCCGAAATCAAAAAAGTACTGCCAATAGTTGCGAGCATAATTTCTCATCTAAATGATGTTTTTAAATTATTATATATAATTATGATGAAAATTATATTTTGATAAAAGTTTATCATTATCTATATATCTACAATACATATTGCATATGTTATTTTTAATGGTTTTAAAATCTATTGATGTAGGTATTATTGTAACAATATAACTTTATTTTATGTTTAGTCAACTTACAGTGTTAAATACGTCGAACGTGTTTTCGCTCATATTATTTAATGCATACTTTACGCGTATCATACATAAAAGAAATAATATAATTTTTATCATTATGTCAAACAGTATTGTTTATTCATGAATATAAAACTTGTTACATATAATTTTGAAATTTGTAAAGGTTGGTAACAAATTCGACGTCATCATTATTTATCATTTTTCGGACAGCTGCCCCCGACCCCGACCGATATACATAATACATATATAGATGAGATAACGCTCTCGATTCTTCTAGAACAATCTTATGTAATGTAGGTCATTATTACGACATTATCGATAATCTGATGATAATGTTCTCGAAGGTTCTCGATAACACTAAGGCCATGACAAACTAAATCTATTTTATAAATAAACTAATCTATTTTGTCATGACTAAGACGATAACACACCAGTATATTACATTACACTAGTACGAGAACATTCGCGAACACTCGTCGCCCATATCGATTGTCGCTACAGTTACATTCACATGACATTTATTTGTTATTAATTATTTTATCTATTATACTAAAAACTACATATTGTATTGATCACAAATATTTGTGATGTTTTTGAAACATTATTATATTATTTTTTTTATTATCTTATGATAAATCTTATCTTATATCTTTTTTATTATTTTATTACATCTATTATTATATTTGTCATGTAATTATTGTATGTAATGTATTTGTATGAAGACACTTTTATGAGTAGTAATAATAGTCTATTGCCCTATTAGTTTGATTAATATAACTGAAAAAATGAAAAATTTAAACAATGTCAATATTACAATATAGGTTCATATAAATACCTAACTTCTAATATCTACATTACATCAATTTTTTGTATACCTAATCGTTACTTATTTTATGTTTCATGGTTTCATTCAATTTATATTTGGTATTATATTGCTCAGCAGAACATTTTCGTATAAATGAATAGGGTAATCGTAAAATCCTAAAATCATGAAATCCTACCTACCTAAAACAGTAAAAATTCGTAAAAAATCGTAAAAATAATTGGCATTTGGCATAATTAACGATACATGCCCCAAAGTCGTGCTCTGGTTACTAATAATTAATTAAATTGAGCAATTTTTATTTATTTAAGTGCTTGCCATTTATTTTATTGAACTGAATATACATTGATTAGACGGAATTTGATTTTTAGTAATATCAACAGTCTTATATTGTTCAAACGAATTATTTCCAATTATTTCTTGATTTATGTTTGTGTTTTTCAAAGTATACTCATAAACAGTTGTTTACTTATATAGTACGAATATACATTATTAATTTAGTGACAATTAGAAAAAAGCATACTACATAATGTTTGTTTAAAATAATGTTATTTTTCGGTTTTTTGGTTATTATTTGTTCAGGTGTATATTGTAAAAGTATATATTTTTTAACTCGTGTAACCTTTATGATACCAGTAATTCTTCCAATAAATCGGCTTTCAATGTCACAGTTTCGCAGTAGCGAAATATAAATATTCAGAATAGCTGAATATTACCAATTAATATTATAGATAATAAACTAAACTTATTGTAATAGATGAACATGGAATATCACAGTAATAGATTAAGTATTATTAAATATAATTGTGAACATAAGGACCATCGGAAAAATAGAATAATAATTATTATATAGGTAATAGAAAAATTACATTCATTAAAAAATAAAAATTAGACACGTAAAATACCACAGTATAATAATTATATTAAATTTAATTATCAATAAAAAATTATGAAATAATTAATGACCATTGAATCAGAGTAGATAATTAGTAAGATATTTAATTTTGTAATAATATTAATTTAAAGTTTAAAACAATATTAACTACGAGTTGTTTAGTTCAAATATAATATAACATAAAAAAGAAACACTTAAGTTTTATAATTTTGATGAAATATTTTTAAATTTTACTACGTAAAATTTTTTTAAAATTAAATTACAAAATGTTATCACAAAAAAGTATCATCACTGCAGATTTCTGACGATATTTAACATTTATTTAATAATGTTAATATTGAGATATGAGGTATATAATATAATGATATGATCTTGGTAGGTAACCATAAAAAAAATAAGGGGTCAATTTTGAGTTTTATACTTACATTAAATGTGCTATAAAAATTATACCTTGGTTATTAAATTTATATTAAATTATATTAAGATATGAGAATATATTATAAACATATATTTTAAAATAAAATATATTTCATTCTGTGATTGGCTGTAGCTGTGGCCAGCCAATGTAGAAAATAATTGTTATTCGATTGAATGTTCTAACTACACTTAATACTGATCGGCCCAAAATTATAACATATTGTCCGGACCACCGGGACTTCTCCCGGTGTCCCGATGGCTCAATCCGCCGCTGCTTAGAAGAACTCAACGGGGCAGAGAGAAAGCAATATAATATAATAGGAAAGCACGAGGGCCTAAAATAAATTGTTTATTATAAATATAATCATTATAAAAATGTTTTAATTGACTTAATATAATTATGAATTCCCATATAAAATTTCTATTTTATATAATTTTTATATTAAATTATTGATAATAAAAATATTATGCTACTACAAATCTGTGACATTAAAAGCCGATTTATTGAAGGGATTACTGGTAATGTAAACATTACACGTGCAGAAAAATATACTTTTGCAATATATGCCTGAACAAATAACAAAAAAAAAAAACAACGAGAAAATAACATTATTTTAAACAAACATTATGCATTATGCTTCCTTCTAATTGCCACTAAATTAACAAGGTATATTCGTACTATATAAGTAAAAAATTGTTTATGATTATACTTTGAAAAACACAAACATAAATCAAGAAATAATTGGAAATAA
>CM023357.1:57939312-58135443 GCA_013282895.1 Eriosoma lanigerum | reverse complement strand
TTTAAGAACATAATGTTCCCTGTCTGGATTAATTCTAATTTGATAGTTTGGACATTTTGACAATAACATATAAATATACACATTATTTAATTATTGAATAAATAAAAATATATTTTCCAGAAATATTATCGAAAATTTTTGTAGAAAAGTAATTTGTATTATTTATATGTGTAACATCTATTTATTAAAATTTAGAGCTAAAACTCTTACGTTAGAATGACGTGGGAAGTTTCTTGATTAATCTTTACATCTATATCAGCAATTGCTTTCCATTGGTTAATTACTCAATCAGTTTTTAATCTGTACTTTCGAATCGCAACGAGTTTAAGTGGACATTATACTAAGAAATAATTTGTAAAAGATACGTAATATGATGTATACCCATTTTTCAATTTAAATAAATTATGTGTATATTAAAGAAACAAAATAAAAATCCGCACATAATATACACTCGAATATTCCCACGACCTCACATATTTGTTAAAAAATGGAAAATTTAGGACGTACAAATATATTTACTCATTATATATTAAAACAAATAAAAATTATTTCATTTAAATGCACGAATCAATATACACATAATTATGTATATGTAACCATATATATTTTATATTATTATTCATAACATTTATAAATCGTCTTATAATTGCTCTTAACAGAGACGAAATTGGCTATCAAATTCACTGGGGCCTAGTGCTGCAATTATAATTTTAGAAGCTAATAATTGGCACTTTAATTTTAAAATTAAAATTATACTTTCCATAAAGAGGGAGCCGCTTCTTGAACTTTTAATATGTTTCTGCGGGATATATTCGTAACGTTGCAATCCCGGTAGTTATGATGGTTGAAGGCTATGTCTCATTAAATTAGCATAATAAATAATTTTAAAAATTAAAGTTACGTGGGAAAGTCGATTTTGGATGTTCCTCCTATTTCCCTTCGGTCCTCGGAGAAATTAGTGGTTTATTATACTTAAGGTTTTAATGCAATGATATTCAATAAGAAAATACGATTCTGAGCGAAACTCAATATATTACAATATACTATACTGATAATCCATTCCAAAATTTACCACGTGTATAAATTACGAATATAAAATTAAAATACTTTTCGATTTCCTACTATCTAAACTTATTTAGTTATTAAAAAATAAAATTATTAAACCGTATTTTTGCTGATTTTCAAAAATTTTAACTTTAAAAGCCTATAAAAAAAAATTGTCTGTCACGATTTTCAAAATATTATGTAAAAGTATTAAGTAGTATATGATTATACTTCGACAAAATGTTCAAAGCAATAAACCAAAAATAGCCGGAAATATTAAATATTTTTGGAAAAAAGTTAAAAGTGCTGTACTTGGCCAAATAATCAACCAATTCCTTTCGAAATTATACCACACTTGTATATTACCAATTTTAGTACTAAAAAAAATTTCAAGTCCCTACGATAAAAACTCATTTAGTTATTAAAAAATTTAAAATAACAGAAACCGTAATTTTGCCAATTTTTCATAATTTTTTTTGTAGTTTTTTCCCTCCCATGGAAAAACTTTTGAGAAATTCGAAAAATGAGCTAAATGAAGTACCAACTAGATGCAATTTACTACTGAAAACATTCTCTACTTATGGTAATCGGACCATTATTTCTACTCGAAAAAGTATTACATACAAGTGTGTCATACATAAAAAAAAAAAAACATCTTTGTAAAACCAATACATTCTTCGCTTCGCTTAGAATCTAAAAGCGAGAATGACGTTCTTCCTAATTCTTTTTCGGTTCTCAAGGATATTAGTGGTTTATTATAATTTTGATTTATATCCAATTTTATTCATTTAAAATACGATTCTGATAAAATCTTAGTCAGGTATACATTATATTATACTGTGGATGTTAATCCGCTCCAAAATTTTCCATAAGTATGGACTACGAATGAGAATACTTAACAAAATTTACAAGTCCTACATTAAAAACTTTATTAGTTATCCCAATATATTTTAAATCAAATTTACGATTAACGAAATTTTTCCGATTTTTGGTAATTTTAGAACATTTTCTTTTGCATTTTTATTTCTATTGAGTGAGAGGCATTCAAATAGTTGAATAATTTTTATTTTTATTTTATTTTTCCATAGTTACTCATTAACATAAAAGATTCAATTATTGTAATAATAAATTTACTTGTTTTCATTATTTATCTCACATGATCTCCTTATAATGTTTAAATGACATTTCACTCAAAGTTGTAATTTCAGTTTTTAAATTTGAACTAAATCATGTGTTGAACCTTGGGTTAAAAAATGATTTCTGAACTACATTGCTATATACATTTATTAAAATATATAGTGGAATAAGAAATAAAAATAAAGAATACTAAAATATTATGTTTTATATTATATGGTGCCAATTTTTAATAACGTTTAAAAAAAAGACAAATATGTCAACGAAAAACACGATATTGAAATACCTATTTCGAAATATAGTATCAAATTTCCAAAAAATTCATAAAATATCAAATTTAAGTTATTTTGTGGTTAAAAGATTCCTTAAAGGTGTACTGTTCAAATTATACAAAACTTCAAATTATTGTCATTTGTGATATTGCGCATAGCTACTCTATATTGCCATAAAATATAACAGGTATTACTCTGTGTACCTATGTTACACTTTTAGTATTTGACAGTTATTTTGTATACTTGAAAGTAAACGCATATATAGTGCTAACGTATGTTATAGTCTTAGTGTATAGAGTATTAATATACCTAGGTACATATAAAATTGAATTTTGATGAAATTTAATTATTTCTTAATGTGTAGACATACTCCTGTTGACTGTTTAAGATTTGTAATTGGTAAGTGTATATTCATGTATATTTATTTATATATTTAATTGAATATTTATAAATAAATATATATTCATATTTATATTTAATTAGCATTTCATTAATTCGGCTTTATCCATAATTAAATTACCATGAAATCAGTAACATAATTTAATCTTTACCATTAAGGTGAACGAAAGCGACTATATCCCATAACATTCAACCGCTTATTTTTAATTAAGTGTAGATAAAATAAAATAATTTTGTTAGTCTATATTTTTTAACTTAACATTTAACATTATTATGTTCACTAAGTTAAGAGTTTGGAAATACAACATTCTTATACAATCCACTTACATTTATTTTGTAATTGTCCTGATCACATATAATTTTCATTATACCAATATTCAAATCCATAACGTATGTGTGTTAGTCGGTATGTAACGTCGTCTAGTTAAATATAGTATCTTAGTTCTAGGATGATATTTCAAAACACTGAATTTAGATAAGATATTTCCGGATCTATTTTTTAAATAAATTTGTATAAACGACTTCAATGTGATAATAAATTAAAATTAGTATAAGCTATGTTTATGAAAGAATATAAAGATTTAGAGTGAAAGGAATGAGTTAATGAAGATTTAACAAAAAAGATAGGAAAAATGTGCTATCTGCCGTACCACAAAAATAGAACGACAACTAAATTATACTTTATACATTACTATATATGTATAAACTTTAATTACATATAAATTTAATTATTAAGCTTGCTAAATATTTTTTAGAAAATTGTAAATTTTTTTCATTATTAAATGAAGTGAAAGGTATGTTATTCATCATTTTTATTAATATTTTGTCAATTCTAATTAAATAACTGTAAGTTTATATAAACAATGATACAATGATTATTTTTATCAAATATTTTAAAATTGAAAAATAAACATTTTAATTAAATAAAGTTTTCTTCCTAAAAATGTTGAAAATTGTAATAATTCATTCATAATATAAATTATGCAATTACTAATTATAAAATTTAATTTTCTAACTAATATTCAAAATTTCTGGCGAGTTTTGGTCATTTACAGCAATAAATGTGTTGGTTCATAACAGATAGTTTTTATATTATTTTTAATTATTGCAAAGAACCAACTAGTGGTTTTAAATAGAATAATTTGTGAAAGTTCATGATGTGAAAAATCATAGACTTTAAATTTTCATTGATATCAATATAAGTAAAGTCACATCTAGTTATAAATCTATGTAGACGAATGGAAACATGTTTATCAAATTTCACTCGAAGTTATGCTCCTAAAAAAAAACTATCAAACTCATATTTTGTATTTATGAAATTGATTGATTTAAACCTCGTTAAAGAGTGCACGTCCGCCCAACTGAAATAATAAGTTAAATTATAGTTGAAATTTAAAAAAAATCTTGAATGAATATATATATGATATTTTCGAAATTATATACTGTTGTTTAGAAATTTAGAAAATATTAATTGAAATGCACCATAATGGAATAAAATGTTGTATATTGAGTGGAATTCTCTGTAGTTAATGGTCATGGTCTGTAGTTGACTTCAATTCTTTATAGTTGACTAAATGACTATACTTGTTTTTAAATGAACAGACGAAATGTTTTAAGCAATTATAACTTTATTTTTATTACTTAAACATTTTTAGAAAAACGGCAGTGTCTCTATTCCCATCCATTTCAGCAACTTCTTTACCTATTTATCTCTTAGTCTAGTCTAATGTGTACAATCCCTCCTATATAAGAGTGCTTATTCGCAAATTACAAAACTGTATTTTGTTTATTACAATTTATTATAACTATGTATTGTATTTGCATGTCCTAATTCGAATTGTTTTGAAAATACTTTTTTTTTAATTATTGCAAACAGCGTTAAAAATATATATTTATAATAAATATGTTTAAAACTACTTTATCATAACAATATTATTTTGCTTATTATTATTCACATAACTACTAAAATTTGATTAATTTACATAGATGTAAAACAATTCTATGAATATTTAAAAAGCAATTACATATCTTGTAAGTAGTAATGTATGATTGTATCGTGTACTATAATCAAATAATATAAGATGATTTACTTATCGTTTTATGATTGTTTATTTTGTGTTTGAAATTAAGTTATGAAATATTATATCATAGTACAATCGAATCTTATTGTAAAAGTTCGTTATGTGTCTCTGTGGCCCACTCGAAGATATTTATACGGTCTGTGGGATTAATTAGTAAGGGTAGTGAAACAGCTAAGGACTTCTATAAGAAAACTCTTTACTAATATTTGTTGTCTCTACTTAAAAGCAAATATACCAATGTATCGTATATATAAACATTATCGGTCTCAGACTTCATATATTGAGCAAGTAATAAGAGTTATATATATATATATATATCTTATCTGTTTTTCAAACGTTAAAGGCATAATACCGAAACAGTCGTCGTCAATAATACATGTTCGTCCAACATTATACCAAGTACTGTACAATACTATACACTTTTGCTCAAAACTCCAACCAAGAATGATGGGCTAGAACAGCGTTACTCAACTAGAATGTCGCGATCCCCGGGAGGTCATCATAACCTTGACGAGAGGTCGCACAGATCAAAAATAATAAAACATCGATTTACAAAATGTACTTTTTTATTTAAAACTTTTTATTGAACAATAAAAATACTTAAATAATATAATTATAATAAAATTAACCCAATAAGGATATACATAAAAAATGAATAAACGTTATAAAATAAATAATTATTAAGATCATTGAATTTGTTTTGCATTTAAAAAATACTTATCAATAAAATGGGCACTTCACTGCTGATGGAAATTTCTAATGACCCGAGACATTTCAAATTTGACAAGTTTTAATTACTAGACATAGATTTTATAAATTATTATTTAAAATATTATATTTCGTTTGGATATTGATAGGATATTTTTATTGTTCAAAATTGTTCCTTATATTGATTGTGGGGAAAGAGGGTCGCGACCGTGATTGACCATTTTTATACCTATTTTGGAGGCCTCGATACTAAGAAGGTTGAGAAACTATGGGCAAGAGGATCAGTTCACTCCCAGCCTGACGGCTGAAGATGAAAAATGTATTCTTAAATGTAATTTTGGATTTTAATATTAAATGTTCCTATGTTTCACTACCTTATTGATGTGACAATTATTTAATATTAGTTTTTAAAAAAAAAATTCCTTTGGACTCTAGCCATTGCGTCTCGTGGCAACGGGTGAAATCGATGAGGAGCACCGATTTTTTGTGGTCTTAAACATATAAAACGGGAAAGCTCACAACATAAAATATTAATATAATGATTATGGAATTTTACAAAACCACACAAAGTGTTAATAAAAATAATATATTCCTTTTAAAGTATTTCAATATCAAAGATTTTTTTTTATGTTTTTAATAAATATTAATTCTTTTTAATACATTAAAATGTGTGTATATAATAAAAATAGATATATTTAATTAGTTATTTTTAGTTGCATTAAACATTATGCATAACGTATTTAATTTGATTTAGCTTCTGCATTGGGTTATGAAACATTTTGTACAAATCAAGGTAAGTACTTAAATTATAGTAAATCCTTAAATTCAATGTTATATTATAAACGAAGGTTCCTGATCATGTTTGTTGTATTTTAGGCTCTGAGTAAAACGAAGAACGTTTCTCATTTACAATTATGTGTGCTTATTTTTTTTTTAAATTTTTTTTCTGGTATAAATAATGGTTCGATCATCATTACTTTATGTGGAGAATTTTGTTTAATTGGTACTTTATTTAGTTCATTTTTCGATTATCTAATATTTATTTATTTTTTCTACGGAGTAGAACCAATAAAGTTGAAAAACTACAATTTTCACGGAAACTATAATTTTGACAAAATCGATGTTAAATATTTTTTGACAACTAAGGCAATTTGAACGTAGGGACATAAATACCTTTTCAATTATAAAAAAATATACTTTATATATAGAAATTTTATTTGGAACTCGCACATTGATTTTATAACTAAATATGACACTTTGAACATTTTTTTTCAATACTATTCAATATAATTTGCAATTTTGGGTTTAAAGTTTAAACATTTAATATAGTTATAATCAACTAACAAAGTTTTAAAATTGGAATTCGTTTCAAATCGAAGAAATATGATATTTCTACGTATGAAGACACATCATAGAAATCATGAAATCAAGAAATAATTATCCGTAGAAGGGTATTCATTAGGAAAATTTTGTCTAAGTTATTACCATATTAAACGATTTTTCTTAAAAAATACAATTTTTTGTTTCGATTATATGGTTCCCTACTTAATTAGAATAATATGGTATCTTTCTGGGCTTTATTCAATTTTTAAAAAATGTATTTTTAGTGTTACGCAATTTTGTGTTCTCCAAAGGACCACCTGTTGACTCTACTTTATAATATATTTAGTTATATTTATTTATATTTAATGGTATTTATAATTCCTTAATATTTTTCTTTTTGCTGACAATGCCAAATTATTTAGAATTATAAAATCTGAACAAGACTTGATTAATTTATAATCTGATATCAATAATCTACTTATTTGTGAAGTAAAATTATTTATTTTTTTAATATTATTAACGTCAATTTATGCAATTAACTAAAATCGATATTTGTTTACGAATTAAGAGATTTCGGTATAATTTTTTATTCCTAATTAATCTATTTTTCTGATATACAAATGATTAAGGATGAATCTTCCGTAATTTGGAATTTATGATGTGCACGTGTTGTTCATTCCCATATCCTATTAATTAAAAAATTAGAAAAAAGAATTTGTCTAGTAGTTTGTCCATTAGTTTTTTAATTTTTATTCCCTTAAATTCACTATTTTCTGTAGATGTCCCTATTCTCTAATAATATATAAATAATGTATTAAATGTCTTTAATCTTTCAAAACTTTCCCACAATCGTATGACTTAACTCTCAACGTTTTTTCAATAAATGTTATTATGTTACATTGATTGTTTAAAAATGTTTTTTTTTTTTAATTAACAGCCTTAAAACTAGTGATTCTAAACGATTTTATACAATATTTTCTATTTCAAGTACAATTTTATACTCTCCTTCTAATCACTTTACAGTTTCTAGTAATTCATAACATGTTTTTTATTATATTTAATAATTTTCTATTGTCTTATATATCGAGATTTCTTTGTAGTCATTAAAGCAATAAAAAAAAATCATTAAATTTTTAACTAGACATAAGGAGCAAACACAACATAAGAAAGTTTACACAGTTAATGGACGAGTTAAAAATTAACTTCAATCATATGTGTATGCTTCAAGGGATAAATGAATCCCTGGTATATGTGTTCAGTTATATTTTGAATTTATTTGGCAGGTATAAGATAGTAGTAAATAATTTGTTGGATATTAAGTATTTACCAATTACAATTAATAACTAGTATATATTTCTAGAGTTTTATAATTGTATAATTATATTCATTTACGTTGAATTTTGATTTTCTCTTAAAGAGATTCATAGTTAATCTTAAAAGGAATGAAAAAAATTAAATTATTTAGTAGTTAATTATTTTATATATATAAGAACTTAACAAAATTAGTATAGTTATTATTTGAAATTATAACATTGTAGCGAACGATCAATATGATATATGCATAGGTAAGTATAAATGTAATTCAAGTTCCTAATATCTTAATAATTCCATGTGCGTTTAGTTTTTCAACAAGACAGTCCTGTTTTATTTATGCATATATCCTGTGGCTTATGAGTTGTATTAATATTTCTATTTTTGGTCTTACATAAAATTATTTTAATTACACAATCATATTATAAAAATTTGTTAATCCTGCTACTGCCAGCTACCAGTATGTAGTGAGTTTCGTGTTATCATGTTTTTTTCAGTTGCTCATTAATGTCTTCTTGTTTTTCTTTTACTTTTTTTCGTCCGGTATGTGAAATTCTGTTACGTTTCTTTTATTATCTAATGCATTAATGCATTAAAGAGCCATTTTGTTTAAAAGTTAATATACATTATTATGGTAATAATACAGAATAAAAAAATGAGTAATATTATATATATTATATTTATATTATAAAAATAGACTAAATCACGATACAATTTTGAGAAAAAATATCGTGCCAATTTGGAAGATAATATTAACATTAAAAACTATCTTCAGTTACACGGCTTAGTCTGATTAATTTTCATTCTGCTGGTGTAGATGAAAATAAAAAATGAATAGCAGCATCAAGAAGTTTTATATTATCAGTAGCCCTATCGGTTGTATGAAGAACGGTTGATTCGAGAGTCTATAAATGATTGCACCAAAAAAACAACTATCTTTTCCGATATCGCAAGTAAAAGCTGTTGACACTGGTTGGAATTTGAGGCAGAAGAAGGTCCATTAGGATAACTTTCGAGGGATAGAACTCATTCTTTGAGAGTTGCAATTTTCAGACATTGGGTTGCATGTACTCTTTTTATCTTTTTTATCTCTTTTTTATATTTTAGTTTGGATGATAATATGATGGGAATCATTAAACTTGAGAAAGACACAAATCTTTGCATTGTAACAATGCTTCTTCCTTTTAAGTTTATTCAAAGTTTAGGATAACATTACGAAATTCGTCAACCGAAAAGGGAGTAGACATAGGAAATACCATTCCAGTTTTACCAGAATGCAGAAGTCTAGAAAATCTGATTTGTAATTAATGTGGTCTCAATTACTAGAAAATATATATTAAATAGATTTACAATTTAGCCCCTATAAAGAATTGAAAAGGCCATCTAACTTACAATATAGTAATTACAATACAAATACAACTTGATGGATACCACATCATTCTGATAGTTTGAAGAAAAATATCACTACTAATCACTGGTCACCCAGTATATATAATTTAAGTATACGAATTGTGCAGTGCAGTTCTTATCAACCGAGGACAGGAAAATTACCGAACAGTTAATGTTTTTCCACTTCTACCTTGTGCATCCAAAACAAAGAATCTACCATGTCCAGCCGAAACTTCAAGCATAATGCGGTCTTAAATGGTTCAGTAAATGGGTCAGTAGTAGAAAATTGCGAGTAAAAATCGCTGCCATTTTAACAGTATTGTACTGCAGTTTTTAGATTTATTTCAGTGTTTATTAAACCAGATTTACTTCGATATAGCAAATGCATGCCGAAATGAATGAATGGTAAATTGGCAATGACAATTCAAAAATCCTCGATAGCAAACAATGCTTCATAGTATATATTGTCGCTGAATGTTATTGTAAGATCGTTGCACCATGTACGATGTCGATACAATATAATTAGTCATTGAATATTTGTAATTATCCCACAACGTCTCTACTGGGGATGGGAAACATGTAGTCAACAATATAGCGAATAGTAGACGTATTTTTATTGCTGTACAGTTCAATACTGCTTCAGTAAACATACAGTGCCTCTGGTTGTCATCTTCCAGGAACCCTAGGCATGCATCTTTAAACGTTGGATACTATTGTCTATTCACTTTACTTATATCTTGAAATGACAATGGATTGATGACATTAACCAATAACAGCCTCTAATAAAAACATTCAGTCTGCCTTGAATTGACGGTAAATACTTGCTCCACCATGTTTGGTTTGAATAAACCGAGGCATATATCAATCAGTGTGCTTTGCTTTCGAGGCATCCATTTTTTTTTTTTTTTTTGAGCCCATGAGAAATAATGTAGTACTTCTGAATAGTGTAGTGTTCGTTCAAAGACATCAAAAGCATCTGCGTGATGACACAACTAAGCAAATACGCGGAGTGAAGTTTTTGGTGGATTTATATCACGATCAATTAATGTCTCGTTTGAATCGTTATGTTTAAAAGTTTTTCCTTCAGAAGCAGAAAATTGGCAAATTCTATATAGATTTTTTATTATTATTTTTTGTCTGATGTATGAAAACATTTTTTCGGGTAGAAATAGTGGTCCGATTCTTACAAATAAAGTACCCTTTCCGTACCAAATTATGTTAATTACTAAATTATTATAAACTGCTACGATCGATGCACAATCAATAATAATGGCTAAAAATGGTTTAGGACTTTAGATCATAAAATTTAGGAAGTGAGAAGTTAGTTGGGTCATCCCACGCCTGGTGGGAATAACTGATCCAGTGGTAACTGAACAGTTCTTGACCACCGAGAGTAGAATATTATGAAAGTATTTATATTAATTTTATATATTAGAATGAATTTAATATGTAAATAACATTTAATATACTTATAAAAACACAAACTATATTATTTCAGAGAATTATGAAATGTTGAAACGAAAAAGTATGTTTACACTATTCATTTTAATGTTTAAAGAATGCTGTTATATTGTTAAATATAATTTTACATTGTTATGGTTTTTCTACATAGTGCATATAACTTTTTTCTGACTGATTTGGCTAAAATTTTTATATATTTTTACGTTATTCTTTTTTTAAATTATTATTTAACTTAATTAAAGAAAATATTTACTTTCTACAATACGAAATGAGTTGAACAAAATAATTCAGTGGCGTTAGAATTTCATAAATTAAAAATATTATAATAAAATTTAATGTTTCTAACATAACATCACATTGGTTGGTCGTGCTAACGCAACACTACTAAGAATATAATAAGCACTGCTGAATGGCCTCGTGTGAAGGGACTCTAGGAAATTATTGATATTGTCGTAATTAAATTATGATTATGGACATTTTACAAATACATAATAATAGTATTATTTAACATATTTTCAATTGATATTATTCTAACATTTATGATTTTTTGTTATTTTTAATTTGAATTTAATGTCATTACAATTTATGTACATACTTAAAATATTATATGTACCAAGTTATTATGCATTAAACATTTTGCACAATTTATTATTTTTATTTAGAACTTTTACCCGATAATTTTGAAACACATCGTAAGTACTTAATTATTATTTATATTGGTTGTAGTGGGCAGGGAATGCGGTTAGGAAAACATTTGAACAAATTCATTATATTAATTGTTTAATAAATATATAAATGGAAATAATTATTTCTTTTGTAAAATTATTATCTATTATTAAATCATTAATCATGATATAAGATACATGCGTATACCTAGGATTTTATTTCATGTGGGTTTTAATTTTAAAATGTTAAATATTAACACAGAGATGTATTTATCTATTTGACGCCCTGGGGCACTGCTCCTAAAGCGCCCTCTTTTAAGAATGACTACTAACTATAATTTGGGATGGTTATAGAAGAACAAAAATATTTTTAATACATACATACATATATATATATTCAGAGGAGTTTAAAAAAAAAAAAACTTTCTACATGCATTTTGTTTAGCAAATGTATTTATAATGTCAACAAAGTCCATGTCTATTGTATGTGCAGATTCGACTGACAGAATAGCTATATAAAAACATATATAAAATCTTATTGCTATGTCTACATAAGGAAACAGTAGTTATTAAGTCCTAATCATTTTACAAATATCTATTTTAATTTTAGGTTCTTTGTTTTCAGCTAAATTCATTAAATAACTTCTGAACTGTATACATTCGATAGAAAATGAAGGAGCAAAATCATTGTTATACATGTTTATAACATTTTATCGAAGTCTAATTATATACTACTTAATCTTTTTACAGAATATTTTTAAAATCGTGACTGACAATTTTTTTTTATAAGCTTCTAAAATTTGAATAGTTTTAGTAGAATTGAATATTATATATATATATATATATTTTTGATTTATGAACACATTTTTTCGGATAGAAATAATGGTCTGATTACCACAAATCCGGTGGCTTTCAGTAGCAAATTGCGTTTATTTGGTACTTTATTTAGCTCATTTTTTAAATTTCTCAAAAGTTTTTGGGAGAAGAACAACTACCAAAAAATGGCGGAAAATCGGCAAAATTACGATTTCTGTTATTTAAAGTTTTTAAATTACATGATAACTAATTGAGTTTTGATCGTAGGGACTTGAAAATTTTTTTGAGTTTTAACATAGGTAGTATACAAGTGAGGTAAAATTTTGGAATAGTATAGTATATTTTAATATAATGAGTTTCGCTCAGAATCGTATTTTCCAATGCAATATTATTGCATTCAAATCTTAATTATAATAAACCACTAATTTCTCCGAAGACCGAAAGACGAAGAAGGAACATCTACAATCGTCATTCCCACTTTTTTTGTTTTAAATTTTATTAATTTTAAAGTTGTAGAGGTATACAATTATAATATATACGACTCGTAATAATAATATACGATTTGTCGTAATAATGATTTATTATAATAATTGTCTAACAATATCTTATAATTTTGCACCATTTTAGAATTTGGTGTCTGGGGCCAATGGCCCCTTGTCATCCCCCCCCCCTCTAAATACGTCTCTATGTTAACATAAAACACGTAAAAATGTTTTTGTGGTGTAATCTACTTTGGTGAAAGTATTACAATATATTATATATTGTCGTATTGCATAATTCTAAAATATATTACACAAAAGCATATAACAAGTTTAGTAGAATAGTTTTTAATATATTTTTGGCATAAATACGGTTGTGGAGGAGTATTTTATCACCCAAAACGTCATTTCTGGCTACGTCAGTGTTAAGATATATATTATATTATAATGAAATTAAATGTTTCTAACATAACAACACACTGCTGTGTGGCTTTGTGTGAGGGGACTCTAGGTGTCTATTGATATTATAGTAATTAAATAATGATTATAAACATTTTACAAATACAATCTAATAGAATTATTTAACATATTTTTCGTTGATGGTATTCTAACATTTATGATTTTTTGTTATTTTTAATATTAATTTAATGCCATTACAATTTATGTACATGATTGAAATATCATATGTACCAAGTTATTATGCATTTAACATTTTGCACAATTTATTATTTTTATTTAGAAAAATCAATCAATGATTGTAAAACACAACGTAAGCACTTAATTAATATTAATATTGATTGTAGTGGGCAAGGAGTGCGGTTAGGAATACGTTTAAACAAAATTATTATATTAATTGTTTAATAAATATATAAATGAAAACCATTATTTGTTTTGTAAAATTATTATCTATTATTAAATCATGATATAAGATTAAGGTTTTAATTTTAAAATGTTAAATATTAACATAAAACACGTAAAACACGTAAAAATATTTATCATGGTACAATCCACCTTGGTGAAAATATTACAATATACTATAATTTGTCAAATTACATAATTCATAATAATATTATACAAAATTATGTAACAAAAGTTTTAGTAGAATAGTTTCGAATAAATTTTTGGCATAAATACAGTCGTGGAGGAGTATTTTATCTCCTAAAACGCCATTTGTCGTTACGCTACTGTTAAGATATATATTATGCATGTCTTAGTCAGTAGTATATAGGACATTGGGTATCTCGCCATTGGTAACTAACTGATGCGAAAAACATGGTTACTTACAGTGACTGTTATGAACCCATGATTATTTCAATTAATATACATGCTAAAATACAGAACATCAGGAATTGTGTGTCGAACGACGACGAGTAAATTTGGGATTGTGCCGAATAAGCACATAATGTTACAACCTTGCCGTCTGGCGACAAGTGACGCTAGTCAGTTTTACATAATCAGTGTGTATTTGGCAGAGCATCTGAAGAACCTCCGTAATATTGTAACATTATAAATCTACCTTTTGTGTAGTATAATTCTTAAGTTCTGAAACTAACGTGTTGTTTTTTATTATTAAATAATTTGTTTTTGTTGTGGATACGTTCACATCAGTTCTTCTCCCATTTAGAAATTGTGAAAATTGAGCAAAAAAAAATGTTATGTGTAGTTAGTGTAAATTGATAAATAATAATAAGAATGGTCATTTTAATTTAATTTTGGTTTTCTATTAAGGAAATTCACATATCTAATGTTAGAAGAAACGAAATACATTAAATTATTTAGAAGCTAATTTATTTATTTAGGAAAATATAATAATATATGTATAGTGAAGGTATAAATTAAAACATTGCAGAACAATATCATTATTTAAATTGCACGAGTAAGTATTATTATGTAATATAGTATTGATACAATATAAATATATTATGCTGTTAAAAGAAATATATGCTTATAGGTAACAAAATGTACTTACATATTGTAACCTGGCTAGACCTATTTACTAACTGCAATATCATCAAAAAAAATCCTTGCTATTTTTTAAGAAATGTTCCATGAAAAAAAAGTATAAATAATACCCTTTGTTTATTTAAGTCACATATGTGCAATTTGATGATATGTTGAATTGTAATAATTTAATATGGTAAATGGAAATTTGTTTCATCAATATCATGAATGCTTTCGCAGTGATTATATGCCTGTAATACGATGACTAAAATGCGTATCAAAATATAGCATTATATTATATATTAATTATGTTCATGATGTATCATTTAATTATTATTATATTTAAATTATAGTCAGAAATTTAATATATTCAATAAATAAAAAAAATATTCTCATTGAAATAATTATTTTCAAAATTCACGTAATAACTAAAAGAATAATTATAGAGGTAATTTTATATTCTATTACCTAAACAATAATTTTTAATAACTGCTTTTTAAACCTTCTACTTTCACACAGATATTAAGTTTAATAATTTGACCAGGAACACTCTGTATATAAATGTTCAATATTAATTTAAAAACAAAATCTATGTTATTTCAGCATACTTAATTGAAATATTCGGCACATATAATATTAATATTGATGAGAGTAAGTTAATATTATTCATTCCAATGTTTTATATTTTTCCGTTGCATTAACTACTGTCAAATGGGATTACGTGGAGCACTTTTAAATTATTATTGTAAATCACTGAAAAACTATTCAAATTAGGTCATTTCGTCTAATTACAATAAATCTGTGTTTTACTTTTTTCCGTAGAAATTTTATAATATTAAAAGTTAACTTTGATTTTTTTAAAGTTAATTTTTAATTTTAAAGCTTGTCCCAAGTTACACAATAATAGTTGAATTTTGAATAATACTTGATTTTAATGTATAATCCATGTTCACTCTATGAAGAACTAATTTGGGGCAAAATGTTATGTTTTTAAAAAATTTCGTATCTTGTTTTCACATAATAAAGATTGTAGGATCTTATGGAGGATATTTGATTTTTATTTTTATATCACAAGAATACAACGATTTTCCCTTTATTATTTTTACATAAATCTAAAAATTTGACTATAAATTGCACTTAATAACATTTTATGAATTATATTAATTTTATTCGACGTATGACGTCTTGCATCAGTCGTAGCTCGTCACGTAACTAACACCACATCGAATTATTATTAATCACGAAATAACATAATGGTAAATATCAATAAAAATCATTGATATCAATATAAAGGTATGAAATTCCCCGAGCTCTTTTACTTTTTTGTTCGCACCTACGAAGTTGGTTCCGTTTTCAGAATATATACATTTTTACTCATTTCGTGTCTAGACCAAAATCTTCTTAGGCGGCTAAAAAGGCATTCATACTTAGGTCACCAACCAATTCTATGTTAAAGACCTTCGTGGAGAAAAAACAAACACACACATGTATGTTTATACTGTTTCGCATTTCGCTGTAAACTCGTTTTTATTAAAATTGGACTAGCAAAATAGATACCACATACTTAGAACGGCCTTTTCGGTTCCAATCGGCATGAATAATAATAAAATGAATAATTTCATGGCTGCAGGTAATGTAAAATCAAAATCAATAGAAAATTGTTGCTTCATTTTTTGTAAAACAGGATCTTGTAGATTTGTTTGAACCCTTTTACCTAAACTTTCAGAATTGAATCCTGAGAGTGATTCTTTTGTAGCATTAATATCAGCCATATTACTCGCTAACATTTCTGCAAATAAAGTATATGTATTTATAACACATGACTCTCAGTATTTAACTAATTTTTAAATACTACCTATTCCAATTCCAAATGTTGATACTAATTTCTTAATACAATTTAAAGTATGAGGTGTTATTTGGGAATCTGTAACAGATCCACGACTGTCAAAAGCATTGCTATAACATTTTGCTAATCCAAGACGAAGTTGCCTCAATACTTCTTCATACCAATTTTCTCTCAACCAACCCATCTAAAAATGATAAAATAACTTTTATTTATTTGTACTATGAACAAATAGACATTTTATCAAATCATTTTTCTTTATTTTTTACATTTACTGACACAAAAAAATATATTTATTATTTATTGAATTTTTTAATATTGAACATTTTGCCTTTGAATAAGTCCCCTAAAATGGGTTGACAGATTATAGATTTGTGTGAAAGCATTCTGTTTCGTCCATTTAATGGCCAATATCGTTCTCGGATTTTGGGAATCGAGAAGACATGTATTTAAAGAGAAGGGTGCGGTTCAATACACTTAAATAAAAAAAATATTACATAACTAAATAATTATCGAAAATATGTTAATTATGAACGTGTTTAAATGATTAATATTTATCTTAAATTCGTTACATTATCTTTATTATTATAATTTACAGTCGTTCCTAATCGGCTAAATGTTAAAAAATACGTACGTTTTATTATCCAGATGGGTTTTTGACTCTATTCCTTCCTCTTTATATATACTTCTTGTATTCATACATTTGTTTTTATAATGAATCATTGAAAACTTAATGTATCCCATTAAAATAGCCATCTGCATAGCGAGTAATCATAATTATAAAATACAATTAATTATTGTTTAATATTTATTAGATGATAAGAACCAAACATATATCATGGACATACTGTTTCATAACATTTGTAAGGATATTAGATTTAAATTTAGATATTATATTTAGATAAAATCAAAAAAGTATAAAATAATGAAAATATAATTTCCTACTTAAATATTTAAAAAATAAAATAAGTTATATTTGAATTAAGTCTAACACTAGCTAAGGAAAGTGAATTTGTAAAGGGAAAATACAACGAGAGTTTAACTTTTATAAACAATTAAATATAATTAAAAAAAAATTATGATATACTTACAAAAAAAATTATTACTATCCATATTTTTATATTCTATAAAAATAAATAATTTTAATACAATATGAAAATTATTATTTTAAATTTATAATATGTTACTTTAATTTCATAGCAACTTTGGATAAACCAATTAGTAAGTTAATATATTTAAAGTTATTATATAAAATATAATATATTTTATATTCGTTTTAAATTCAAATAAACATGCGTAAGTATATTATTTTAAAATGTTTAAGTACATTAAATCGATTTAAATTATTTTATTTTATAATTATTATTATTATTATTATTTTTACTAACATAAAACTATTTTGTAACCATTTATAATTAAATAATTGAAACTCATTATTGTTGGTGTCTTAAATTATATTTTATCTTAAATTTAAAATTTTCAGTTGACAAAAAAGGTACGTTGTTTTCTTTGATTTTCTAAAGAAATATACAAGATTTTCTAACTTATACTTTTTACTAATATAATAAAATAATTATTATATTAAAATTTTTTTATATTTTTAATACGATAATAAATTAATTTTAGTGTCTATTATACAACTTAATGTTATATTGATTGATCTCTTGAACTTAAAAAATATTATTTTGGTTACTTTTTTATATTATAAACTAAAAATTATTTTCAAATACTATTTATATATTAACTAACTGTTGAAATAATCATTAATGCACGTGGTATTATCTGGACTCCAGCTTAAATAACAAAAAATATCCAACCCTTTAACATCACGTTTTAGTTAATTAAGAACTATCTTCGATTCCTTATCAAATGATTGGTGTCTGCCTATTGCCAAAACATATTCTTAGAAAGAAAAAAAAAGCTGATCAACAATTGCTAATTTGTATTGAAATTATTATTAATGTACAGGGAGGTCAAGATCAATTTACTAATTGTAATATATCAGTGAAAAATTAATATGTTTGATAATAAGTTTATTAATATTTTATAGATTACTTTGGAATGTATAAAAATGAATTAAAACATCAAAAACCATTTCCTATAAAAAGTACGGGTTGTCATTTAATATTAAATAGCAATTATTTTTGTTTTAAAAAGCCGAAAACGGCCAATACAAGTATCCCAGATATATTTACTAATTTTAATATCTACGCAAATAATAAAAATGTTGAATAAAATCCTCTATTATTTTTTAAATTTAAACGTTAATTAAAAAGTTGTTAAAAATATTTTTTTCGTTATAAGGTATGTTAAATTTGAATATTAAATAGTACATATCTATGGAAATTATAATAAGTCGATTTATTAATTTAATTGAGACGTCGATTTTTAAAAATTAATTTCATTTAATAGAAAAATTATTTTTCGGGCTCAATTTTTTATTGTTATATATATTGTTGTATATAATTTATGTATCGTGAATTGCAAATTTATAAATAAATATTTATTTCTCTAGAAATGATTATCGATTTCGTAAATATAACTTGTAATATACCATTTATTTATCATGATTCGAATATTAATAATATTAATTATACATTCCAAGATCGGAGGAGATCATATATCAGTATTTTCATAAAAATATACTCTTTAAACTGAATATTTAATTTTCATAAACTAAATTTTTTCACTAGACTTTAAAACTAAAAAAATAATAGAGGATATTATATATACCCGAACAATAATACTTTTAAAAAATCCGCATTCATTAATTTTAATTTTTCGCAGAGATATTGAAATTAGTTTAAGCGATTACACCCAAAGACTAATTTTAAATTTAAACTCATCTATTAATTTTTATTTATTTTACAATATTGTTTTTAATATTTGTATATAGGTCCCAATCAGAACATTGTTCTATAATCTTTTAAGATGATTACTTATTTATTTTATTGTATGTACAGTACATAATAATGGATATAACATTTATTTATTAAATAACGTTCAACTATTTTTATTATAGTTTGATATATTTTTCAAAAGATATTTCCAAATCTTAATGTGAAATACTCTCTTATCGTTTATGTTTTTTATGTCAAAAATAATATAAATATAAAATTGTAAGTCTACAATTAGTTTTCGTAGCATATTATTCATTTAATGTTCTGTCTTCACTATGCAAATAGATAAAAACATAAAACGTGAGAGAATTATTATTTTTGAAAGTATCGAAAAATTTGGAAAACGAAAGTTAAATCATATACATGAATGAATGGATGAAATACACATATAAAATAATACTTACATTTATATTTTAATTAACTTCATTTTGCTTGTCCCCTCCCATAAGTGTTAAAAAATTGTAAAAAATTGGAAACAGTTGGTTGAATTTCTGACTAAGTATTAAGCGTTCAAATTTTTTCCAAATATGTTTAATATTTCTTGAAACTTTTTAATTATTCGTTTGAAAATTTTATCGAAGTCTAATCATATACTACATATTATTTTTTGTAAGCTTTTAAATCTAAACTATTGAAAATTGACAAAATTACGGTAACTATTATTTAAAATTATTTCATGATAAATAATTAGGTTTTGATCATAGGAACTTGAAACTTTTTTTGAGTATGAAATTATGTGTTTTGCATTGGAGAGAAAAATTTCAAAACAATTGGTTGATTTTCTGACTAAGTATAGACATTCGAAATTTTTTCCAAATATATTAAGGATTAACTGGAAATTTAGGTTTAATGGTTTGAATATTTTATAGAAACCTACTTATATAATACTTTATATATTTTCAAAGTATTTTGAAATTCGTTGGTCACAATTTTTTTTTTATAAAATTCTAAAATTTAAATATTTTTGGTAAAATTAAATAGGGTAGAAGTAATGGTCCGATTACTAAGTAAGATATGCTTTAGGCAGTGCCGCATCTACATCAATTTGGGCCCGTGTGTAAATAAAATTAATATCACCCCTCTTGAAAATTGAAAAATTAATTTTTAAAAACTTGAAAACATCCTTTAGAATTTTGAGTTTTTACTCATACATACTATGTAATACATAATAAGGTTAACATAATTAAAACCCATACAGGTATGTATTTACAAATAAATAAATGTAAAAATTTGTAACTTTTTTTATTCATTTTAATTATAAATAATTATCAAATAAAAATATATTGAACACACTATACATTAACATTAATAGTCAATAAAAAAATCGAAAAAAATAATATGGTCACATTAAAAAATTATTTTTTCTTGCCTTTTATTGGCAAAAAATCGATCTATTGTTCAATCATTATTAATTATTATTATAACAAAATCGTTTTATTTTCTTTCTAAATATTTTTCAATTTTTATCATTGGGTCCCCATTTATAGGTTGGTACCTTGGGCCCGTGTGTTTGACACACGCAACACACCTGGTTATTGCGGCACTGGCTTCAGGAAGCAAATTGCGTTTGTTGTTACTTTATTTAACTCATTTTTCGAAATGAAAGAAGGAAAACTACCAAAAAATGACTGATAAATATAAAAATTTACGGAAATCGTAATTTTGATGAAATTTATTTTAGGTTCTTTATGATAACTAATGCAATTTTATACATAGATCCTTTAAATTTTTGGGGGGTTTTCTCATAGATAGTTTACACACGAAGTAAACTTATGGAACTACCTATCAGTATATAGTATTGTATTATATTGAGTTTCGCTCAGAATCTGAGTGTATAATTCATATTATAAATATCATGATAAGTAAATCGTACATAAAATGGTTGTAGCTATGTATGAGATCAATAATAATTTCTCAAGAAATATTAATGAATTATAATTATTATTTTGCAGTCCAAGGTAAAATAGATTACGTAATTGTCTATTATATAAAAAAATATTGGTTTAAATATTTTATTTATAATTTTAAATAGATATTTATAAATTTTAAATAACTTTAAGATTTTAGAACCTAAGAAATGTTGTATCCATTAGGTATTGTAATGTATAAACTATAACATTTGTACAATACTTTATGAAAAAATTGTAAAAAATAAAAATGAATAGATGACATAGAACTTAAAAATTATTTAAATAATAATTTCAAGAAATAACATTATTTTAAAAATATATGTTATTAAAGATGGAATATTAAAAATTATAATTTTATTTTAATTAAATTAAAGATTTTATTTTTACAGTTTGTATCTTATATTTTCTATTTTCCCTGTGAAAATTTAGTGGTACCAATACATTTTGAAATTATCGGTACAAAATATAATAATCTCTATGTTTATCCTTCTGACCGCCCGAACGTGTATGATCCAGTATAGGCTCGTCACGATCGGACGTTGTATATGCCAAATATACGCAGCTATAAGACAAAGGTATGTTATGTTCCAACGAAGGATCAATTTCTGGAAAGCAAAATAAACAAAATTTTCCTAGGAGTTAGACAAGGTAATAACTTATATCACAACGACAAAACAAAACAATGATCAATTTATCGAAGCTGTAAAAATCACATCATGAAAAACTTACCCCTGAAATCCAGGAAAACCATATACATGTAATGAGATAAGATCTATATAAAGATTATGAATAGTGAAGCGACATCATAAAAATGGTTGTAAATTACTAAACAATGAAAAGCCACAGCCAACAGATTTCTTTTATATAACAGCAAACCAAATAGCGCGCACACTTATAATATATGGTAAAACCGAGAGAATTAGAACGAAAACAATGATAGTAAGGGAATAGGAAGAGATAGAAAACCTCAAGAGCCCACTCAGTATAAAAGAATTAGATAGTGCAAATAAAACAATGAAATATATAAGACCGCAGGAGTAGACAGGCTGATGACAGAAAAGATTAAACGATTCGGACATGAAACACGTGAATGGATTTTAAGATTGTTTAACAACTCCATACAAAATGAGACTATACCCAATTATGAATAAGATCGTGGAAAATCATTCACTGAACAAGTTCTAAATTTAAACTATCACATTGAAGAAGCATATGAAATAAATAACAGGCGTAGCATATATCGATCTAACTGTTGATTATGATACAGTAAAACACTTTTGAAAAAATTATGTCAGACAATAAAATAAAAGACTTTAAACTAACAAAATTTATATATATGCTGCTGAGGAATCAAAAATTGTTTGTAATATTACAAGGAAGGAATGATAAATGGAAAATACAGAATAACGGGCTACCACTAGGCAGTGTACATACATCGTTTTTATTTAACGTATATACAAACGATCAGTCAAGAGATAATGAAACAAAACACTTTGATTATTTAGCAATAGCAGCTAGAGTACGAAAGGAAGTCGAAACCAAAATGCAAGGGACACTAAATAAGATATCTACATATTATCATCTGAACCACTTAAAACCTAACCCCACAAAAACACAAGTCTGTGCATACCATTTAAAAATCAAAGAAGCTAAGAGACAACTAAATATAGAATCGCAAGAAGCAACCCTGGAGTATATAGATAATCCCACATACCTAAGAGTAAAACTGGATAGATCATCAACATACAAAGTACATTTTGAAAGTGTAAGTACATAGATCGCTGCCAAAAATAACCAAATGACCTAAATTAACTAAAATGACCTATAAGTAGTGATAATATCGGGTCTCGCTCTATGCTACTCAGCAGGGGAATACGCGTACCTCGTGTGGTGACAGTCATCCTATACGAAGAAAGTGGATATAGCATTTAATGACACGATAATATTAATAACAGGACGCTTGGTTGTACATTGATATTGAGTATATGAGAAATAAAATACCTTATTGAGCTAAAATAAATCACGGACGAATTGATAGGAACCATTGAGTACTGGAAAAAGAAAGGATTATAAAAACACAACCACTGACCGATACAAGAAGAAAAAGAAGAAAACGAACGGACGTGGCATTCGGAAAGTCGCCATAAATTCTGACCGTAACCACATTAACTTTCCCTAATCTTTTCGGTTGCAATTAACCGCACATACGTCATCCGCAACTAAAACGATCACATAGGTCGCGTGTTCAACATCACTAATGAAACCATGGCTCAATCGAATCCAACTGCAATATTCGGTCGCTGAACAATCACCGGTCTCGACCGTCGGGGCGAAAGACTATAACGGGGACTTATGAGACACCCGATGTACCGAAAATTATTGGCTTAGACAGGAACCAAACTCCCCTACACCACAATTACAAGCGGTTCTCTATTTCTCTATATTTGAAACACTATTTTAATGATTAAAAATACTTGGAAGAGTTCAAAAGTCAATAACATTTATCGTTATTTTTTTATGATTATATTGACTTTTTTTGACAACCGATAATAAAATTGTAGTGTTCATCTCGTCTGAAAAATATATGCTTATATTATATGTTAAGGGAAAGCTATAATATGTGTATACTTTTAATTTCCTTTTGGGAATTTTTAAAGTAAGAAGTTTTCTAACGATTCTTTTGGTGCTTTGTTTGTTTCTGATTGTGGTACAAAGTATTAAGGGTATTCCTATACCCACCATATATACTGAACTAATTTAGAAAATACAATGATATAATAAATCAACTTAGAAATTGAACAATTTTAATAATGATATAAAAGTATTATAAGATTCTCGGTAAACAATAATAGTAAAAACACTTATATAAGATAAAAAATATTACCTACTATATATAAAAAATAATTCTTTTATTATTATTTTTTTTTATATGTAGAAGGAACACAGAAAATTAGTATTTGGTGTAATAATAAATGTAGGTATTATTTTTTATTTATATAATGTAGCTAAGTAATGTATTACTATGCCTTAAACCTATTAATAATATAATAACTCTAGAACGCATTCATTTATTATATTTTAATTACAAAAATATAAATATATAATTACCTTAAGTATCTCCCGAGGGTTTTGACATCATTCTACACTATTTAAGGTCGAAAACTGTAATATATAATGATAATTTCTAAATTTCTCAATTCTGAAATCATATCCTGTTTATATCGTTATATCGTACTTACCTATTATAAATTGCCTATTACCTAATATTAATACATTTAAATGTACCTTATGGGTTATTTTATAAAAATGTATACACAAGCTAATTTGCATTAAAATACCATGTGATTTAGCTGATATGATTTTAAATATGGTAAATTAAAAATTTTAATTAGTCTCGGATCAGAATTTAGAAATAACTTTATACTCAGCTCTTTAATTTAATACCTCAGCATCCCCCCCCAAAAAAAAAAAAAAATAATATAAATACAGTCCTGATGAAATGCTATAATTATTAATGGAAAAAAAAATATGTTATAAATAATTTTTTTGTATTCTTATTTTTTACTAAATTAATAGGTATTTAAATGGATATAATATAGATTTGAATATATTTAGTTAATTTTTAATTATTATTATTATTCATTTAAGCAACATTTATATTTAACAGATTACGTCTCAGTTTATGGTTAAATGAATATTAAATATACTTTTTATAGCTCATAAAACAAAATGTTCGACATGTCACCAACATTTTTTCAGTAAAAAATATGAACAATCGTAAAAATTTCGAAAAATATTATTTTTAAATTCTATTTCACTAACAACATATTAATGATTCATTAAAAAATAACAAAACCTTCAATTTGGTCAT
This sequence comes from Eriosoma lanigerum, assembly GCA_013282895.1. Classification (NCBI taxonomy): domain Eukaryota; kingdom Metazoa; phylum Arthropoda; class Insecta; order Hemiptera; family Aphididae; genus Eriosoma; species Eriosoma lanigerum. The sequence goes on along the minus strand of CM023357.1, from coordinate 58,109,896 downwards.
TGACCTTCGTATTCTATAGCTCTAAATTTTTGTGTAAATTTTTTTTTTTTTATTATTATTGCATTTTGGATCACACAGCATACTGATAAGAGATTATAGACGTGGGTATACAGGATGCTTACTGCTCTTGAATGGATCGGATAGATTTGAAAACACCAAACAAGTCCATACTATGAGAAATTCTCAATATAAAATACCCAAGTTGTTTTCTGCAAAATATGTATTCAATTACCTACAAATTACCTTAATATTCCATGTTACTTGGTTATGGCATATAAAATGTGTGAATTTTGAATTTGAAAAATAACATTTCTTTATATAAATTTGTAGCAGTAAAACTATGAATATGATGATTTATACAATATAAATAAATTGTATATGATGTTGAGATCTCTATAGAATTATTTTGAAATGTCAGATTCCTTCACCAATACAAAACTGTTGATAAATATACGTAAATAATATAAATAATTTGATTTTTAGGGTAATAAAATTAATTTATGTTATATAGATTACCATAAAGGAAAAGCAAGTACTGAAAGGGGTAGTAGTTCGAATAACCCAACATCATAGAAATTTGATGTGTAATGCAAATAAATAATGGTAAAGATTATATGCTATATTAAAGTAATATAAAATATTTAATTAAGTATTTATTTAATTATTAATAATTAATAATTTTGAATATAATATACAAATGCCTAATATAAGATATATTTAAAAAATATGACAAAGTCTAATATTTTTGATATAGGAAATATGTTTTTATATTATTTATTTATTTGAACACTATAAATTATACATAAAGAACTTGGTGACTGGAGAAAAAAATCGGAGAATAATAATAATAATAATAATATTTATATTGATGACAGTGATAATGATTATTATTATTATTATTATGATAATAGTATTTTGTCTAGGGAATGGGACATTCTGGTGTAGCCGTTTTAGCGTAGCAATTATCGCGTGATGTTATTTTGGCGTAGACATATTTCACCGTCAAAATTACTCGATTAAAACTCCGCTCTCAAACAATATTTTTTTAAATATCTTTAATACATTTTCGAACATTTATATATACAATATTTTTTGAAAGAAAAATGTTATAATTTTACATCACTTCTACGAAACTGTATATCAGAAAACGTGACATTATCACGTTTAAAAAAAACAAGAAATTTCGTAATTTATAATATAATACCCTAATTATTTTAATTATAAGTTTGCATAACAATTCGAGAGATATTTTTGATTTGCGGAATGAAGCGACGGCGCCGATGATCGTAGCGTCGAGTACCAGCCATTGTCAGGGTCACGCGCATGTATTATATTGATAAGGAAATATTTACATTTTTAAGAAATTTGATTTTTAATATTTTAGAGACTACTTTTTGTTTTCAAGGTTGGTATCGTACTTCCAAATGATCCAATTTTGAAATGATATGTAATAAATTATATAAATTTGAAAAACTTTTAGGAAATTCAAAAAATAAGCTGATTAAAGTACCAACTATATGTAATTGGGTTAAGAACTGAATTCATTGTATTCGGTCATTTGTTACAATCATTTAATCAAAACTTAAAAGATGGGATTTAAACCTGGACACAGTGGTACAAAATACGAGGTTCATGTATGATTATGACTAGCATCAGACTATAATTTGGGGGGATAGTGGTATAATATTTTTTTATAATTAAGTAATTATTACGCCAAAATGGGTCTACGCCACCAAAATAACATCACGCCAAAACGGCCACGCTAGAATATCCTAGACCCTTTTTCTAGGTATAAGGTATTAATATATAAATTATTTGTATGTTTGATGATTTCAGATGACATCATACAATTTAAAAATATTGGTATATTAAAATAACGTAATAAAATTTAAATGTAATTATATCAATAATGTAAAATTAACTAAGTATATTGATATTTATTATAATATTTGCTTTGTATTCTTACATATTTGGTCAATATACGTATAAATAGATATTATATATATTTTAAAATAAAAAAAATTAATAAACTCACAAAATGGTTTCAATTTATTTTTTCTATATAATAAAAAAGTGGGAAAGTCAATTCTGGACGTTACTTCTTCGGCCCTTCAGTCCTCGGAGAAATTAGTGGTTCAGGTTATGGCATTCAAAAAACGAGGCTTAGGGAAACTCATTATAATAATATATATATTATAAAACCGTTCCAAAATTTTTCCAAAGTCCCTACATTAAAAATTAAATGAGTAATCATAAAAATATAAAAATAATATCGTCAAAATTATGATTTCCATGAATTTGCCGATTTTCCGCCATTTTTGTCAGTTTTTTTTCTCCAAAGAAAAAACTTTTGAGAAATTCGAAAAATAAGCTAAATAAAGTACCAACTAAATACAATTCTCTACCCAAAACATACCTTATTCGTGGTAATCGGCCCATTATATTTATCCATAAAAATGTTTTCATATAAAAAAATCTATGTAATATCAATAAAAAGATACCTACAACCATGAAAAAACGATATTAAACGATAATACTAAGAATATGCGCGCATTATACAGATACTTACCCACGGTATTGGAATACTTCAATAGCATAAAGAATAACAAGATCTGGCAGCATAAGAGCTAAAATAATAAACAAATATAAGTAATTTGTATGGATACACGTTTCAGAAAAAGTGGAACAATATTAGTAGTAGGATGATTAAGCATTATGTCGATAATTATATAAGTCTAAAGCTGTTTTCGAACCAAAATTTTAATCCATAATAAGTGGGAAAGTTGATTGTGGACGTTCCTCCTTCGTCCCTTTGGTCCTCGGAGAAATTAGTAGTTTATTATAATTAAGATTTTAATGCAATAATATTGCATTAGAAAATACGATTCTGAGCGTATCTAAATATATTGCAATATATTATACTGATAATCCATTTCCAAATTTAACACTAATGAAAATTACATATGTAAATATACAAAATAAATTTCAAATCCATACGATCAATATTCAAGGAGTTATTATTCCTTTTCAAGGAAAAAATTATGGTAAATTCGAAAAATGAGCTAAATAAAGTACCAACTGGATGAAATTTAGTATAGAGAGGGCACCTTATGTGTGATAATCGGATCATTATTTCTACCCGAAAAATGGTTTTCATACATCAGAGAAAAATATAATAAAAAACCTATAAAAAATTACCAATTTTCCGCTTTCAAGGAAAAACTTTTGGGAAATTCAAAAAATGAGTTTAATAAAGTACCAACTAGATGATATTTTGTTTAGAAAGGTTCCCTTTTTGTGGTAATCGAACCATTAATTCTACCCAAAAAAAAAGGTTTTCATAGATCAGAAAAAAGCATATTAAAATTGCCGATTTTCCGCTTTTCAAGGAAAAACTTTTGAGAAATTCAAAAATTGTGCTAAATAAAGTATTAACTTGATGAAATCTGGTATAGAAAGGTTTCTTTTTTGTGGTAATCGGACCATTATTTCTGACCGAAGAAAAGTTTTCGTATATAAAAAAAAAAAAACATCTTTGTAAAAACATTACATTTCTCTCTCCGCTCAGAATTTAAAATATGCCTATAGACTATATTGTTCATTTGCAAATTTAAGATTTTCTCGTGGAATTGGGGAAGCAGTAGTAATTAAAATGTTAAAGTAAGAAATTTTTCACCGTTAACCGTAATTATTAAAAACCAGTTTTTAACATTATAACAAAAAACTATAAATAATATATAAATAAAATGCTTTTAAAAAACAGAAAAAAAACCGAAAAAAATATTTTGGTTATCATCCCTAATTTAAACTATTGAGTTGTAATTGTATTAACGAATTTATTTCATAAAAACAAATCTTACAAATGAAAAAAATATCGAAATTATTCTTCTAAATACATTTTTGTCTATTAATATAAACAATAATATAAATAAAAATATACAACAACATAGATAATAATATTAACATATATTAGAAATATTATAATTTTAACCGGAAATTACACGAATGAAATTATTTACTTAAATACTAAACTTTTAAATTACAATAGTACCTACATATAGAACCGCTTATTAAAACAAATTCCAAAAAGATTTATAATTTATTTCATTGTATTCGGTCATTTGTTACAATAATTTAGTCAAAACTCAAAAGATGGAATTTAAACCTGGACACAGTGGTGCAAAATAAGAGGTTTATGTATGATTATGACCAGCATCAGACTATAATTTGGGGGGATGGTGGTATAATATTTTTATTTTATTGATAAGAATTATTTATAAATTTGACAAAATTGTTAAAATTATTATATAATATAATATGGGTGGTGGTTAAAATTTTGCATTTTTTTACATTAACTAGACTATTTAAAAACAAATTCGCCTCAACTGCCTAGATATTATTAATATTTGTATTACTTAATAAGAATAGTAATAATAAATAACAATAACTGGTATACTTGTAAATAATTTTCACTATATATACCTATAGGTATTAAATACTTTTTATGTATAAACTTTTATGTATTATGTATATTATTATTTATGTATTATGTACCTTTTATAATATAAATAATATTTAGATGAAATTTTTGAAGTAATGATTATAAAATATAAAACAGAACTGTTCATTTAGAAATATAGGTACTGTACATTATTTTGTTTAATTAATTAATATATTTAAAAATATTGTCTTACACTAAATTTAATTTCCAATTAATGTCTTAGCGATTTATCAATATTATTTATACTGTATGACTACAAAAATAAATTATTAATAATATTATAATAGTTATCTTATAGATTCCATGAATATACAATTAATAATTTAAATTGTCAAGTTTACTATAAAAATTATAGTTATTGTATCTAATATATGTTATTTAAAACTATTAAAATACAAATTTAACAACACATTTTATATTTAAACTTGTTTTATACATTATTTGTATCTATTATTGTAAGCTATGACAAACCAAATAACTATAATTAATTTCAACATACCATATATATATATATGTATCAATAAGTAGCAACTAAGTACAAATAAATCATTTTGATAATAGTTTTATTCGGACAAACTAAAATCAATTTATTTATGAACGTAACACATACTATTTAACTGGGCCAAATATTTTATACTTTTTAATATATTTATGATAAACAAATAATTCTTATATTTTTTTCAATGAGTCCATAATTTTGTTAGTTTATAATTTATACACAAATTTGAGCCACTTTATGAGAGTTAATAAATAAATAAAATTATTGATGAAAATGTCTGTAACATTTATAACATTTTAATTCATATTTATTTATTTATAAGATATCAAATTTATTGGGTATTAAAGTAAAAATATTTCTAGTGTTCGTAATAAAAACAATACGAAATATAAGTATAAAATATGTAGGATTATGAAAAAAGACTGTTTCAACTAATTACAAATAAATTAACTTTTTAAAATTACGTAATACATAATTGACTAGACATCAATTTGGAATGAAGTTTCTTGAGTAAGTCTTCTAGGTGATTTCCGTTGATGAGATGATATTTTTGGCCTACGCCCAAATTCGTTTCCCTCATTCTGTCGCATCGGTCTGGAGTCTGAAAACCTAGCCGGAGGATTTAAACGCTCGCTGAAAATGACCAAAACGTGATTTTTTCATCCCATAATTACTAAATAAAAATTACAACAATATGTACCTAAAATTAATATCATCATTATGACTAGAATATCCACTGTTATTTTTTTGAGGTCTTTTTGTAAATACTTGGCTCTTTGATTTAGGCTTCCGAAGAACAGGCATTACTGGAGGTTTCTTTATTTCTGCTATTGAGTTCTCTGACGAAGAGCTTGTGTCTTCATTACTTACTTCTAATATTACATTATTATAATATAATAATATTAAAAATCATAAAGCAATTAAACTACCTCTACTCATTCTATGTCTAAATGACATGAGTTCTTGACTAGCTGATCGGTTTTGCCTTGTATCCCCATTGTCAGAGTCACTACCATGAGTATCATACTCTGAAATAGGTAGGTGAAGTGTTAAAATCCGCTTTACTTCAGAATCTGTGCTACCTAAATTATCTGATTCTGAAACAGACGAATATTTAATGTTTATCCTTTAATATTGTTAAAATTAATATCTGTATTCTTTAAAATGTTTTTACTGTTTATATATATATAATAGTTTTGCATTCCACGATATAATATAGATAAAATAATTACAAAAAATGACGTCAGAAATATTATTTTTTTAATAAATTAAAAAATTTTAAGAATTAACATTTGTTTTAATTAGAAGATCAATTCACTAAAATATTATTAAAAATGTACTCTTATAACTGAGTATCTTCAAATTTAACATAACATAAAATATAAAGTTTTTTTTTTTTATATTAGATGTTTCAAAGTAAAAAAGAAATATAAGATATTATATTATAATCATTAATCCCAGGCCCTGATCTACACATGTATAAGCGGTGCATAAGCACTGGGCTACCAAAATCTTAAACCCCTTTCCATTTTGTACTTCTATACCACAAAAAAAGAAGATATTTTGGATTGGAGTATTTATTTAATAAGCAATACTATTATAGAATAGAATATAAATTCTATAATTAAAATTATGTAATGATACATATTTAGGCGATTTAAATTCCGATAATTTAGAAAGTAAATTAATACATTTTCAATAGTTTAGAAAATATATTCGAAATATGAATATCCGATATACATTTCCCAACGTAGACACTATATTACAAGTATATTTGTTAATACCATGTATGAATTGTAATAGTGTGTTAGATAAATATAAAAATAAATAATAAACACATTCACTTTCTAGATTGTTTGAATAAATATAATAATAAATAATTAAGACATATTGTCTCGCATAACGATCGGCGACACACTCACTATTATCGAACGACATAGTACAACCGTATCACACACACATAATATACAAATAAACATAATTAATTACTTATATAATTCGGATATTCCTAACAGTTCGGCCTTTCTGACCAAAGTTCGTCCTCGAACGGATAAAAAAATAAATATTTAAACTTACATAAAAATAATTAAGATAATAATAATAATATCTGTAAGAATAAAACAATATAAATAACAAATTACAAATTATTTCTTTTAGATACAATATAAAAAAAAAAAAACATAAAAAAAAATACTATAATTTTACTTTAAATAATAATTTTTACACTATAAATACTTTTTTGTACAACATTAATATAAAAAAAAAACCAACAAATTTTATTTTTTTTTTTTTCATAATTTTATCCAGGGTTTCATACGATCGGGTCCTTCGACACTCTCAAAAAGACATTGTGATAATTGGAACCCCTCAATGTCACCCACAATATATCTATCATTATCCAAAACTTTTTTTACACAATATGGATCTCTGAATTCTGGAATTAATTTTTATTTCGTCGGATCGTGACATCTACATTTGTAATCATTACATAATCATTAATTTCATAAGTATTCAGTTCTTTATAACTAGTATTATATTGTTTTATGCTCAACTATTGTGATTTTTTAATATTCTCCGAAGCCTTTATCCTCTTATCTTCTAAATTTACGATATCACTTTCACTTATTATTTCATCTATTAGAACTCGTCTCACTTCATCATTAATTTCACCTATCTAATTAATACCGAATAACAGATTACTCGGACATTGTCCGGTAGAACTATGCACCGTATTATTAATCGCGAATTCGTTTGTATGTAACACTTTATCCCATTTATTTGTAGACTCTGATAACTTCGCTAACATTGGAACTACCGACTTATTTACAATTTCTACCTGACCATTAGCTTTAGGTGTACCTGCAACGACAAATACTTGTTCAACAGATTCATTATCCAGAAATTGTTTAAAAATATACAATTTAAATGATGCACCGTGGTCACTTATTACTCTCCGTGGTTTGGAATATGCTTGAAAAAAATTAACTAAATGTTTAACTACTTCCTCAGTTTATATAGAGCGACACGGAAATAATCTCACAAATTTCGTGAAACCATCAATTACCACAAAAATAAATTTATTTTTATATTTCGTCTTCTCTAACGGTCCTAGGTGATCAACATGTAACGTAGAAAAAGGTTTGTCGCCTTTTGGAATGCTATGCAGAAATCCCTCTTTTTTCCCATTAGGAACTGAAAATTGTATGCATTTCAAAAAATTCTCTATATGATGACGAGTTTTAGTTTTCATATTTGGAAACTAATATATGCGTGATATATACTCAATAACTTTCATTAATCCCACATATTTCATTTCGTCATGACACGAACGAATTACATTCGTCACCATTGACTCCGGGACATAAAATTTTAATTACTTATCTTATTCTTGCTTCTGAAATAATATCGCACCAAAATCGGACGAACTAGCGTCGCAATGTAATTCGGTATCATTAAATGGCGAGTATATACTTATTTTAAGTGACTCCGTCAATATCTTACCCAATAAATTAAACACATTTTGTTCTTTTTCTCCAAATATAAAAGGTGAATCTTTCTGCACTAAATCATACAATGGTTTTGCTATTATAGAAAAATTCGAAATAAATCATTGGAAACAACTGGCTAACCCGAGTAATCGTCTAACTTGTTTTTGATTTTTAGGTATTGGATAATTTAACATTGCATACGCATGTTTACGACTAGACTGAATTCCCTCTTCACTAATTAAATATCCCAAATACTCGATCTCATGAAGACCAAAATAACATTTGTCCATACGAAAGTGTAAATTATATTTCACAGACAATTGGAAAACTTCTTTCAATATTTTAAAATGATCTGAGAACGTTTGAGTAGCAATCAATATATCGTCCACATATACAATTTATCCTTACGATATATTAAGTTCAAAAATATGTAATACATAAAACGGCCAAAAACTTTAGGCGAATTAGTTAGACCGAACGGCATTTTTAAATATTCGTACTGTCCTATTAGTGTAACAATTGAAGTATACTGAACTGAACTTTCATTCATACGTACGTGATGAAAACCATTTTTTAAATCTAACGACGTAAATATCCGTTTACCTTTCAACTTATTTAATTGGTCATCAATCAACGGGGTCGGAAAATTATATTTAACGGTTATTTTATTTAATTCTCTATAATCTAGACATAACCGATAATTTCTTGTTTTTTTTCGTACCAACACGATTGAACTGCTATATGGACTATCACTCGGTCTTATGATACCCTCACTTAACAAATCATTTATAATACCACGCAAGCTCTATTGTTCACTATATGATAGGCATTTCAGCCGGAATGATATGGGTTGTTAATTTTTTAAAACTATTTTTATATCAAAATCACATTTATTATCACTGCCTAAATTTTTACCTAATTTGGATTTATATTCGGATTCATACAAACTAATAAACTCCATTCTTTAATCCAGCGTTTAAATATAAACCTAAATTTAATATATTACTGTTATCAGTATTTCCCTCTTGTTCTAAATCAATACAGTAAATTTCATTAAAATCATTACTTATTTCATTCGCAACCACATTCTTACTAATATCAACAACATTAACTATATTATTTACAAACTCTATCTTGAACCCAGGTTTTGTTAAAAGATCTCTTCCTAAAATAGCACTGGCCGACACCGTATTGTTGAGTACAATATAAAACTTAAAGTGTATCATGTTATCGTTAACTTTAACATTAGTTTCAAAAACCCCGATTATATTTGTAGTAAACCCAGGTGGTTTACTTATAATTATTAATCAATACTATATATATTTATATAATATAAAATAACGATTATATGTTTCTAAAATAATAACAACTGCTGTTGTTATTCAAGACAGAGCGCACCCTACTAGTGGGAGAATAATTATTAATTATTAATATCCCGGGTTTAAAAAAAAACCAATCTCTTAGACAATATAAAAATTTGGAGATTTACAATAACAAGTTGTTTACGCAGTTTAACCAGACCATAAAAGGAGCGACATCATTTTGGAACAAAGTACGAAAACAACATTGTAGGTACTGCTATCCGAAGAAGGTCCAATGAAGAGATTTGGTAGTAGTAAACATCCTTTCTACTCCCTTGGTCTACTAATATAAATACTAGATGTAAACTAACTTAGTTTTTAGATTTTAACTATATTCTTAATGTCAAGACGTCTGTGCACGTTACTTAAACCTCAGGTAGATACAATAAGTATCTATCTTCAAATTTCACTTATAATTTTGGTGTGTGATTTTTATATTATTAAAAAAGTTTAATTAATTAATTTAAAAGTCTAAAAGTTTATTCTATTCAACCTCGAAGTAAATTGCAACATCTTACAGTGTCACTGACTTCGTCGCTTGACGTAGAACGTGTTACTTGTAGGATCAATACATATTTAATTTCGTATTATTTATTCCCAGAAAATTACATTTTTTTGTAGGTTTAATTACGCAATCATTATTTGGAATATACTTACTTTTTAACAAACTTAATGGACCACCTGTATCAACTATAGCAGCAAACTCAATGCTACATACTGTATCATCCACCGGAACTTCAATTTGTCTCTGTACCTCGTATGGAATTTGATATTCGCTGGGAGGATCCTTATTGTTCTCTACATCTATGTTCATCAGGACGGTTTGCTTTCCAGATCCACCATCGTCGGTCCCACGTACACGTTTTGAACATGCATACCGTTGGTGTGTATTTAAGCCACATCCGTAACATGCTCCTTTTTCTTGGGTTTTGAACACTGAGGCGAAATATGTGATTTCGATCCACAATAAAACAAATTCGTACTATTTTTTTCTGGTCACGTTCTACTGTATTCTTGACTTCATCTATTTTTACTTGAATTGGATTAATGTCTGCTAGTAATTCATCTACATCTTTATGATTACGGCTAAGAAGATACACACTCAGCTATTTTGATAATAACCCTTCTAATATTTCAATTTTCATTTCATGAAACGTAGACCAACCAACTTACACAAATGAACTTTTTCACGAAAATATTCTCTTACATTTTCGTTCCATATTTGCACACGATGCGCCATTTCCTTCCATCGATCGCCAATCATAACTGTGTCAATGAAAATTTTATGAAATTGATTTTCGAAATCTGCCCAATTATTAATATCTCGTGACGCGAACCAATAACGAGCTGGACCTTCTAAATTTGATCGTGCCGACTGTAATTTAAAATTATCGGGCCATCTATGCAAATTTGCAACGCTATTTACTGTTCGTAATCAATCAAATGCTTGAAAATCTATCCGTAACCCATTAAAAATTGGTACACATTTATTTAAGTCCGAAGCGATAGTAATATCATTCGGTGATCTTTCGTTTGTACGTAATTTTAATATTTTCATTAACATACTATTTTGAGTCATTAACGTGTTTAATGTAACATTCGGGTCTGTTGAATATTTATTTTCTATCATACCTTCTACATTCGCTGGATAATTTTTACCAGATGCTGAAGCATTCGTATTTGAGTCGTCTTCCGATGTTTCATTCTCTTTCTTATTTGCATTCCTTACTGTTATCTAACCCGATCTCATCCGTATACCGTCTTTATACTTCTCATTCATTATATCATAACAAACGTGCATACAAATAAAAATTAAATAAATTAAACAAAAAAAAAATTCCTTTAAGACCTATTCGTATCCCACTTCTGAAATTGTTAGGTAAATATAAAAATAAATAATAAACACACTCATTTTCTAGATTGTTTGAATACATATAATAATAAATAATTAAGACATATTGTCTCGCATAACGATGGGCGACACACTCACTATTATCGAACGACGCGGTACAACCGTACCGCACACACATAATATACAGATAAACATAATTAATTACTTATATAATATTATAATTCGGATATTCATATAAGTGAACGTTAATATTCTGCATATAAATGTATAAAAACTCACATACTCTCTTCTTTAACACAAGAAAGACTCATTATCATTACTAACAATCAATCATAATGTTATAAAAAAATTAACATTTAAAGACACTATTGCTAAATTTGCAACAACAAAAAAACAAGAAAAAATGTGTATTGTAATTATATAACGAATTAAACTATGAATTGTTTTTCTTAAAATATATGTATTTTTTTTTTAAAATTTTTACCAAAGTTTATAATTAAAAAGAATCCACAAAGTTTATAGGGTACAAGAAACATGGCCCCTATTTCTATAAAACAAGCCCTGATTAACCCAAAAGAAAAATTAGAATTAAAAACGCATATTTAAATAGAATAAAATATAATATAGGAGTATATCCTTATGGGATACCGAACACCTTAATAACAATGTTTACACTCTGATGCACACAATTGAAACTTTTACATTACCTTGACTTTCGGAATGAGGATCACGGAGTTTTCTACCTTTTTGACGAACTTTAGTGTACTCTGGTTCTTTTCTCTAATATTTATAAAAAAAAAATGTGTTTAGTTCTAAATATTGTTATATAACTATATTGTAAAATTTGTACATGTTGATATCATAGATTAAATTTAATAATATATTTACTTGAGCAAAATTATATGTTTCGGAAGTTGATGCTTTTGGTTGGTGATATACAAATGAACCTCTAACTGAATGATATGGACCACTGTAAATATTACCACTAAATGTGCTTTCATTTTGTGGCTGTTTAGCAAGTTCGAATGTAGCATAAGGACAAATTTCATCCATATAGTCTTTACAAAAAAAAAATTAGGCTGTTATTTAAAGATCTAGTCATTTTAAAATATTATTACAAAGTACCAGTCGAATCAGTTTTGAACGTTACAGAATCACAGCTTAAAGTCTGTTGTGATTGTCCTCTAACTGAGTATCGTTGATCACGGTTTCTCTGATTTTGATCTCTCGAGGATTCATCATCAGATCGTTCTGATAAAAATATTTGTATTTAAAACATTTTCATGTAATATATATTATAACATAATACTTACTTATTACTTTATAATAATATGTGAACGCTGCAATTGATGATACAACAACTAAAGCTATTATCAATGAAATTGCTGTTGTTATTGAGGTGAAAACAGACGCTTCTTCAGTTGATATTTCAGTATATATATCAAGGGGTATAACAGTTGCTACACATAAAAATATGTACAAATACCATATATATTTACCTATTTTAATTTTAAAAAAACTATTAAAACTTACCGCCGTCGATTGTAAGCGTAGTGAAGTTATACAATGCAAAAGATGATCCAATATTATTATGGGCAGTAACTTTTAATTGATATTTAGTTTCTGCTTCTAGTGTTCCAACTGTATACATACGATCTGCAGGAGCAACTATTTTATCGTTACTCGAAATCCACTCGTTAGAATTATATTTTTTCCATTCAATCGTATAATATAATATGTCACATCCTCCATTTCCCCAAAGATCAAACCAAACACTTACTGTTGAGCTATTATATGTTATTGCTTCGGATGGTGATTCAGGTGGGATAGGTACTAAATAATTAAACATTGTAAATGTAACATTCCAAATATTAGTTAATAAATTATACAATTTCAATATTTGTTTAAAAAAATATATACCAATGCCCTTAGTATATGACGATAAAATATCACATGGTAGCCCAGTACCAATTTTATTGTAAGCGGTAATATACAACTGATACCGTGTACCGCAAAGTAATTTTTGTAATATATGAAAATGCGTTTTTGAATCTATATGGATTTCTTCCCAATCACCATGTTCACGTTTATAGTTAATTATATAACCTGAAATTAAATAAATATTTTACATATTTTCAATTTTTAAGTAATTCCCTATTAATTATTTCATAATTTTTGTATATATATATATATATATATATTATTTTACCTAATATTGGGGTATCTGGTTCAGCTGTATCCGTCCATTTCAATTGTAAACTATCAATCTCTTCTAAATATACAATTAATTTTGGAGGGGGAGGCGGTACTATTTTAAAATGAATAAAATTATTTTCACTTATATGTATTTAGAATAGTAATTTTATTACCTCTAACATTAACGGTGTACATAATATCATCTTTACTATATGTATTTTCCACAGCACATGTATAGTTTCCTTTATCTGAATGTTGAATATCATATATAACCAATGATCCATCTTTATTAATCTAAGTATTATAGACATTATTATACACATAAAGATTAATAAACATATATATATATAGAATAACATAATAATATCATATTTTGTGTTAGTATAAAACAAAATATGTGATGTGTAACCTGATATCTTCCACTTGAGATGATTGATCGTCCACCTTTCGTCCACGTTGATTGAGGATACGGGATTCCAACTCTTTTACAGCTTAATGTTACGTTTTTCTTCCATCGCGTGGTTAAAATTTGACTGAATGATACTATTTTTGCAGGAATTTTAATCGTAGGAAGTACAGTTATTGTTTTTGTACTCTCTCCTTCGCCTATTTTAGTTATAGCTTTAACCCAAAATTGATATTTGGAATTATCTATTACTTTAGATACTTCAAATATCTCAACGGAAGGACTAAGTATTTTTTTTATTGGTTTTGACTAGAAAATCAAATAAACTTATTAAATAATTTAGTAAATATGTATAAAATGAATCTTACATCTTTGTGGCCACTTAAAATTGATATGTATAAGATGTATCCGGTTAATCTCCCGTTTGGCCAAATAGGAGGAAGCCAAGATACAATTATGGTTTTTATAGAGCTCAATACTGCTTTGATATCAGCTGGTACTGAAGGGGCTACATGTATAAATAAATAACATAATTATATTTAAACATTTAATAGACTATAAAAAAATATATTACTGTCTTCTTCAGTCTTGCAGTAAATAGGACTACTTTGAACTCCATCTCCTTTACTTGTATATGCAAATACCGATATGCTATAGTTTGTGTACTTTAATAAAGCTTGAATTGATGTATACTGTATGGTTGTAATTTTCGTTTCAAATTCATTATTTTCTGAAATAAATAAAAGCGTGATTTTATAAACAACTAAGTTTTAGTTGTAATTTATTTTTTGATATACTTACCATACCACTCTTCAGCCGGTTGATATGATACTTTAAAACCCTGTATTTTACCATTACGACCAGTTGGAGGTGGTAAATCCCATGAGACATGAATACTTTGTGACGTTAAAGATCTACACATAGGCTTTTCCGGTGGCATTGTTGGTACTGATTAAATGTACCCATAATAAAATATTTATAAATAATTAAGTACCTAGTTCATATTCATTGAGTTCAAACTTAATTGTATATACGTACTTCCTTCATCAGTTTGTACCGTAATAGGCTTAGAAAACGGTCCAGATCCTTTGCTATTAAAAGCTTGTATTATAATTGAATACACAGTATATGGTGTTAGACCGTTAATTACTACATCTTCACCGTATTGAGAATTTATGTGTATAGTTTTGATAGTATAATGATTTTGTAAGGCTGTTGATGCTGCAATATTTTGTAAATCATCCATAGGTATGTATCCAACGTGATATCCAATTAAAATACCATTGCAAGACTCTGATGGAGGGGGTTCCCACATTATTAAAAGTTCCGTCTTGCTTTTAGCTTCAGCTCGAATATTTTGAGGTGCCATACTGGGAACTATAATTATAGGTATGTAATTAACAATGTTATTAATAAATATTGGTACTTATATATAATTTTGTGATATACTAAAGAAGTTAATAAGACACGTATTGTTGATAATTTTGCATACATTTAAATGTATATTAATAACAAAAAGCCGGAAGCTCGATTTTAAACGTTCTTCCTTCATCCATTCGGTCCTCGGAGAAATTAGTGGTTTATTATAATTAAAAATTATGCAATAATATTGCATTCGAAATTACAATCTATTATACTGATAATCCATTCCAAAATTTTATCGTGTGTATAAACTTTTTATGAGAATACTCATAAAAAAAAAAAAAAAAATCCCTGCGTTCAAAATTTCATTAATTATCATAAAAATTTAAAATTAATTTCGTCAAAATTACGATTTCCGTGAATTTTGCCATTTTCCTGTTATTTTTCCTTCTCTCGATGAAAACCTTTTTAAAAATTCGAAAAATGAGTGAAATAAAGTACCAACTAAATGCAATTTTCTATTCTAAAATTTTATACAAGTGGATTGAATTTATTTAATACATTATGATGATACTTATGATTATAGATGACGACATATGATTCTCTATATTATGTTTTTTTCCTTTATTTCTATTAATAATAATAAAAATAAATAATAATTCATCTTTGATTCGAAATTCTTTTAATACTTCTATTACTGTAGTAGGTTAATATCTATTTATTTATTATGACATAATTTATAGTAGTTAAATACGTTATTAAATGGTCATAATGTCGAACAAAATATTATATTTAAAATTATAATTATTGTAAACTTTCTTTTTTTTTGCTCAATCTATTGACGCTTTAAATGATCACAATTAAGTATCCGTTTAAAAGTTATTTAATTTGTGATCATAGGTATAAATTAAATGTTTATTTAAAAATAATAAGCATATAATTTAGATTTTAGTCTGTAAAACTGTTTAGCAAACTATTTTTGATATTAATGGGTAATTCATATAAAGAGCATAGAAATATAGATGAAGTACATGAAGTTAACAAATATTCCAATTTTAATAAGTATTATATTATTGGTTAAATTTAACATGATATACATAAAGTGTATATATTAAATTATTTATATTTCATCAAAAATACTTTAATATAATTTCTGAATATCACTCTCTTTTCTTTCTAATTTTAAAACACATAACTATAAAGTGTGGTTATGGTGACGTTTACAAACTTAAAGACGAATAAAAATAACATTTTAAATTAAAAATGTAAAACTATTTATGTAACATATATTGTTATAAAATATTAACAATTATCGTATTTATAATACAATTACCTTCTTCTTGTGTAATTGCTTGTGTTTCGTCACTCGGCTCACTTGTACCTATGGCATTTTCGGCTACAACTCGAATATGATATGATGTAGCTGGTGTTAATCCTTCGATAATTGTACCAGTTTGAGTACCACCAATAATAATTTTTGCTGGGTTAATTGTCCATAAAGCTAGTAAAATAATTAATTGGTTTTATAAAAAAATAATTTAATAATTTCAATAATTTAATTGGTGCCTATCAAATTCAAATATAATTATTAATTAATATGTAACTTACATGCTACTAATTTGTATTGAACTACATAATTTAATATAACACTATTTCCATCATATGGTTGATTCCATGCAATTTCTATAGATCTGCTTTGTTGATTTATAATTCTAATATCTTTTGGACATTCCGGCGACTCTAATAAAAATAATATTAAATTTAATTAAAAAATAATAATTGTTTCACACACAATACATGTACCGAACTATTTACCTTGAACTACAAGTTCAATAGAATATTCATCTTGTCCATAAAAATTGTTTCCTGTACATTTAAAAAATCCTGTATCATGTCTATATACAGGAGATATTCCTAATTCTGACATAATTCCATTGTCTTTAGATTGCTCTCTTATAGTATACCTAAAAAAATATATCACCAAATGTTCTATCTTAAATATATATTTAATAGATCAATGATAATTTTTAATTTAGCAACAACTATATATATAAATTGATTAAAATTATAATGCTGTTACCATTATTAGAATAACTATTTCTTACCTTCTGTCTACATCCTTCAAAATTGGCATATTATCTGATCCTTTCCAAGTAATTTTTAATGGTTTATCACCAACAGCAGTGCATTGTATATGAGCATCATTATTTAATTTAACTTGAATTTGCTTAATTTTTTGTATAAACTTGATTGGAGCTGTAAGCAAAATTTAATTCATATATAAAATATTTGTACTCAATAAAATGTATAAATATGTTAACCATTTATTTTTAGTTGTATAACTTTGCTCAATCCTGGACTAATTCCATTTTTTGCTTCACACATGTATTTCCCTTCATTAGCTTTACTAGTATGAAGAAACTCCAAAGTTCCGTTTCTAAAGAAATTCACATTCGGTTCATATAAAAAGTCTTTATATTCACCTATAGATTCACCTAAAACCAATAATTTTAAACTACGTAATGCATTTGATTATAATAATGTTAATTAAATTATTAAGTGACGAGGCTGTAATCTAAGTATATTTTATTTATTCTCCTCGACTTTCAAATGATACCATGTGAAACGTAGTTTCGACGTCAATTAAATGACTAGTTTCACTTATATTATAATTATTATACTGTCTTTCTCCTTCACTATAGAAAATATTAGTGTACCAAATCAATCATCCTAAGTTATTTTTGTATTTAACGGACTTTTAAATTGCAACTTTTTTCCATTGATATACGAGTATTAGTTTCTTAATCCCGGTTATTTGTTTTATATTTTATTACTTTTACGTTCTACTAATATTTATTTTATTATTACCCTAATTTAATTTGATATTATAACTGTCAATATATACAAGTCAGATAATATTGGAAATAAAATTTAAAACATATTTAAGTTCCATCATTTTTTGAAAGAAATGTTTGATTATATAATATGCATAATGTATACGTATATATTATAGGCTATATTATAGCATGTTATACACTGTATATGTAAATAGTTTAATTATTATTCTTAGTCTTTGATGACACAAAATATTAGATTTAGTAAAAATATTTCACAATATTTCAAACCGTAGCCAAATCAAGATGTCTGGTAAAAATTTGAAATATTTATACTATACGTTTAAATTTAATTGAATATAAATTATAATATAGTGTTGTAATTATTATAAAATAAACATTTATATGAGTAATTGTATAATTTAAAGTACCAAATGATTTCCTCCAAACAACTGTTGGTGTAGGATATCCATCTGCTTGACAGTGTAACATACATGGATAACCCATGACCACATTAGTGTCTTCAGGTTCAACTGTCCATTTAGGAGATACTAAAACCGTTTTAAGTATTTTGTTTTAAAATAATAAAATAAATAGATATAATATTTATATTTCTAACCATTTACAGTCAGTGGTACGGTAAAATTTTCTTCTCCTGCTGCATTTTTTGCAATGCACGTATAGTTTCCTGCATGTTCAGCTGTAATATGATCAATAATTAATGACGACGAATATTCATCATGATTTCTTGTTGACGTTCCGACTCCTAAACCGTTATTTAAACCATCGCCATCTTTTATCCAAGTAAACATTACAGGAAGATCACCTTCAACAATTTGACAGGAAATTGCAGCACGCATTCCTTCATTTAATAGGTTAGTCATAGGAGGAATCGGCAAAATTTTTGGCCGAACTGAAAATTAAATAATAAAAACATTATAATAAAGATGTTATTTTTATTTATTATAACGAAAGCTAATAAATACTTGAAACTTGAATGTCTACATCTCTCCTCGAAGAATGGCCATGATGATTTTTTGCTTGGCATGTATATGTACCTGCATCTGTTTGTCGTTGAACTTGTTCTATTTTTAGAGTACCATTATTGTAAACTTTTTGCCGGAGATTAATTGGTAAAATTGATCCTTCTAAAAATATATTTTACATTGAAATATGCATTAAAAATTATATATAATTTACCTACCCCGCTCCCAATTTATTGATTCAATCGGATAACCTGCTACAGGACATTTTACAACAAGTTGTTTTCCAGCTACAACATGAACGCTTTTCATTTCTCTAATAAATGGTACACCATAAACATTTATTCTCGAAGAATGTGAAACTTGGGCTATTTCATTATGCGCAATACACGTATACTCTCCACCATCTTCGACTTTTATTGAAGAAATATTGACATGAGCAATAACATCATCATGAGCTGTTACGTATTGACCCACCAAAATTCTATTCGATTCTGGTATTGGGAATCCATCTAAAGTCCAAGTGAATTGCGGAAGAGGATTTCCTGATGCTACACATTTTAAAGATAATGATGGTCCTGGTTGTAAGGTTTGCTCAGTGAACCAATATACAAGTTCGGGTCCGATATCTATGTATCATATACATATTATTCAAATATTATTTTATTTTATTTCTATAACAATAATTTACCTCCAAGAAGTAATTGTGTATTATCATGAGCCATATCCCAATCATTGGTTCCAAAACATTGATACATGCCTTGATCATCTTTATTCAGTGGTGATAACATTAATATCTGTTTGTGAAGTGATGTCGTTACACGTACTCTACCATTAAATTGCATTAAAGGTTGTCCATTTTTATACCACATAATTCTATTTATAGGATGTCCGTTTACTGTACACACAAATTGAACAGACTTTGTAGGATCTAAGAGTGAGGAACCAACTACTTTTTGTGGAACTATGTTAACTACAAGAGGTTCTAAAAAAAAAAATATGTACTTAATTAAATATTTGACATTAAAGAGAAAAAAAATGTGAGATTTACCAGTAACAAAAACACTATAATGGACAGTTTCTTCGCCCACACTATTATTTGATATGCAAACATATTTTCCATCATCGTCTAAACGAATTTTTTCAATTTTTAATAATCCATCAATGGGAACTGACAATCGTGGGTCATGTACTAAGTTTTTAAGTACATCTCCATTCTCCCTGTACCATCTATATGTTGGTACAGGAAAACCTTGTGACAAACATGATAATATAATATCTTCTCCCACTTTGACATGTTTCCTACTATCAGTTTCCACAACAACTCTTGGCCGTTGACTTCCGGTAGGTTCTGAAATTTTAATACTTTAAAATTATCGAGATAAACAAATTAAAGCCTTTTAAATTACCATTAACTGTGATGTGCACAGGAAATAAACTAGTTTTAATTTCACCGGTTAACTTATGAACCGTTCTACATGTATAACTTTTATATGCATCACTCGAATCAACTGAGTTAACATATAAATCACCATTTCCTAGTACAAAATACTTTCCACCAGAATCTACATTTGGATAAAAATGAATTGTGTCATCCTGTGTCCACGATGTGACCATTACGTAGCTAGAAGCATACGCCGTAACATGACAACGTAACAATGCTGTATTTCCAATAGTGACATACTCGGCATAAACTTGAACATCATAGTTTTGATTCATGACTAAAATTTAAATTGCTTTTTATAATTACAATATATTTAAAGTTTATACTTATAATTACATGTTTATTCAATTATCAATAATAATAATTAATTGAAAACAATTTAAAATTATATACAGTCATACCGGCATTAACATGAACGGATCCACTGATAATTTGACCAACTGCATTACTAGCCTTACACCTATATTGAGCACTATGTACATCGTGCATGAATGAACTGGAGCTAAAGCTAAGAAATATTAGGCTACCATTTTGGTGTACTACTCTGATTTTTGGTATAGTCATGACTCTTGTCCCATCCTCTAAAAATTGTATATAACTTAGAACAAATATAAAAAACATTTTAAGTAACCATACCTAAGTACCATTGTATTAGTGGCATAGGATTTCCAAACGCAGTACAATCGATTTTAACCCCAGTATCGTTAGAAAACTGGACATTGAAAGGAGGTATTAAACGAAAAGCTGGTCCTGTTAATTCGTTATTTGCTTGGCACACTAAAACAAATCAAACAAAAAAATATAATAATTATACACTGTACACCAGTATTCTGAGTATAGATTACAAAATGTTTATTAATTGTATGATGGCTAAACGTGATAGTGATTTATGATGTTTCTCATTATAGTTATAACTTATTAATAATAATAAACAGAAACAGCTCATAGATTGAAAGAGAATGTAAATATATTTTTGAGGTCCTAGGGAAATTTACTGCGAGTAATTTCCTGCAGACAGGGCTATAACTGTAGAAATCCAACCTCATAATATTGATTAATTTTCAAAGCAATTAACGTTTAAGCTAGCCTAGTTATCTCATTTGAGTTGAGATTCATATTGATAACTATGAATTGTATTATAATACTTACATGATGAAACGATGGTAAAGATATAGAATCTAAAACGTAAGTACACGGTCTTCATTATCAATCCATTCTAAAAATATATATTAAAAAATAATAATTAATATCGTTATTAAAATCATATTTTTGTTTATTATTAGTAAATATTAAACAAATGTTTATTAACAATATTTATATATATATATACGATATATATATATATATATATGATTAGAGCTAGGTTTAAAACTTTGCATATTTGTTTAGCATAATCAGAATTATGAATTACTATGACACTAACTCGATTTATGTAGTCTAGATTTCAAATCTGTAAACTAATTTTGCATATATTTGCATATTTGACATTATATTATTTTTGCATATACAGCTTATTGCTAAATTTAATAGAATATTAGTTAATATAATATATTTATATATATATATTTGAAATGTTTTATTTTATTAGCATAAATGTTTACGGAAACTAATCATGATAATAATTATTAAACAACATTACTTTTGTCATTAAAAATATTTTTGTTTGATAACTACAAATATGTATTATAGAAAATTGTATAAATTAAGTACGTAAAATCACTTTTGGGTATTTATAATAATACTCTCAATGATCAATTTCGTTTTTTTTACATTCTATCTTCACTTTTTTTTAAAAATAAAAAAAATTAAGTACACGTTTTAAAGTGTCTTATTATTGTAGTAGTATATTTTAAATTAATGGCATTATGGACATGAAATATAAAAAGTAGGGAGGTCAAATATTTTTTAAATGTATATATAGCTAAATTGTTATGTACCTAGGATTTCTATCAAATTTTATTTTATAGTACAATACAATTGGGATGTAACATTAATATCTTATTTTTCTATTATTTTTCAACACATTTCCTATGTATTTTTCTGCCTGCCCACCGAAATGTCCTCGGTAACTCGCCAGGCCAATTCGGCCATATGTATATGTAACTTCATATTAGCGTAATTCTAATTATACTTAAAATATAACAAGATATCATAACTCGTGAACATTGTTGATTTGGTTTCTAGAGAAATAAATATTACACGTTTTGTTGTTGTATAATATTATAATGATTATAATTAATTCTGCACTAAGGTGATTAGATGTCCCGTTTAAAACGGAATTGTCCCTTTTTTCATCGTTATGTCTCGTTGTCCCAAAAAACTTCAAACGAGACGCTTTTTATCCCGTTTTAATCCAGTTATTTCCATATAATTATATAAATTTTATGAAAAAAATATAGATGTATGAAACAAATATAAAACAGTTACTCGTATATTTAAAATTTGAAACCAAAGTTATAAAAATGACAGATTTAAACACCTTAATTATTTAGGTTAGTTTACTCAAAAAAGGTAAAGTAATAAGAAAATAATTGAACTTTTACTCTTTATAGTTGTGTGCATATGTGTGAATGTAACCTGATGAGATATATTTTTTTCAACGAACAACACAAAGTTTTTGTTTTATTTTCTGTGCTGACTCGTCCTATCCTATATAATAATGTGATACAATGACATATACTCAATATAATAACCCCTCCCCTCAAAATTCTTAAAATATTAGAAAAAAAAATACTGATTTAAATTTTAGACTAGGTACTTTCATATAAATGATAGGGCCACGAGAGAGGCCTTGTCAAAGGTCCGAGGCCCTGGATCAATGTTTCGCTTGCATTATTATTAAAATAATAATTTGATATTGATTTAAAATAAAAAAATAGTTTTTCCATTTAAATTAAATTATATTTCAAAAATAAATTACACTTTCGCAGTATACAAGTAGATATTTCAATTTATTCGTTAGACGTAATTTAAATTGATAATTTCGTATCCATCTAAAGAAACCTTAAAAATTAATAAACACAAAATTCATATTATTCATAATGTCTAAATTTATGAGCAAACATAAATTATAAAATAAAGAATAAAAAAAAAGATTTAGAATTTTCCGCAATAATGTAAAACAATTTAACATTCTTTAAAATATTAAATCTTTTTATATTTTATATAATTATTCGAGTATCTACTTAATTCAAATAATTACTATTACTTTGATAAATGTACACATTGAGTTATGTATAAATTTATCAAAATTATTTATATATGAATGTAATAACTGATGTCAGTGACGGCTCTAAAATTATTTCTATAGAATAACTATAAAAAATACTCAAAATACTCATATTTTATACTCAAATATTTATACTTAATAAGCAAAGAAAAAAAAAAAATTACGTCTTTTTTTTCTTACAGTAATTAAAAATTACCATTATTATGTTATCTTATTCTACAGTTAAATAATAATAATTTGAAAAAATATTAACTATAGCATATAGTTTAATATTATCATATTGCGTATTTTAATTATATTTATGAAAAATACAAATTATATGTTCATTATTAGTCGATTGATCAACTTGAATGTAATATATTAACACGACTATATCAAGTTATAGTTTGACTTATAATGTAGACTACTGACAAAAATTATTAAAGCCGTATAAAACGATTTATTTTTCAAAAGTTCGCAATTTTTATCAATTAATATAATAATTTTACAATATTATAAATTGTAATACACCAAACGTAATATTAAATACACTATAATTAAATTATTAGTACCATAATAATTAATTCAAAGAACTTGAACTCTAAAGATTTAAAATACTGTATAAAAGGAATACAAGTACCTACGTTAAAGTACTCATGAGATATTTAATTTGATTAAAATGATTATATTTCAATACTTAGTGAAATGTTAAATTTTATGTCCATAAATTTAAATTTTAAAAAATATTTTACCTTGACTATTATGTAAGGCATAAAAAAAGAAGAATTTTATAGTTGTATATTCTTACACGTATGTATTAATAAATAATAATTATTTTAATTTTAAATATTTTAAGTTCATTAGTTATATCTTATACATAATTACATATACTTTAAATATTGTTTTAAATAGCATAAATAGATATTCATATTTTTTATCATCACATCCTATATTTAACAATAATAAGTATGTGATAAAATATATAATATGCACAGTCACTGTTACTATTAAAAAAATTATAAACATCCCTATTCAATATTATCAAGCCTTAAAATAAATTAAAAATATCATAGAATAACAACAAATCTCAAATTATTTTTAATTTTATGTTATATATATAGGAAGATAAATATTGTAAATTTCAATAGTAAAAAATATCAAAGAGATGTACCTACCTGTAAATATATGAAAGATAATTTACAGTTGTGTACATTATACGAGTATACAATATGTATTCTATATAATACATCGTTAATTATTTATTTAAACCTATTCCATTATTTAGTATTTATTTCATACTTGAAATAAGAATCAATTTGAATTAAAACACTAAATATAAAAATTTTTAAAAAAAAATTGTTTTTTAAATGTATGTTTGATGCAATTTATAGATTGATTTAAGCAAACAATATTATTAAAAAATTATTTAGCTTAATTAAACAAAATTAATAAAATAACAACAATTTGGTATTAAAAGAAAATGCATTAATGAATGAATAATAATATAAACCATATATTTAAAAACATTATATTCTGAGAATATATAAAAAAAATAGGTAATTTTTATTTATTACCTCTTTGTTCTAAAAGTCTAAACATTAAATAAGAGATTTACCCGCGGAAGTTTATGAATATTTTATACCTTTCCCGAATTTAACTTTTAATTAATATCTTTTACCCAACCTAATACTTTTTAACCTTCTAAATTAAGTGATACACTGTGTGACATATAGTAGGCCTAATAAGTTTATAAACCCCAGATTTATATTCTTATATACAATTAGTTATACCTTATACTTTTATAAATAATTTCAGAAAAATAGTTTCTGAGAAAATATATTTTTTTTTGCTTATTGAAAATTAATATTTATTATTTAATATTGTTTAAGACGTATAGACAAAATTATCACTATCATGAAATATATAAAATTGTTTGTAGTTCAAAGTTAGGTTAGAAAAATCTATATTTCTAACATGCCGTGAAATATACTATCTATAGCCTGCTCTAGTTTATGATAAATTGATATTTATTACAAGGTTTACATGATAGTTAGGTATACATAATACATAATTAATATAACATTAAGTTAACATGTTTACTAACGAAGAATGATTTTATTTTAATTTAAGTCATACTGTCATAATGAATATAAAATCTCAAACTAATTATAAATTAGGACTTTACTATCCTGTAAACTTGAATTTGTTGAAAAAACAATAGCAATATTTTGATTGCTTATACTAATTATATATTTTTAATCAAAATAGATCTACGTATGTATCATTGTACCAATTTATCATTGTTATTATTATATTTTACAATGCTCCTATAATAATTATACCATACAATGAGCAGTTTCTGTTCCTATTTAACTTGTAGTTAATCAAGCGTAAATACATAATATGATAATCATAAATAATAAATAATGCCGTCAATTTTTTTTTTTTTTTTTACTTAAGGGTAAATTTACTAAGTAAATAAAGTTTTACATTTTTTTTTTTTTTATTTCCGTATTTTTGAAGAAAAAAATTATGTTAGTTGAAAAAGTTATAATCACAAACCAGCATTATCTAATATTCTGAACTTCTAATACTTATACCAGTAATACGGATATATCCAATATAAACAGAATGCGGACATTAATTTTATGGACTTTAATCGCAAATGAATGATACTATCAAAGACATAAATAACCAGATAAATATCATCACCGAGAACATATGGCAACGTCACTGGAGCAAACAAACAACTAAATTAAACGAAATAAAAAACACTGTTACAAATTCTCCTAAATGTGACAACACGCAAGCAAGAGATAGTCATAAACCGTTTAAGAATAGGACATACCAAATTAACACATAACCACCTAATGGAAAAAAAAGAACCCCCAATGTGTCAAACATGTGGAACACCGATCATAATAAAACATATCTACACTGAATGTTTAGCATATGAAGAACAAACTTCCTCACTCTCTATTCCAGATACTGGGACCTAAACCTAAACCTAAACCTCATCGAAACCTCAAAAAATCCTCCTATTTATGGAAGAAACCGACCTCACAAACCAAATGTGAAGGCTAACAAAATATTTTAATTATTTATATATATACCTAAATTTTCTGTTATCAAATCCTTTTGTAAACAAAAGCCAATGGCCCAGCTGCCGCGACATAATAATAAAAGAAAAAAAAAAGATAATATTATAATGAATAATAAATAATGATTGAAATGCAGTGCCGTGTTAACCAATTTGCCGCCCGGGGGAAAAATTTTTAAATGCTGTCATATATACCCTTCTATCCATTATGTAAAACAGGTATATTTAGAAATGTATTAAGGGGGGGGGAGGGAGTTCAGATTTTTTTTTTTTTTAAATGGATATATCTAAAATAGTACAATGGACAATGAAATATTGCTAAGATTTCAATTACGAAAACACTTACCTACGAATTTATTATATTATTCATCTTTTTCAATAATATTAATAAATTAATAAGTAATAAGTATTTCTTAAAATAAATCTAAATTAATACAATAAAACTTTTTTTTTCGTTAATACGATTTTTTCGCCCCTAAAAATTTTCCCACCCGGAGCATCTGCCCAACTATGCCCCCCCTCCGTTAATACGGCCTGTAATGATACGATTATAAAATTATATTATATGGTTTTAAATTTTAACGGGGCAATTGTATCCATCTACTATACACAGGGAAGAATGCGTGGGAAATTTTTATAATTATTTTGCTCTAAAAAATTATAATTTTTTTTTTTCAATAATTTATAAAATAAAGCCTCATCATATGTGTAAGATAAAAAGGGGTATCACGAGTTAAATAGTCATTATAATATAATTAGATGTGGTTAATCTGATAAGGAGCCCACCACGGGTAATTATCAAAACGCACATAAAACAAATGACTTGAATGTTATTATTACAATATTACGACTCATGTATATCAACATAACTCATATTATTTGATATGGTGACTGGTATATACTAACCATAAATATACTAATTCACTATATTTACTAAGCATTTTTAAAATGGAATTAATAATCATACATTCATACTAGCATTGATTATAGAATAGATTAGAATTCTATTCTATAATCAATGATACTACTATATTAATATAATATTAGATTTTTCTATTAATTTTTACTCAATTCTCTTTGGAATATCTACGTATATGTTTTACCTCATTTTTTTATTCTCAATAAACATTTTGGCACGATAACTTTATATTTTTAATCAGATAAAATAAGTACGTAGCATACGCTGTTACTTGTGAATGATATTATAACAGGCTGAATATACAATTGTTTATTTTACATTCATATATATCCATTTTCTTAAATTACAACCTAAAAGCAATACCAATAATTTGTGTATAAAATATTCTATATTTTGTCTATTTATGATAATAATAATTTTTTAATTAATAAGTTTAAAAAAATATTAGTTTTATTTTTGTATATTCAATTTAGAACAAGACTATACCATACAGACTATATTTTATACTTGAAAAATGTTAATATATTATAAGTATTTTTTTCATAAACATTATTAATTAATCGTAACTAAAATATAGAATAACCTTTGTTGGTTTGAGGTTGATAGATTTAAGTGGTTTTCCGTGTAAATTCATCGTAGTATTCATACATTAAAATGTTATTAGTATATCTATTTCATATAATATGTATACCGTATATACCTATACAATGATCCTTTCATTAATATAAAATGTAATTCCGTATAATTTCACTATTTACGCAAAACTAAAGTCTATGTAATCGTATAATACTAAAATGGACCTGAAAAAAAAATATTATGTGTATTTTTATAAAATAGAATGATATATTTATATTACTTCCATAAAAATATACTTTTTATTACATTGTTTTTGGATCAGAAAATACCATAATTACTATATTAATATGTAATGCATATATTTATTGTAATGTTTCAACTTTCAATTAAAAATTATTATTTAAAATAAATAATATTGATGAAAATGAAAATGGATCAAATTATTTCAATTTCAGCAGAAACAAATAACGTTGTATTTATTATAAATTGTGTTATTTTATATTATTGTATTGGTTTTATAATGTTTTTTTTTTTTTTTTTTATGTCTGAAAGCACGATTTTGAATAGTAATAATAGTCATATTACCATGAGTAGGATATGTTTTAGATATAAAATTGCATCTAGTTAGTACTTTAGTTAGCTCATTTTTCGAATTTCTCAAAAGTTTTTCCTTGAGAGAAGAAAAACTACCAAAAAATAGCGAAAAAACGGTAAAATTCACGGAAATCGTAATTTTGACGAAATTATTTTTAGATTTTCATGATAACTGATACAATTTTGAACGTATGAACTTGTAAATTTTTTTAAGTTTTTTCACAGGTAGTTTATACACGTAGTATAATTTTGGAACGGATTATCAGTTTATTTATAATGAGTTTCACTCAGAATCGTATTTATGAAATATTAAATTGAAATTAAAATATTAATTATAATAAACCACTAATTTCTCAAAGAACCGAAGAAACGAAGGAGGAACATCTGAAATCGACCTTCCCACTTTTTTAAAATCATATTATGTAAAATTTTAATTATTATATAATATTATACTGTTGACAATTGTTATGTCGTCATTACCCCTCCTTTAATGTTAATATACCAATCAAAAAACAGATAAAATTTGCATATTACAATAATTTTGTGCCTATAAAAGTATACAACATAAATATATTATAATTGATATCAATTATATTAATATATTAAATATCAATATAATTTTTAAAGAAATGTATATAAGTAAAAATAAACCAATACCGTATAGATACGTACAAAAATTTTATCTTGTGTACAATTTATGAATATAAAATATTAAAAGTTTAAAATAACACCTTCGTCGATCGAAATTGACTACTGGATTATAACTTCATCTTCGTTGAAAGTTTGAAACTATTAAGTAAAAAAAACGACATGTAAAATCTGTAAATATTACTATATTTAACAAATATTGTAGAAACTAAAGTTCTAGACAGTCAATACTCAATAATCAATATTATTAGAATAAAATAAAATAAATATTATATTAATTATAAAATATTATCATTGTAATCACTCATCACTAATCATAGTACACAAACAAAAACTAATTTTACCACACGTTGACCCATGACTATTTTAGACAAAAATTAATATAACTTATCACTCTCTATCGGCCGATAATTCTCACGCAGCGTATTTCCTATTGCAGCGATCTATCTATAGTATTTATAACCAATGGTTGTACTAATATTTCAATAAGAAATTTTGATCGTTTTTCTTTAATTTAAAAAATAAATTTTGATTTAAAAATATTTTTAAAATAAATAATTTTAACATTCGTAAAATATGTATTATTTTTTTGATACATCATTACATCAATCATCTTTTTAGCATTTTAATCAGGGTTTTGCACACAAATTAACCACATTAAACCCTTATTAACCATTATTAACCCAAAAAAATAAACAAATTAACAAAAAAGCACCGAATAAACAATTTGGGTTGACCCAAAACCTCAAATAACATTTCCAAGTACAAAATTTATATGAAATGTTATTTTATGGGATGAATGCAAATTTGATATCAGTTAACGTAGCATAACTTTTCATATTTTAATTCTATGCAGTATCTATATATTTGATCTAATGGAGTAAATAGTAATAATAAAAGAAAGTATACTCATGTTGTAATAACAACGACAAATTAAATAACAAAATATATTATTTTACATTTATAGGTATTATAATTTTATAAAATATACCATAATATTATGTTGAACGTGAACTGTCGAGACCACTGATAAATTGAAATAGGTAAAAGTTATTAATTTTTACAAAATATAATTAATGTAATAAATAAAACAAACTAATTGAAACACGTTTATTATTGATTAAAAATAACATATATTTGTCCTGAACGTCAGGTAATGTGTCAGTATTATAATGGATATCACAAAGAGTGATTTATCTTACAAGTTTATTAAATAACAAAATATAAATTATTATAATTATTCAATTTTTTTTTCATTTTATTTTAATAATCATTATAATAATATAGTATAACATTGGTAGGTATTAACTATTAACCGATACCAAATATGTTATATCTATATGTGAACCATGTTCAAATTTAAATATCCTAGTTAGATAATTAATTTTAAAATAGTTGTGTTTACTTTGTACCCGTATTAACCAATATTAACCCGAATAATATCGATTATGTGAACACGAATAGATCGTAGCATTTATCATTTTGGTGTTTTAAACACCCTAATACCACCAACACCCGAAACTCATAACCTGAATAAATGATTCGGTTGCAAAGCCCTGATTTTAATATAATAATTTACGAGTATTTTATTATAATACTTTACCTATATACACCAAATACTTTAAATAATTATCATAATTTCTTTCATTTGGTTCCTTGTGTATTAACAAGAAAAGTTACTAAAACATTTGTTAACACTAAAGTTTAATTTAAGTTGCCGTGCCATCGAACGAAGTATTTTCTTTTGTGTTCACATCAATAACAA
Source organism: Eriosoma lanigerum (assembly GCA_013282895.1). Classification (NCBI taxonomy): domain Eukaryota; kingdom Metazoa; phylum Arthropoda; class Insecta; order Hemiptera; family Aphididae; genus Eriosoma; species Eriosoma lanigerum. Next base: position 58,078,160 of record CM023357.1, on the reverse strand, counting down.
AATGTAGCAACATAAATATTCACGATGCGAAACATTATACGACTTCAGTCACAGATCGAAAGCGTCGCATACCTTTTGTTATTTAGACGTGAACGTGACTTATAAGTTGCTTGGGTGAAAATGTTATATCTTATTAAAACGAATACGCTCTAAACGGTAAACTTTCATTTACATATATAATATATAAGGAAATTTGCACAGTATAGCGAATATTTTAATCATTAAAGTACAGAACATTTGTATGGAAAATCGATAAAAGAAAAACAAAACTAATATCTGAATTAAAATAATATTGCAATGGAAGTTTTACTTATGTGACGCTATTGTTTATTATTATGATGCACCTAATAGTTAATACATACGATCAAATAGGATTACAAATTATATATATATATTATATTTGTCTGTCAATAAGCAAAGGACAAAGGACATCTTTCAATATTTTTACCATAGGTACTAGATAAAGTTGATTTACGTATTTCAGTTTTCATATTTGAGATATCTTTATTAGATACATATACTAGTAGTTATCAAAACACAATTATATAGACTTTATAATAAAATACTAATTGGTAGTTAACTGCTCGTCAGTAAGAACTTTCATTTTAAGCATATTGTAAAATGTTCTTTTTTAAGAGAACTGTAAATTTACAATTATAGGTACAAATATGGTTTTGATTTGATTAAATACATTTAAATATAAAATACTAGTAAATAAAGTTTGGAACTTGTCAAATTTTTTTCAGATATAGACGAATATTGCATTGTTATGAATTCGTAAAATAATACTGAAAAAACAGAAAAAAATTACTTTATCAAACCGATATAATAATTAATAAATAAGAATATTTAGATGTATAAAAATAACTGTTGCCTCATTCAAAATTGAAAAGTCATGTCGTATTTTATACGTGAACAAATTAAATAAGTATCTAAATATTCTTATCAGCTATCTGTGCACTTCACTGAATGTTAAAATATTATTAGTATAATAATTAGATTGTATTAAGTATCGCATAATAATAATATTAATTTTCCATTTGTTGTTTGCGGGACGATAAACGAAAACGATAATATTTTTTTGGGAAAAAAAACATACTTTTTGGCATTACAAATAATATTTATTATTTATTGTATTGTTCTGTACATATAGGCGTGACCGAAGCTCAAATGTCTAGTGCACTAAAATATTATACATAACTCTGTGACACGATCGTGACACACCCCTAAACATGTTCAACGTTTACTAATTACAACGCGAAATTCCAAGCATAAAATACATCGTACACGAGAGCACGTCATGAAATCTCTATAACATAGTTATTGAGATGAAAAAAAAAAAAACAAAAGGTGATTTTTCTCTCTTTCTCTCTCTTTCTCTATTGCCGTTTATTATATTCTTTTATTATAATTTCGTTATGTATATCCGGTTCCCAAAGGTTTATTATTATATAATAATCATTTAAATTTTAACCCTCCGCGTTAGTCGCACACGGTACAAACGACATCGACCAGCTGTATGTTAATCAAATCTAATAAATATAATATATTATTATTACATTATAATATGCGCAATAATAAAGTTATTCTCGAAACGCGTTATCGTCAGTTGACACTCTTGACTATACAATAATATATATTATATAATGCGATCGGCGAACGAATAGTATGATGGCGCGTTCTACGCATCACGTTATATTGTTAATTTATATTATAATATTATATACAAGAAAACCGTCGCCACTGGGATTATGTGTAGAGTGACAACAGAAAGTTTAACCGAAGTCTAAAATTTCATCGCGTTGCTGGCTCGTATCATAAAATAATTTATATATAGCAAAGTTTAGAAACTTACAAAGACGACGACAAGATAAGAAATGTATCCAATGACAGTTATATAGTGTTGCGCGGTTGTTAAAATGATATTACAACAGAGCCGTAAAACCGGTGTTGCGAGATTATAGCTAACCCTTGGAGTAAAAGTATACCAGAGAATGTTGTTATTACCTAAGGCATAAAATGCCCTAGGTTACAAAATACCTGTAAAAATTTTAGGCAATTAAATCGAAACGAACCGTAGATGGCACGTAAAATCTAATATGACCGGTGTTGGATCTAAACCAAAAATACTGAGTAGACCCAATGTCCTAATTTTCGCACCCTTTTAATTATATATATTTGTACACTTAAAAGACTTTCATGGCCTGATTTTTACCTAAATAATATTTCCCAAAATAAGAAGGGATTCATTTTAAATCAACTACTGAAAATGTTTCAAAATTAATTTTTCCTGGAAAGATTGTACGATAGTAGTAAATAATTACATTTATAATTGAGATTTTATAGCTCTACATAAAGTCATACATATATAGCTCTAGTGCAGAAGACAGTAAATGTAGAAATCTTAAAGATCGACGATGTTGGTGTCAAAGATCGTCCAGATACCGGAATAAACGGAATAACGAATAAAAAATAACTCTGTGACACTGGTGTTGAAAGAAGTTAGGGGATCGGTAACATGTCCGTATGTCTATCCAAAACGGCTAATATATAGGAATATTTAACATTTAACTTATAATTCACTGATCAAGTATGCCAGTGGGAGACCAAGAAATTTTCCAATATGTCATTAAAACATAAAATTCGTTTCCATTATCTGTTTCCGTAATTCAAATTTAATCAAACTTTTGTATCATAAATACCAAATGTAAAACATTTTTATACATGATCATCCCCGGGAAATGCATGGATTTTAAAGAAGTACCTATAACCTAGAAAGTATTAGGTTAAAATAATACTTCTATTACTTTACTTAAATAAATAAAAAAAATTATTATTATTATACGATTTTTTTTTTTTACTATTTACCTACAAAATATTATGTTGGGTAGATATTGACTGTTTTAAAAAATGCAATCATAATTTACAGTCTTCTTCAAAAAATTAATGATCAATTACTCCAAAAGCACACAACAAAGTTTTACACACAATCACGAAATTAATCATTTCTGGGTTGATGTTGGTTTCCGTAATTCGAAACTTCAAAGAATGATTATAATCATGCATTTTTCAGAACAGTTAAGATTTTCCCGACATAAATTTCCACAGGTATATAGTAAAAAAAAAAATCCTTTAGTTATTTTCCTATTTTTATTTAATTTAACATATACTAAGTAATGTTTTTTGTATAAATTAAGTTTATTTTAACTTAATACTTTTTGAATCATACTATTACATATTATTTAAAATCCATGCATTTCCCATGGCGGACTCTGTATTTAACAATATAAGAAACTGACATAAACTATGTCATAACCATAATATAAGGTTTATGTATAATATTAAAATTAATTTTATATCGGTATGCCTAAATATTTTGAATTTTGTGTTATGTATAGATAACATTAAAACTAATATAAAATGTACGACTTGAACATATTTCAAAAATGTATCTTTTAAATGGTTATTAAGATTAAAACAATTTTGTCTTATAATAGTTAATATGAGCTGGTTAAAGTTTTAGTTTAAACTAAAATGTTTTCGTAGTTTGCCAATAGGGAAATGCGACATAAATATAATGTAGGTACCTAACTTATCCATTTATGTAAAATTTAGAGATTGAGTTGCTTAAGGGACTCACTCTTCTTCTAAAAGTTTTTTACATTGATCCTATATCTTATTTCAACGCTAAGTGCATATGCAAAGCGTTAAAACAATGTAGATAACTATAGAGCGCGTAGGTAAGTATTAAAGTATTTGAGATAAATTATGAAATAAGATAACAAAAAACTAATATATCGTTAAAAATTTAAATTTATACTTATAATATATGTACATACTGGTACCATACTTATTTTAAAAATGCTCGTATAATATTCTGTACATTTAATTATTTTTATTTGTATCGTATGTTTTGAACTATCCAACCATGCTAATAATGACTTATATAATATTTTGCAATCATTGGATATTTAGACCGCCCAAAAACTATTTAAAAATTATTTTAATTATTAGTTTAATAAATCTCAAAAAACACAAGTACCTTAGCAGATAATATAAATACATGTATTTTATAAGACATTAATGAATATAATACTAAAAGATATAATTATAGATATATGTGTGGATAACGTTATGACTTAAAATAATATGCGAAAAACATAGTAAAATAAATTGTTCATTAATGATGAGGTAAAATCCACAATGCGGTTGCCTTAATGGTTTTAAATTTAAACTCTATTTGTTTATAAATAGGTAAAAAAAATAATTGACTAAAAAAATCCTATATACGGAATAATACTATTGTGAATTTAATAATACATTTCATACGATAATCAGACAATGGTGGGCAGGCAGATCACGAGAACAAGAGAGGAAAATGCGGTTTTGCAATCCGAAGCAGATACGGCTGTCGCGTGTTGTTTTACGAAGGGATAGCGCGCCTTTGTGTCGGCCGTCAACCCCCACAGGGAAATTAAATATTCCCAAAGCTCAATATTGTGTTTGTACAATATAGTACGCATTTCAAAGATTTGTATACCGCACGCAATCGACGGATACGCGCCTGCTCGTCAATACTTAGGCAAAAAAAAAAAATCACAGATTAATCGATTATTGTACTTATGGGTATTGAAACGAATTATAATATAATATAAATATAATTATGTTGACAGGAGACTTCGGATAGGTTGCACTAAGTTGCAGTTGACACGGTCGAGCATAATATAACGATAGACAATCGCCAGTCGACTCCAACGATTTGAGTATAATTACTTTTGTAGCTATTATTATGAATATGATTTCATGGCGCGCATTCTGAACACAGATCAGCAATGAAACATTTATTATACATATTGAGGTTAACTACATTTCATGAAAACGAATTGTCATAGAGTAATGAATAAATAATTAAGCAATATACATTATTATTTATTACAATATGTTTTTTAGTAGGAAGTCCACGGAGAATATTATGTATTATAATAGATACGGTATCGATTTTTGGAACAAACAAATATGTCAATAAGTGGATTGCTATTCCATGTAATGTGTCATTATTAGATTCTGAGCGAAGCGAGCAACATATTGGTTTTACAATAAAGTGTGTTTTTTTTTTTTATGTCTGTAAGCATTTTTTTGGGATGAAATAATGGTCCGATTATCATAAGTGGGGTATACTTTCGGTAGATAATTGCATCTAATTGGTACTGTTTTTATGCTTTGAGGACACGATAAGGACCCAAGAAAAATAATCAGATATCGTAATTTATGTAATATCAATTATTATTTCACAGTAAAACACACCTACATTTATTCTCACGGTGCGTCAATGTCGTATTTAGGATTTCATTGAAGGGGGAGGAGAGATATGATTAAAAAAAAATTATCTTTTCCACTCGAAATACATATAGCTACTAATAGCTAGCTGGTATATATAGTTGTAACTATCAATTTTTAATAACTACTTTATATATTATACGTATATTATATATTCAATTTTTATACATTACTACATTTGCAATTAATGTGAAATAAATTATCGTTAATTATAAATTACTAACTATTTATTATTACAAACATGTACTCCAGCAAACAATCGGCAACGTTGGATAAGTATAAGGTATAAAACGTGTATTTAAAAAAAATTGTGTTGGGACGCAAATGTAATGGACTGTATTTGAACACCAAGAATCGACTTCCTAGGTTTTTTAGTTGCTTTCACCAACACCAATAACAATTATATCCTATTAAAATACGACACATTGCAATTTAATTTATTCGTTATGACAATATGTTATTATTGGAATTTTTACTACGGAAAAATGGTCGCCTTGAAATTATAACGTACGCCTATATGATATATAGTATTAAAACGATATCAGACATTTTTTTTTTTTTTTTGTTAATAGTTTACTGTTATCTCCATTATTTTTGTTCTACAATAATCCGATCACCCTATATTATATTACGTATAATATAAAATACGGTAAAATATATACACACACACACACACACACACACACACACACACACAGGAATAAAGAAGATGTTTCAAAGTTTCAATCAATGTACAGGCGGTTTATTTTTTATACGCAGGATGAGGTCACTGGAGGGATCTTGTCGGCTATAGAATGACTGCGACGTCAGTGTCTATCGCGGCCGGATGGAAACGGTTGATTCTTAGAGACGGAATGGAAGGTCGGTTGTCACGCAGCATCCACTCGGCCCACAGCAAACCACCACCCGCGAGGCATATGCAACACGGCTCACCGATCATTACTATACATGCGCACGGGCTCGTTCATTTATTTATACGTTTGTTCGATTTTTTTTTTTTTATCATTATTATTATTATTATTATTATTATCATCATTATTCAGTCACCCTTTCTCGTTGTCGGAGCAGACGTAGTCGTTCTCCCGTCATGGCTACCGCACAACATAATATAAGATGATGCAAAAAATAATAACAACAACAATAATGACGATGAAAATTACCGCATAATGAAAAAAAAATTCGAAGTTAATGACTAAAACAGTTTTTATAACAGTTTTGGTATTAGTTTTTTGTTTGAACAGTATCGACACGTAACAATTGAATTATTATTATCGATATACTACTTGCGTCCCAAATTGATAAGAACGGATAATTTGCGTCCAATAGTTTGGAAATTTTAAAAAATTTTAAAAAAATTAAATATTTGAAAATGTATTATTTAATATATTCATTATTTAATCAAACTATTTAGATCGACAAATTTGCTCTATTGAAACCAGACGAATAAATATTATTATTTTTTATGGTCAGATTCATCCTATTCTCTATATTGACTCTTTATCATTGTTGTATGTTGTCAGCTGTATATTATTTACCTCCTAGGCATTTGGACGTATAACTTACCTAATATTTTTATTTGTAAATTAATCGAGTCTCCGAAACTCTAACTCTAAACTTTTCTTTTTACCAATCGCATCCATATATTTTTATATTCACTAAGGTGTTAAACGAATTCTAAATTAATACATAATAATATATTCTTATTAACTGCAGTTTTGTGAACCACTTAACATGAATCATAGGAAAGATTTAAAACAATAATTAAATTTATAGAAAATCAAATTAATAAATATAATTTTAGAAATATATAATATAGCTTATAATTTATTACATAAATTTGTCGAAAATTTCAACTATTAATAGATAATATGATTATATATTTAACTAAAATGTTTTAGTAGTTTTGTGACAAATTATATGTAATATCCGATGTGGTCAATAGTGATACGTGACTATACGTTTATAGTAGAGTAATATTAGATCAAAGTAATAATAATAATTATCATCCTCTTTGTGTCGACCTATACGAACATTGTAACAATAACGCGCCAAAACATCACAACCACAGTCTCTATGAACGACCAGACCATCCCCAAAAGCGTTTAGTTAGTATAATATCCGTAACTATGTTTTAATGGGCCCGTGTGTAATAATTTATTTGACCCTCTTCCTCGTTAAATAGTGTCACTTTTTTTTAAAATTAGACTTGACCATCTAATACATTCTATTACAATATACATATTAATACGTGAAGTAATTAGAATTTTTTTTGTTATTTACTAAAAATGAGGTTTATCATTTGTGTGAACAATAATTAAACTTGGTGTAACTAACAAAATCGGTGACCGATTACTATCTCCGTATGTACTTTTATTATGCTATAATATTTGATAAGGTAATTTGTACATATTTAAAATAAATCTATTTTATACTTACACATATAAATAGATAGTAATCTTTAACTTTCAAGATACCAATTCATATTAAAACGTGTATTTGGGCAATACTCCAAATGACTCCCGAGTATCACAATGTGTTTTGGCGCAACATTATTTATCATCTTCAATCTATAATGTTTATGTACTCTAAACTGCTTAAATTATTTGTTGCGAAAATAATTTAAATATATCAAATAAAACGATTAATATAATATTAAAATAAAAAAATGTTTATTTGCTTCTTTATTTAATATAACATAGGTCATAGGCATACATTATGAATACAACATATCCACAAAAATAAAATCGTGTTAATAGTTCACAATTAAAAATATTAAAAACATATACCTATTAAAGATATACTATATAAAAAGAAACATGATTACAGACGGAGACAATGGGCGCATGTCAAAGAAAATATTTTTCAACTTAATATAAAGATTTAATAATTAATATTAACGATAAAAATGTATTATATTTTATAATATAGTGAACATATTATGAAGCATTTTAATAATAATAAAATAATTATAATTTATTACAAGTATGTATGTAATAAATTACACTTATGTAAGATATATTTTTACCACACTTTAGATATTTTTGAATTTTCATTAAACACCAAAAACAGAACTGTTTGTAATTACTCCTTGTATTACTTTCAGTCATATTACATATTATTCATCATATAATATGTTTAAGAATCAAGAGATATATATCTAATATTCTGTTTTTATTATTCAAAACCAATAGTGATTAAATTCTGTGAAACCCACAAACTTTAAACGTATTTGCTACATACGTATATTTCACTAATGCCAAATATATTTGTGTGTATTTTGGATGGAATTCAATTTTTAGTTCTAAATCAATTCGTGTCATATATTCGTATACGTTTTGAAAGAGAAAAAAAATACCAAGTCGTAAAAATAGTAATAAACTTCTGTTTTCTTATTTTTTGCTTTACCTGAAGGCTGAAAGTTTGAAAGTTTGGTCGGTCAGTCTTCAACCGAGTGTTTTTAGTGGGCTTAGGAGTGAAATGGTTATTGATCGGAAATTTAAGATATGCCAAAACGAAAGATGGAAATAAATAAGTATCTATGTATATGTGTACGTACAAAATTGTATATAAAGCTAACAAATAAAAGAGAAATAGTGTAAGAATGTAAAGAGATAGAGGGGAAATAGAAACAAAAACAATCAAAGAGTTCTTGGATGACTTTTTGGCAAACTTTTAGAATTTCAATACCTATTTTAAATATATAATCAGCATCTTCTCGGTGATTTTTATTGTATACATTTATTTACTTGTTCAAATAATATATTTTGTTGATTTATTCGTTCGTATGAAATTTTTTATAATACTAAAATTAAACAATAGAAAATCGATAAAATAAATGAATGATTTTCGTATAATTAGCACACACCATACCGATTTATAAAAATTAAATGTATATGTACATAATTGTGTATATAAATATTATTATTTTATATTAATTTTTATTTTAATATATATTGAATCTCCGTGTTATACTATATATATTTTAAATTCGATTTGTGTAGAACGATTCACCTAGAATGTAATTTTAATACACAGGCAAAATATTATTTAAATAAATCCGTTCTCATTTTATAATTTATTTTATAAAATATGTCAGAAAAATTATAAAAAAAACTTTATTAATCAATTTTCAAACATAAATTGTTTAAAAATGTTATAAATTCGTGTAAAATATAATTTATATGAATTGAAAATTTATTAATATCAAATATTAATAACGTATAATGAAGGTATATTTATTTATATGTGTAATTCAATTACAATAGGTAATTTGTATATAATATTATAATATTGTATATAATATTAATATTTGTCCAATATTTTTAAAAATGTATGTGTTATTAGCATATTATTAATATAATATAAATAAATAAATATAATATAATATATAATGAAACCATTTAAAACAAAAAGTGAATAGATATTTACATAAATATATGTATTTATATAGATAAAATGGTAAGATAAATTGAAAGATCGATTGTTGATGTTCCTCCTTCATCCCCTCTGTCCTTGGAAAAATTAGTGATTTATTATAATTAAGATTTAAATGCAATAATATTGCATTATAAAATACGATTCTGTGTGAAACTCAATAAAATACAATATATTATATTGATAGCTCGTTCCATAAGTTTATCACGTGTATAAACTACCTATAAGAAAACTCAAAAAAAATTTAAGTACCTACGTCTAGAATTGCATTAGTTATCTAAAATAAATTTCATCAAAATTACGATTTCCGTAAATTTTGACGTTTTTTCGTCATTTTTTATTAGTTTTCTTCTCCCAAAGGAACACTTTTGAAAAATTCGAAAAATGAGCTAAATAAAGTACCAACTAGACGTAATTCGCAACCGAGATAGGTACATTTAAATAAAGTTACGATTTTAAAAAAAAAATAATATTTACTATTTCTAAACTAATTTTTATTAAAATACTCGTATATGCTACACGAGTGCGTAATAGAATCATAATAACTTTTGATAATTCTATTCAATGTTCCTATCATAGATAGGAATCATAATAAATACGTACTATTTATTGTTCATTTACCCAAATTCAAAACTATAAAAAAATTATTGTTTGAATATTTGGATCAAAGATTTAATAAATTATAAAAATTTCATATTTAAAAATAAATATTAAAATTTAACAATATATAATTATATTGAAGAATATAATATAATTATATTAGGGGCGGATGTTATAGAAAATAGAAGTTTGCATATTTGTTTAGTTAGCTGAGATACCCAGATCTTTTTAAATGAAATTATTTTGTATTTTTAATTTATATTGTATATTTTATTGTTTTATGAACATACGTACATATAAACATATTGTGGTGAATATTCTTACTCTGAATATTTGTTAATAACATTTTAAATTAATTCTATTATAATAATTAGTTATATTGTACTGCTTCGAATGAAGTAATTCTTATTGATACATAATAAATGTCTGTATACTCTATTTTTATTTTTTATACAGTAAATTGTTTTATTAGAATCTGATTTTACATTTACTGATAAGATATAAGAACAATTACATATTTACGAAATTACGTCAACATGTCTATATATTTTGTTATTCTTACACCATTTATTTGTATAACTATTGTATAAAAAAAAAAAATGTATATTTATATTGTATTATATAATTGTTCATTTGTACTATTGTATTTAAAAAAATCTTTAAAAATTTTCTAACATTATAAAACTAATGAGAAAAATAATATTATCTTGATTTCGGTTTGTAATTATTTTAAATGTCAGAAATATAATTTTAATATTACAATAGAGAAATATTGCTAATTTTAAATATTTTTTTCGAGTTACTTATTCATACAACAAGTATTGTATTAATATGTTATTGTTATTAAAAACAAAATTCTAGACTTATTTACTTTTTTTTTCTAGACTATTGTTTCAACAAAGTAAAATTCTTAGATTAGATTCTGAAACTGCAAATATGTTAATTTTGATTGTGATACAGTTATTATTACATAATCAACAAAAACAGCTAAAATTAGTCATACCTACCTATTATTACATTTAGATAAATATATAAATATATATATATATACATATACGTTGTAGATACATAACATAGTGATAAGCTTGTATGAAACTCTTATAAACATGTTGAATCATAAAATGCTTTAATTATTTATTAAACTTAAGTGGCTATTATAAATAAAACAAATTCCATGCATAATAAATATTACTTATATTAAATAAACAATGTTATGCATCGCCCAATTTGCGTTTTAGTATTTTAATGAAAAAATAATTTCATTTTTATTAGTTAATTGAAACATTTGGAGGTTAATTATCAATATTAAATATAATTTAGTATAACTACGTTTATTAATGCATGACTAATTGTGTAAAGCCTATCATTCAAAATATTACACATTTTTATATAATCCCATTCAAGTAGACAGAACCATAATAAATATATTATGTACTTGTTATAGGCATAGTTTGTACTAATGGTAAATAATATTAATATGTCAAGTGTATGTATTACTTCCCTAAAAACTACAACAAAAAAGTTATGTGCGTGAAAATTCATATTTGTTAAACAATTAAAAACCTTTCAAAAATATTAAAAATAAACATGAAGTAAATGATAGGTCACGTTTCAGTATTTAAGCACATACATAAATAAAACCTCACTAAATTATTTTCTAATTAATATTATTTTGTACCACTAAGAGGATATGTAAATTTAATTTATGTATAATATAAAACGTAAATAATATTTACAAGATACATTTACTTAATTAAGAGTACAGTACAGTTTTGTTTAAAACTGATAAAGTGATAAGCATATTCTATAACTTATTATGCAAACTATATATTGTGTATTGTATACTGTATATTGTATATTGTGTTTAACATTATGTTATTGTCTTATTGCATGACAAGCAACAAGCAGAGATACCTATATAAATTAATTTAATTTGTATTTAAAATTTATAACTTTATTAAAAAAAAACTTAATTCAATACCCAAAAAGAAAGTATAGTTATGTTACAACCACAAATAGGGTATGCTTTCGGTAGAAAATTGCATCTAGTTGGTACTTTATTTAACTCATTTTTCGAATTTCTCAAAACTTTTTTTTTTTTTTAAGAAGTAGAACTACCAAAAAGTGACGGAAAAATGTCAAAATTTACGGAAATCGTAATTTTGATGAAATCGATTTTAAATTTTTTATGATAGCAATTTTAAACATAGGTACTTAAAATATTTTTTGAGTTTTCTCATAGATAGTTAACTCACGTGGTAAACTCATGGAACGACCTAACAGTATAATATATTGTATTATATTGAGTTTCGCTCAGAATCGTATTTCCTAATGCAATATTATTGTATTTAATTCTTAATTATAATAAACCACTAATTTCTCCGAGAATCGAAGGGACAAAGGAGAAACATCCAAAATCGACCTTTCACTTATTTTTTAATTTATCAGTATTCCAACGCGTAACGAGTGTTTTCCACGACGTGAGCTTTTTAAGTGTTTTCTTTTCTAAAATTAAAAGAATACCGCGAATTCTACAGCACTCCACTCTCAATTTTGATGTAGATATTCTCACTGAGTCATTTTCATTACGTTACGTTTTGCTTACAGTCTAGCGAATTCATACTTTTGTATAGGCACACACAAAAAAATTAAAAATATTACTTAATAAAAGAATAATACAATATAATTATTACTGATATATTTACACATAGTCAAATCAAATTGTTTTTAATTAATAAAATAAATACGTATCTTCGACATCTACGACCTCACGTTCCTGAAGCCCTTCATGACATCCAAGGAAGGTAATAACCCAAAAGTTACAACCTTTTTTACTTTTAAAGTTTTTATATCCCAAGGTTATTACAACCCAATTATAATAAACCCATTATTAATAATAGTCATTTTAATATTACTTTTTGCCCACATCGTTTCTATATTCTTGTACCAGTTTCCCTCTTTTCTTTTGAGTTATTGCAATATGTACCTTATTTACATTTAATAAATATTATATTAAAGTTTATACAAAACACTATATCTTATTTTAATGTGCTCATTATAATATTTAATAACTTAGTTTTCAAAAACGAAACAAAAACATAAATTTTAAAATATTAAACAAATAGCATTTTATATTAATAATAAGTTATAACTAAGGTAAAAGTTATTCACTGCAAACATATAATAATAATAAAGTTTTCAGTGGTCATAATTTAATCCAAAATATGAAGTTATGAATATCCAAGTTATGAAGTTAAATTTAATTATTCTATACCATTCATTATTTAATATTTAATAGACCAAAATATACAAAGTATAGTGCCATAGTATTATACCTTTTTATTACCTACCTATGTATTTTATAACTAATTTCAAAATATATATTTTACTTATGAAAACCACTTTATATTGTGCTATAAAGTTATTTAAAAATTAATTTATATTCTATATAACATAGGATAATATTTGTAAATTGTAAACTATAAATATAGCTTATTGAATATTAAATTTTCTTGACACAGTTTTTAATTTGAAGAAAATTTAGTTTTAAGTAGAAAGTTCCACCATTGTTATTTTTAATATAATATATATAGTATTGAATTTAAAATTTAAATTAAATTATAACTGGGAGTTATAAAAATAAATATTTCACTATTAGTTCTATGCCAATAAATACAAAAAAAAAAATTGAATTTAAATTTAAAATTAACCAATTTATCAACAGTGTTATCTGATATTCTAAATTATTATTAAAATACTTTGAATAATGTATATAAAAATATGTTTTAATTTTCATATAATACCTATTAATGTCAGTCATTGATTTTTTTTTACATTCGAAATTTAACATTTAATTATTACACAATAGAAAACCGAACAAATTAGCAGATATTGGAATATACTATTAGATCAACCTAAATCTACTATATCGTCTTAAGCTAACAGAAACAGTTGAAAAAAAAATTTTTATTTTTATTTTTTGACCTAACCTTTTGTAGATTTAAAATTACATAGGTAAGTAATACAAACTATGACAAATAAATAGGTATTAAATTATTTTCTTTTTTTTTTTTAACAAATGTGTATTATTTCATTATATAAAAACTATATTATATTACTGTATTTTTAATAAGTTAAGTACATAATATAAAATAGTTCTTTGGAGGATAACTTAAAATCTTTTAACGGAAACAAATTTTAATTTACTTGTTTAATTCTATAGTTTTATTTGTCAGTCTACATTAATTTATTTATTTTACCAACATTAATGGCATGTACCTATGCGCGGTATATCTATTAATGTCCCTTCTACCAGAAAAACAAAGTTCAACAGAGTACCTACCTACTAATTCAATACAGTTCATTCTATATGTAGATCATATTCAGTGGTTTTCTTCTCTCATCAGAAATTCAGGAGTGCAGCAACACGTGTGATCAGTAAGTTTACATTTTATTTTCTTATCGGGCAAGCTCTTTATGCGATTTCCTAGCTAGAAATCAGTACTGTGCACTGTCCTGTACTGTGAGTGTATACTTCCCAGTTGAATACATTTAGGTTATAGGTAGTCTGGTAGTATACTCGTAATATTATATAATATCATAGTTTATAATGAACCCATGGTATAGAGGTATTTGCTATTTGGTAACTAAAATTATATTCATATGGGTTGCTGAGAGATGGCGTTATATCAAATAACAATTTATATTTATAAATATTTCATGAAATAATTTATTATTAATCATATACTGCACGTGCGAGTACTGCTTAAGAGTCTGTAAATTCACAGTGGCGTGATATTCAAGTTATAATAAAATTGTAAACCGGACATCTATATATATATTAATAAATAATAATCATAATTTTTTCACAGAATAGATGAAAATTCTATCTATTTTGTGGTTTTATTTTGAGGAACAAATATAATTCGGAATTTCAACAAAATACAACTAAAACCTTAGATCATATACTATAGATAGAGCCGTCTTAGCCATAACCATCTTAGTCCATGTATTTTATTTGAAGCCATCATATTAGAGCCTCGATTATCATTGCACATGCGCAAAATAATTGATAGTAATTTAATATCACCTCTGTTCTATATGATCTGAGGCTAAAATATAATATATCGTGGATGTAGAGAATATTTATTAATTATTATGATAATATCATTGATCGCCGCCTTCGGGTACCTGTTTTATACATTTTAATTGTATTTCCATATACATATTTATATTTGTATTTATCATTAAAACTACAATATAACATTTATATCAATTATAACATTATAATAATTTTTGGGATAATGATTTTCTGTGTTTCTCATATCTGTATCAATATCATACGATATCATCCTTATTCATGTTTTACTTTATATATTAATAAGTTATAACACTTATAACAATAAAGAAATTAAAATAAATACATATATATCTCATACAAAATAAAAATAAATATATACAAAATATACCATATTTATTTTATATAAAATTATAAATTATTTTAAAATAGTTATGAGAATTTTATACAAAATACGTCTTATTAAATAACAAAACAAACATTACACAATTTAATAATAATCATAATTTAATTATCTTACAATACGTAATTATATGAAAAATAAAAATAAAAATTATACTATTTATTTAATATAATATTAAATTCGAATATTCAGATTACATAGATTAATTTTTATATTTCTAGTATAAAGATGTTGTGACCCAACGGAATAACGCGGAAGTCCGAACAATCAGAAATCTGAATTTGAACAAGAATTTCGTATGAATTTATTTATCCAAGATGATTTTGCACAACAAATTGGAGTTGATCTTTGTTTTGAGGAGGAGTGGAGCGGCGAGTACCAAACTTGCCTACCCGAAACTAAATATATTTGAAAACGCGCGCAATACAAATAAGACGAAAATGATAACGAAATATTTGGCGCGAATTTTAAACGGACAAATGAGAACTGCGTATTGTGATCAATCACTGGGACTGTAGACGGTTTGGTAATACACGGGCGTATTGTCAATTTTTCATTACCACCACCACGAAACATTAATATTTTGTGTTATTTTATAATAATTACTTTTATTATTATACTTTATTACCGTTGTTGTTGACTGTTCAAGGTTCAACTGTTAACTGTTGTAGTGTTGTCCGTTCCGCCGTTCACGGTGGGTTTGCTTTCACAGTTTCACCGGCAATTGTTTCTTTTTCTTTTCGAAAATTTTGTGGTAGCAAAATTTGTTTGATATAATTAACTTCGTAAAAACGCTCGTCGTCGTCGTCGTCGTCAACAACAGATTTATATTGTACATAAGCAATCTTTAAAATCTTTTACGTCGCTTATGTTCATTGCAACCCGTTGCAACAACCGTTCCGCAACATACATCATCGCAACCGATAATCGCAATGTAGGTATTTATATGTACATATATTATAATATTTTTTTATCTATGTGCTCATTACTCCCGATAAACCTTTTTTACAAATATCATACAAAGTAAGTACTGCTATTTCATACGATTACGATTGTTCATAGCGGTTGCTCTAAACATAATAGGTACTCGTATATATGTTTTACATTCGCATGTGCGTACATTTTATTAATTACATCGATTAAGACCATTCAATGTTCATGTACATTTAAATCATCTTTTTGTATTGTACATGTATTTTTGTCTCTCGACATTCACAAATATATAAAAGAACAACTAATTGTGAGTAGGACTGTAATTTTTTTTTTTTTTTTTTTTTATTAATAATAATATACGCCAAAATAATATAAAATTTCGAAATTTCGAACATTTGGTGTTTATGCTCAGAAATAACTACCATTAACTTTCGTAGTACTAAATGCAGTATCTAAATCTGATTATACTCTGCTCGTGTCGTGGGAGTGTGGGACAGTGGCGAGTCCTTTGTGTAAATGTGCTTATTCGACAAATTTCCATCACTCTCCGTCATCCGACACAATTCCCTATGTATTTTAATATTGTATAATAATTATTAAAATAATCAGAGGGTTCGTAACAATGTAATTGCCATGTTTTGTCCTATTATGTAAAATTCAATAAATGTATATAATTAGATCATCTAACATTATGTATCCACCTACTTACCTAGTAGGTATAATTGTTATTATTTCAATGTCTCGTTTATTATAGATATTTTATGGTTTATTACTAATTAATAATCATTATCTGGAAAATAATATGAACAATATGAACATTGTTATATATTTTGTAGTAACTATAATTATTATGATACAAATTATTTCGGAAAAATAAAAATAAAATGCCCTCCCACCACCCGAAATACTATATAAGGGGTCACCCTTCTCTGGCGCTACTGTCTTGAATACATAACAAAATTGCATAATTATTTTTTCAAAATAACTAATTTCCTTATATTTTTTCCACTACCCCGGTCTCTCTTTTCCTACTAATTTTTTTACTAATTTACCTTTATGCAATATCTCAACAACCGTTCGACGCCTACTTGATAATTTCAAATTGCTTTTGACGTACGACCGACGTCACATATTGGTGTTTAACAAACTTTAATCAACTGTTAATCGCAATCTTCATAAATTCAGTAACAAATTTAATTATTTCAGAATAGAACCAGCTCCAGCCGTACAAGAACAAGCCTGATATTTAGCGTGACTTTAAGGTTTATAACTCTTGGCTTGTTCTTAATTGTTCATCACAAATAAACCATCCACCACCAACAATGGAACATTATGTTTCAGCCGTCGAATCAACTGAGTTCAGCCTACCTAACATTTTCTCTATTGGTATTAAGATGTCCAGGGAAACATTTTCACCATCGGCTCCTGCGCTTATTGATATATCACGTATAATATACCAAGAAATGATTATCCACGATAGCACCCTATCAAAGGTACTCCTTCCCGAGTACTTAGATTATTACTCTACTGCTATGCTATGGCTTCGTGTAATTACGCTAAAGACAAAGAATTCTCAGTCAGTTAATCAGGCTGAAAACGAGTTACTTAACCTCACCGACGCAACGACATTCAATTTATTTAAACCCTTGTTTCTACAAATATGCCAACTGGGCAATGTAGTATCTATGACCAAGCAACACTTGCACCCAACGTTCCCTGAACTGCCGACTCAAGTCATAGCAGGTTATGGTGGGTACTACGGTACTCTTCTCCCTCCTGGTCCAGATATCGATGATTCAATTCATAATCTATACGAAGAAATACCCTGTTTAGGGGTAGTTTCCGAAGCAGTGAAGAACAGCATTGGCAATGCTCCTCCCGGACCATATCAGTCTCAAATAACCTTTGAAGGATTACAACCCAATAATAATCTATTAGGTTTTAGACATCTAGGGTACCGCAGAGAAGAGGCAAAGAATTTGGCTTTCTACTCCAATATCTTCCCAATAAAATTCCCATCCTATCCTATTAATACCGGTTTCAACTTTGAATTTTTATTCGCTATCTCCAATGTCTTGGCTAACATCAAGAAATTCGAGAACATACCCGTTGTGTTCTCAAGGTTAAGCGAAGTCGGCAGACAGTCACAACTCATTATAGAACGACCAATTGTTCAGCCCGGACTCTCCTGTCTAAGAGGAAAACAACAAGCTACTTCCGTTTCACAAGATAGCCCGTCAACATTCGATGCTGGGATTTTCTTTGATTCTCAGCTCTTGAAGGAGCCAGCTCCCGATGGTGATCAGACCTCGTGGTGCCTATTCCACCAAGCAAACAATGTCATCATCCCTCAGCTATGGGTCAATGACCGTAACGATCGAAGAAACCTGCCCATGCAATACATGCAGATAGTGTTCAACAATAATATTATAGATGACTCCAATCAATTCAGAGTCAATATCATTAAAACTATGCGATAGCCATTTTATTATATATAAATATATTATATTATTATATAATAAAATACATATATTTTTTTTTTTAATAAAAAAAATATAATTTATTGTTTTGTTATCAAACCAACATATGGTATAAATTCAATAGTTTTATTAGTTTATTTACATTAGTTGATTTATTTTACTAATATTTAATGGCATGTGTGTATTACAATGGTATCATTATTATAATAATATTAATATGTACAGTCTAAAGTTACTATATATAAAATAAGTAACTAATAATTTACCTATATGTAAGTATCTACCTATGTACAATAATTTGTATACACTTTAAAAATAACATAAAAACTATTATAATGAAAAAATTGGTTAGTATGATGACTGAGTTGTAGAAACTAGGAAATTATTTCTAATCAAATCAACTTAGAATAGTGTTGAGGTAAATTATATTATTATGTATTAAAAATGAAACATAAATTATTAATACAATAATTATATTACATTCCTTTCACATAAACAGGTATTCAAAATCTCAGAATTATTAAACATAAGTTTAAGTCATAACTTAGGTTTGGATATTTTGACTTTAAAATAATTCTAAACAATGAATGTAATTATACCCCAAAAATATCAAATAATGGCATTTAAATATCAATAATATAACAATATATTATAATATATTAGAAATATTAACGAAAAAAAACATGGAAAAGTCATTAACGTTCTAGTCCTAGTTTTAAGACGATATAACTATTAAAAGTAATTTGTGTAATACATTTTAATTTTACTAAACATATTATCAAGCATTAAAATGTACTACTTAATATTCTATGTTAATTTATTTTATTTTATATAATATTATATTTAAACGTAATAGGATGTCAAATTTAGAAATATAGCATATAAAACGATAGAAACTAGCTGTCATTGTGAAAAGCACATTTGAAAAATACTTTTATACTTTAACACATTGCGGTCAATAAATACACTCGTCCTGCATTATGTTCCAAAAGTAATTTCCTCTGAATACCTTATTCCAGTCGATATATAGACCTTTTTAGTATATATATATATATATATATATACGTGCAATATATGGTCCAAAAGCCTAAATACATTTTATAAACTGTATCAATTTAAAAATTAATCTAAAATCTATGGAATAACAAAGAATAACAATAAAACAATATACAAATTACAAACCTAACTAAATGTATTTTTCTAATTTGTATTGTAATATATATTAAACAAAAACACAATATAAAATTCCATTATCTCAAAAAGTTTTAATTTTGTATTTCCATTTAATAAATCTCAAAACTAAATTGACTTTAAAATTTTGTTTCTTTTCATATCATTTGTATTTGAAAAATACTTAATCCAAGTAATCGTTTTAAAAATATGTTAAAATGTTTCGTTCAGGTGCATCAAAATAATTCTTTGACTGAAATTGTTTATCATTTATCTACTATTGTACTCAAATTTATAATTGGATAATACAAAATCAATACTGGCTTGTACCAAAATAAACACCATGACAATGAGCAATAAAAATTTAATCACACTATCACAGTATATATTTTTGATTTAATTACAAAAAATATTTTATATTTGCAGTTATATTAGGTAATATATAAATTAAATAGGAGATGTAACATTAAATTTAATATATTTTTACACGATAATATACAATTTTAAGTTTAAACCCAATATCCCGTTAACTATTTGCATAAATAAAATAATAAATAATTTATATATGACTTTTTATGAAAAACCAACGTTTTGTAACTTTCATTATTATATTTGTTAATATTACTTTATAACTTGAAACTTGTTACAATTTATCATTTAAATAAATATTTTATTACTAAAACTTCTCATATTAATTAAACAAATGTATCCTTTATAATTTGTAAACGATATTTTTAACAATTTATAATTATATAAATTTAACATAGTATTATCTATATATTTATTTAATACAAATATCTTCTTTTATGTAATTTAATATTATTTGAATATTGTTTAAATATGTAATAATACAATGATATAGTTAACTATTTATTTAATAATGAATAATCTAATTGGGTGCCTAAAAATAAATCTATTCACAACAAAACAACGATGACTTATAAAACTATAAAAATACCTAATGACAGGAACCCTATAGTTGTTTAATGTACCTACTAATATATAAACACGATTTACAAAATATTAGTTAAAATTAACTACCAATGAACAATATTATATAACCATAATATATTATATCTAATATGAAGCATTGACTATAAAATTTTTTTTTTTTTCAATTTATCTGTGTAGGTAAAAAAGTAAAAATATTATGATCTTGATATAAGTTATCGATTAAATGTTTTTTCGATTACAATTTAAACATTGAATATTATTTATAAAAATGTCTGACTTCGATATAAATTTTGAATATTGATATCAAACATTTTCAATTTCAATTTGAATTTAAAAAATTTTACACGATTTTTATCGATTTTGATATCGATTTCAAGTCATGGTTAGATAAGCCAAATAGAAAAATAAACGAAATATTATAAGTGCTATAAAATCCATATCGCCAAAGCTTCGTGGCAACGATAACAGAATATTGAGACTGGAAAGATAAAAAAAAAAGAATGGACATAAGGTAGCATAAGTCAAGCACAATGTCTATGTGAGTAGTTAGGTAGTTGGGTAGCTATTGAGTAATAATAATGTAGGAACGAATGGCATGTGTAGGTTTATTTTACAGTGGACAAATGAAATAACAAATGGTGAAAAAAGTCATAGCAGGAAGATTGATGATGTCTATTAAACACATTTTGTCGGCAAATATTTCCTGCGTTTATCGGGTTCGTCAATTTGCCGTCGTATAATTTAGTAAAAATAATATTTAACATCACTTATGGTGGCTTTCCCACTTGAAATGGTGTGGCCGGTGTGGGGAGGGAATTATGAGAAAGCGAAATTAAATGTAACATTTTAATAATGACATAATAATTCGTAATCTTAATTTTACATTGTACAATCGCCGCTAAAATAAAATACCAATTTTATGTTAAAAAAAAAAAAAAACGAAAACATGTCTATTTATATATTATATATAAGACATTGTATAATTAATGAATGACTTTTGCTTACGATAAATTGTAAAATTGTGAAACATGTCAAAAAATCATAGTGCACTGCGACAATTGAGGTGTGACAAATGATTAACTTTTATATTTTGACATTATAATTTTACATCGTGTCTTTAATTTTTAATAATATTGCGTATACCTATTAGTTACGATTACCCACATAACAGTTATAAATTAGGCACAATACTTACATTTTATTTTTAAATAATATTTTGATAGATTATTATTACAACAATTTAAAACTAATATAAAAAGAAAATTCTATACAATTTTATAAGATGACAAACTAAACTTAAACTTAAATTATGAAAGTTTGCAAATCTAGGTAGCTTTTACTATTATTATTTAATAGTAGTAAAGTATTTTATTAAACATCTATAATTATTTTAAATACTTTAAGAAACAATCTTTTTTTTTTTTTAATTAAATGTGTTTACTTCTACTAAGTATATGACATCTTTGCCCAAAAACTTTTTGAAATAAAGACTATTTCGTTTAACAATTATTTTGGTAAATAAAATAAAATAATTTATTTTATTATGATATATCCAATAACATATTTAATGTAAATAATCGGGATGACCATAACAATACTATAGGAATACATGAACATATTAAGTTAATAAAAAAATATCAAATAATTAAACATTCATAAAATAAAATACTCGTAAGACAAAAGGTTTTATAAAATTTTACTCTCGTATTTTCATCTCAAGATTAAATTCAAAGTATTTCAATACTTATTTTGAGAATTGGTTTGGGGCTTAGTGTAAAATAATTTCCTTGAACTATTTTTTATTAAATCTCATACTATATAGGTAGCTAGGTAACAACTTTTAGTAACTTCTTTAGAATTTGTCGTATTAATCCATATTTCAATATACGTATGTACGGAATATGTTTTATACATTTCACAGTCGACTGATTATAATATTAAGAGACCGAACAAAACATTCACAGATTATAGTATTCAATAGTATTAAATAAAAAAGCCTGTTCATAATAAGTTTTAATATAGCATAAAAACTAAAGATTAATAAATACCATAGGGATCATAATTTTAAAAAAAAAACTTTCGATTGAGTTATATATAGTAATATAAGTTTTCTGTGAATAATAAATAATCATTAAAACTGGCATCTAGATATAAATGTTTATGATTTTTGAATCACTGAAATACCTACTTTTAAGAAAAGTCGAGAAGCTTAATTCTTTCCTCGTGATTTCGAGTTAGGTTAGGTACATACATCCATATTTATATTTAATACTAAAAACACGATTACTGTTAAAACCCATATGCTAACACATAGATGATAGGTAGTAATAAGTAAATAGTTTGTAAATACACATGCTTTTAAGGGATAAATTTAACGGAATTCGAATTCCAAGAATGTAGATATCTTGCTCATACCATCATATAGTTTTAATATCCTTATTTTTTTATTATTCATACAAAAATTCTACACTTTTAAATATTTGTTTAAACTTGACGATTAGGCATAAATTATAAATACTACAAGGTAAAAAATTTTTTGTAGAGTACCTAGGCATGAAAAACATTTAAATTTAATTAAATTATAAATTTATTAGGTTATTAGTTATTACGAAGAACCCATTGAAATGTCTGATTTAAAATGTACATAACAAATTTGACATACTTAATATAATAATATCCAAAATTATAATAAATCATGCAAAATATCTACTTTAAAATTCTTTATTTATCAATCAATCATCTACATGACTTTGTACAAATATTTATATTATTATATCAGCAAATGGTTTCTACAGTAAACACAACAATATTATTTTTTATCAATTTAAATTTTAAATGTACTTTGATGTTTTATAAATTGAAAATACTTATTAATAGAACTATGTCAGTCTTTATTTCAACTAAAAAAACAATTTATAGTTATTAATTTTATTTATTTAACACAATACAGAGTGAATATAAAAATTCATGTTACAAAATAATAGAGATAATATTGAAACGTATGTAATTACCACAATTTTTGTAACAAAATTCCGATCATCCTGTATTGGTCAATTTATAATATAACTTATAAGCACATTATACCAAATTTCATTTTAGGGATGGCTTTAGCTTTTAAACACTAGTACTCAACTTAGAATAATAGCATTATATAATTAATAAGAAATAACTAATAAATATAAGTTACAATATGAAAAAAAAAAAAAAATAAGTAACCTTTTTATTTTATTATGAAATGTCATAACATTTTAAGAAACCAGACGTTTTAATATTATACTAGTTTTATTTTTATAATTGAAAAAGTATAACTGATGCAACCTTATTGAAAATAATGACAATTTAAAAACTATATATATATGTATATCTGATCTACTGGTCTGTATTTTTGAATTAAAATGAGAGCAAATGGTTATTTTTTAAATGGTATTAAGTTAAGATTAATACGAATAAATATGAATACATTTAGGGTAATTTGAACCCCCAGTACTATTCCTTTGAGACACCCTTGATACTAGGTATATATAGAAAAAATAATGTTATAATTAATTTTAATTTTAAAATCAATTGTTTTATTGTCTTTATAGTATAAAAGTACATTTTGTTTACCATGGAATAATATTCTTAAAAAATAAAAAATAAATAAATAATTAAGAAAAATATATATTTCAAAATACGTCTCATGTAGATATTTAGAGATGATATAATTATTTTAAAATGTATGACTGTAAACATAATTATAATGTACTTGTAAAATAAACATACATTCACTTAAATTGTATATATTGGCATATAAGCAGAGTAATTCTAGATTCAGTCACCCTGTGCATGCAGTTTTGTATATACGTCACAGCAAAGATAAAGGGCATACTTGAGTTTCACAAATTGTCTGCAACCACTCGTGTAACAAGATAACCATCTATTTTAAAGGTAATATGAGCGCAGCGATTGTTTCAGTTTATTAATGACTAGCGAAAATATCAATTTATCAAAATGCTTTTGACTATTATAATATACGTATACGTAAGTAAACCATAGTACCGTACTTTACGGTCCAAATCCATCTTACAAGCAAGAGCAATGTTTTTAAATTATGAAATTAATAAACATCATATGACCAAAATAAATGTTAAATGTAACATAACTTGTATTGTATAACTTCACATTACATAGACTTTAATATATGTCTATAACTATAATGTATATTCTGTTCCTCAATAATAATATGATTTCCCCAGTTCTATATATTGTGTTAATACCAATGACCCAAGTTGATCATTTGTTATGCTACCCCTAGTACATTTTACAAAATACTTACAAAAACATTTATTTATATGTGTTCTGTATGTCATATCATGAACAATTAATTATTCGAGTTTCAATTAGTAGATACACTGTTATGAATTAATTATTTTAAAATTTAATTTGAAATGGTAAACTTTAATATTCACATTCACATTTAAAAATTGTTTTTATTGTGCTATGTTATGGTATAGGTTGTATTATTGTTGTAAATTTGTATTTCTTAACTGATTATTATATCTTTATTTAACTTAGAAACCTAATAATATCTAATCATTTTGTTCATTATAAAATTTGAATATAGTAAGTAAAATTCTAGTAATGATATAAATATATTTCACTTATTTAACTATTGTCAACTAATATATAAATCTCAAATCGAATTCAAGTTAGACTTATATCAATAATATTGATTATATTTTCAATACTAGTTAGTGGTATATTCATAAAAGTAAGTAGGTACATTTATATTATGTTGTATTTTCATTCTTAAAATTTCGAATAAATTTACAAAAACCTTACAAAAACAAATAGTGAAATAATTATTTAACTGAGGCACTTAAAATAAAAATGCAAATTCACTAACATTCCAACGATAATCCAAGTTAACGGCCAAATAATATGTATATTCTCGTAACCCGTACACATAATCTAAATATTATGTTAATAACACTAAATGGTGTAATTCTGTTTGTGGTCATTAGTATGAATGTTGCGTTTTGTTTTGTACACTCTTGCATTTATCGTTTACGAGTGTTCATGTACTGTGCTCGTTATTCCATCAAGTGTAAAGAATATAAAAAACTAAAATACTGAACGTTTATTTGCTAGACGTATAATAATAAAATGCCTTATACAAAGGCTTTGTCGAGAAACAAATCTTTGGCTTTATGGAACATTGATGTCATTATATTGTCCATTTCAGCCCCTTTTTTGTTCACAATTCCGTTGAGCTATTGAAAGACTACACACCTTAGTATTGTAGTGAATGGTGATCATTATTTTATATTCTATGCATTCTTTGTTTGGCCTTTAATCATATTCAAATGATAGGATATGAATCGAAATTGTATATTGTATTTTTTTTTTTTTTTTAATTAGTCAAGTAGACGATATACGTCAACAAAATGCATACATTTTTATAATTATACATACGTATTGACACTTGCAGGATATATTAGGGTTAATTAATTAATAGAAGGGTAATTCATTTTTACTAATTCTAAAGTAAACTTTACAACGAAACTCAAGTTCACCTTTATTTGTAGTAATCTACAATTCGATAGAAATATAATAATATAATAATATTGAAACAAATATTATAAAACAAGTTTTAAAATGTAAATCGCACAATGAAGTTCATGACGTTAGATTTTTTTTTTTAATATTTATTTTTCCTTGGAAAATAAAAATAAATATAACTAGTAAAAATAATACATTCAAGTAATACAAAAAGTGATTGATAACGATAAAAATAGGAATTTTAATGAATATACACAAAAAGGGTAGAATTTACTAAATAGTAAATACACGTTTTAAGTCAGATAAAGAGAAGAGATTTCTCTTATAGAGAACAATTGACTTGATGACCTACCTAACTTTGTAAATTCCTTGTTTAAAAAACATTAATTACAAAAATGAATAACCATTGTGTTAAGTTGACAAATAAATCATTTTTAATGGTTATAGGCCCAGTTGTTAGTAATATTTTATTTTTTTGGTTCGTGTTCTATAGTCTATAGAATACATAAATCTGCCAATCCAAAAGTAAAATATTAATAGAATAATAGCCATCCCCGTCGAAAATCATCATAAATTATAATACACATATTGTTATAAATTAATAAATTATGAAATATAATCTAAATTACCATAGGTATTTGTTGGATGGTAATATTATACACACTATAACGTTTCTGACAGAGATATATCTCACTTCACAGTTTTTGCAAAAGCTTATCTTTTTTGATGGACCAGTAAAAAAAAAGTTAGTTATATTATTATATATTAGAATACCACAACTACTACTTTTTAACATGTATTTCTTCAATGCTAAAATTAATTATTAAGGTATTAATTTTCACTTAAAATATGTTTCACATTATTTCTTTTTTATTGTAAATATAGAGGCTAGTTGTGGGTATAGTGAAACAGGTGACATAGTATAGTGTAGCATGAACAGAATAGAAAACAAAATTTACAGGACTTATATGAATTAAATTTCAATAGATTATCTAATTTCTTTTGATAGGTAATTGGAACTTATAATTTATTCATATTAATAATTCGTTTTTCCAATCATAAATATCAAAGTCTAGTCTAATAACTTCTTGTATCACTTAGAAGTATAACCATTGACAGATTAAATTTTACGAATTTCAAGTATTTATACTCGAAAAAGAGTGAAAATTAAAATTGTTATCTTATATATGATCAAATGATATTATATTATACAGTACTAGATACATCGGCACATCACACATACCTATCCTACTGTTAAATATTAAATATTAAAATATACCATAGTTTTATTAGCAATAATTATACTCAAATATTTTAAATACTAAAAATACTAACCTACAATTTAATTTTAAAAAAAGTATTTATAATATTAGATTCTGAGCGGAGCGAAGAAATGTATTGTTTTTACAAAGATTTTTTTTTTTGTGTGTGAGATATCGATTCCAGACGTTACTCCTTCGTGCCTTCGGTCCTCAAAGAAATTAATGATTTATTATAATTATTATAATTAAGATTTGAATGCAATAATATTGCATTAAAAAATATGATTCTGAGTGAATTTCAATTATAATACTGATAATCCATTTCAAAATTTTACCACGAGTATAAATTACTTATGTAAATATTCAAAATATATTTCAAGTCCCTACTATCAAAACACAATTAGTTATCACGAAAAAAAAATTCAAAATTACGAAAATCGTAATTTTGCCGAGTTTTGAATATATCCAGTTATTTTTATATTCTTACTGTTGTTATAACTTTGACAATCAATACAGAAAAGAGAAAAGGAATCATGAAGTTTTTGAAATGTAGTGCTATCAGAATATGTTTGAAGTTAAATGTACCGAATAAATAATAAATGAAGAAATACTAAATAAGATTAAGGAAAAAAGTGAACTTTGGCATAGCACAAAAGTCAAAAGGGACAAAATTATAGGACATATACTAAGCTTTAATAGCATAACGAAAATCGTCATAGAAGGAGACGTAGAAGGCAATATTTAAAGAAGAAAACCAAGGATGGAATAGATGAAGTAAATCATGATTGACATGGAAAAGGATAGTTAGAAAAAAAGTTAAAGAAATTAAGCTAGAAAATGAAAGGCATAGAGAATTTCAGCAAACCAATCAAACGACTTAAGACGCAAGGAAGGTTTAAATAAGAAAATAAATTCTTTAAATTACAATGTAAGTAGATGTTTGTAAAATAAATGAAAATAGTATTAATAAAACTAATTCATTAATAATATGTTATAAAAGCTATAAGTTATAAGTTATTAGTTATGAATGAGAGTTATGATTAAAATTATTAGACACGCAGATTAGATATTGGAATTTGAAATATGAAAAATAATTGGGTAACTATTTCATTGTTATTTTTATCTTTTATATCAGTATCGAAATATATAATTCAAATAGAATTTATAACTGGGCTTTATGATAATCAAAAGGTACTTACATTAAAATAAAAAAATATAAATAATTTAATTTTTATAAAAAAAAATATATTTTACTAATAAATAAGATTTTAATGTAGGTATATTTATTTTAAAAATAAAATATACTCTAAAATAAATGATATATTTTTAAAAGGTTTATGAATAATCAATTTACAACAATAACAACTAATAAACTTTTATTATTTAAATTTTAAGACAAAGTTTTAGTATTCATTTTAGTTATAATATTGTTATTTTATTCCTAATAAATAACTAAAAGTTCATCTTTTCACTTGTATAATAATAATATACTGTACAAGCTTACAGTGTTTATTTCAGAATATGATTTTTTATGAACGCTTCGTTTCAGTAGCATATAATCAATTTTATCTGATTTTATTCATATTATATAAACAACTCGAAAATAAAAATAATTTTCCCGTCTTTGTACAAAAATGATTTTTTCCTTTCATCTTAAGTTGTTTGCTGTAATTTATTTTAAAACGCCAAACTGATTCTAGTTTAAAGATCAATGTTTTGATGTAAAAAATGTTTATTATCTAATGTTTATAAATAGTTTTACTAAAAGTCGTATTCGAAGAACTCCATAAATAATATTTATATTATAATACGAGTATATTAACTACATAAAAATATATAATATTTTTCTATTTTATCAATTAGAACAATAAAAATAATAAATTTCTCAATAATTTTAATAAACATATTACTGACAACATGTAAAATTACTAAATTTTGTATAAACTTTATATTATATATCATGTAGATACTCAAGTGTATTTACTGCATAGATAAGAAACCATAAATCTTAAAATGTTCATAACATATTCAAAAACATAAAATGTTTATTACTTAACTAAAATATTTAATTTACAATTATTTTTTAATGATTAAAAAAAGTATAAAATAATAAAACCTATAAAATAAATTCGATTTTCTGTGGTAAAATAAACCTCCGTGATAAATTTATAATACTTTCCTATCTCATCCACTTTTTAGTTTTTACATGAAAAACATATTAAATCAAAACGTATATAAATTTTAAAATTGCAATAAAATTAATTAAAAATCGAGATATCCTTTAGATAAAACTAAGCAATTTGGGTGCGCATTTCAAATTAATCGATAAATTCGAGTTATACTTGTGTAGTCAATTAAAATAGAATTCAGCCGAGATTACGGCAATACATTTTAATACGCGATTACAAATTCCCGAGAGTAATAAATAATTAATCCAATATTTTCTTCATCTAAAGTAATATACAAATTAAGTATCATTAACTAACTCCTATCAATATTGTGTACATCTTAAACTTTTAAAAGCACTAGTATTAATAAAAAATTATTCAGAAAATATTTTATTAACTATCTATTTAATTTAAAAATCAAATGGAAAGTTAAAAAAAATTATATTTAATAGATCTTATAAATACATTATATCATGTAAGTATATATATACAAATATTTGCTTTTTACAGACACAGACGATAGCACCATTAACCATGATTATTTTATCAAAATACCAATTATCATCAAAAATCTACATAAATTTATTTTTAATAAATTTGTATTTTGTGATTTTCAAAGTAAATATAGTAATGAATTTCAGAATTGATTCTCTTAGAGCCGATTGATGTAGAATTGTAAAGTGATTAAATTTCGTGGGATCTTAATAGTCTATAATAGTTTTAGTGAAAAATTAAATTGATACATTTCTCCAAGACCTATGACTAGATTCATAAGTAACAGATCTCTAAAAACTAAATCAAATATTACTTACATAAATACGTAATTCTTGATATAATATATATATATATATATAGAGTATATATATATATATATTATATTTATTAAATAATTTACTAGCCAATAAATTAATATCACCAAAACACCCAACATTGATAAGTATTCTTATCGTACTAGTCCATACAATACGACTAACGTATTGTTATGGGTTTATGTTATCATGTTCACGTATACCTAAATGCAATATTCGAAATTAATTTACACTGCGAGCAATATATTATGTGGTAATTTTTTTTATCAAAATCACAATGAACCTTATTATAATATATAAAAACGGAAAATGAAATTTGCATTTTGCATATACTCTGTGCTTATTATAATTTCGTGTAAATAAAGTTTTTGTAAATAAGGAACATAAATATGTAGATATAAGTCTGGAAAGAGATGACGAGAAGGAGCGGGAAGAATTTCGTGGTATTCAAATCTCTTTTAAAAAACGCATTCGTATTCATTACTGCCACCGTCATTGTGCTGGTAAATTCACCAGGGAGGGAAGATTCTAAGAAATCACAACGTTACTGGGACATTATTATTCTAATATCTAAATGGTACCTTTACACAGGTCTGTTATTTTTATACTATCTACTGAAAATTTTAGTTTGTACGCGTCACGTTGAGCATAAATAATTAGAAATTTCCGCAGTTAAACATGCAGAAATTAATCGAATATTTCAGTTTGAATACGAAAAATGAACGACAACCTAATGGTTTTCGATAATAATATTATAGTATTATGTTCTGTTGATTACAAATTGTTTTTTCCACTAATATAAGTATTTAATTTTCAATACATTTTTATTTAAAAAATATTCTTATATTAATAATACTGGTATAACTAAGGTGGTTATTTTACGTGACACGACACACAAAATGTACAGATTATTATCTCGTCATTATAGTTTATAAATAATATATTATATTTTTAACTGCTAATATGTCATTATTTTTTTCAAAACAAATAGATATATTTTTTTGTTGAGTTTATATAGATAAAATGACACTATTAAAAACATTTCTATTGTGAAAATACTTAAAAATAAGTGCACATACGTATAGGTAAATTTCAGCATATTTTAGACATATACTATTCACTCGAATGAATTAATTTTATATTAATCCAAAATCGATATAAATTTATTATGTCCTGTATAACACAGTCATGTTGGTAAAATTTTAATACTAATTAAAAATTGTACCTTGTTATCATAGGCGCAACTTGACTTCAAATTTTAGGGGTGCTAAAATTTTAAAACGGTCGTAGAGCTTTATACATCTCTATACACTAGGTATATTAAAAAAATATTGCTATACTAAATATATGCTAAGCACACTCTAGCACGCACCTAAATGCGCCTATGTTTGTTATACATAAATAATATAAGTAAGTTTACTTCACACAACACTAATCAATCAACGAACTAATTAAATTTAGTACAAAACTATTTATACACTTGATGCGTGGATAACAAATAAATAAATATCATCGAAGCACGCGATTGATACTCGTCGTCTGTCATTCGATCGCGATTACATCATAATATAAGCACTGCAGTTAGTCGTGATTTCTTTAGTCGTCCGGTAAAAAGGGATTAGATGATCGCTAACAATATAAATAAATCTTAGAAACCTATGAGATCTGTACTCGTGGTCTGATATCTGAATTTTTTAATTATTTGTAACAGAAACCGTATACATGATAATAATATATTATTTACAGTCGCACGTTAGTAATAATTTATCAAGGGGTTCGGATTATTTTTGGAAGCTTTCACGTTCGTTCTCCCGCTGTTCGTTAAAAAAAAAAAACGAATATCAAAATCTATTTATTTTTTTAAAAATTTTTTTACATATACACATCTGCTAGTTAATTGTCATTAATAACAAACAACCTATATATATATATATAGGTGTGTTGATATATATATAATATTAGTGTGTCTTGCGTAACATAAAATCGCGATTAGAATATTTGGGAAAAATTTGAAATTTGAATTCGAAAATCTACTTGGGGTGTACAAACTTTGGACATTCGATTTGGCTTTTGACGCGACACGGATTTATGATCGACGGCAATTCCGACGATCACAAATCGACGGTGGACAATATATGGGCTAGCGGCGATTATATACGAAACATGTATGGAACTTACCCGAGTGGAAAATCGGCTACTGCGAGAACGCAACGGGAAACGGTCGACGACGACGACCCGAGAACGGGACCAGCGTGTATTTATCAGCAGTACAACCGAAACGGCCGCCACCACCGCGCCGGTACGACTACCCGTCTGCTATTTTACCGTAACACACATATATATATATATAAACGGTGTTGTTATTTATACCAGTGCCGCCGCCAACGGCGTCCACGGCAACGACACACCGTTGTATTATTATGTCGCTATGTCTGTTCCCGGTCCGTCCGGAGGCGGCGCTCGACGTCACGAGACCGATTTCGGTCGCGGCGATTTCCGCGCACATACGACATCGTATAATAAACATTTATATTCGTACCGGCAGGGCTCGGGGGACGCGCGTTTGCTTATTTTTTTTTATTTTTTTTTTTTTTTATTTAATTGTTCGAAAAATTGCCACGTAAGACAGAAACATGTTTTAAGTGCGGTAACGAATTAAAAAATATCAAATAATGTTCTCCATAATTATGCATATTATATAGAGATTTTCACGAAAACGTGCATATTTTTACGGATGTACATTTTTTTTTTTTTTTTTTTTTGTTAATATTTACGACATTTTGAGTCGATACGTATAATTTTTTTTTTTTTAATTAAAAATTTTATTATATTTCAATATACGAGTAGTATTACAATAGTTCTTTCGATAAAATCTAATCTGATCTAACGAGTTCAAACTATAATTGACAACCGCCAATCGTTCAATCGTTGTACAAAGAAAAGATAAGAAATGTTCAGGTATTTCTTTCAAAAATAGCTTTCAACGTGCGTCGTAGATTGGCGGTTCATCATTGATATTGTCCAATAGCAGACTATAGCTACGATAACAAAATAATAAAACGATTCATTCTAATTCTTTTAAAGTTTATAATCACATTTTCATTAACCAATTGAAATTTATTTAGCCAGATATTTGTGTGCGCGTAACTTTTTTGTTGCCTATTTGATGAAATTTTAATGCATTTTTGCACGCACATCTTCATGATTTTCAACGCAATAAGTCTCGAGCCCTAATTTTTCCTATTATGCCGCTGCAGTCGGCCGAAGACGCCGTGCGTTTGGATTGCGCAAACGCTACGACTGGTGCGGTTTATGTCCGTTTCGGACGTTAGTTAATTGAAAATGTTTAAAAGAAAAATCGGTCTTTTCCGAAACGGAACATGCCCAGCGGCCATAATAATCGCTACGATTGGTTTTTGGTAATATTCTCGTGGCTCGCGGTTTCATCGAAATGCCACGTATATAATAACAATACGGCCTATAATCTGTCTAGTATATAGTCGCGGTCGCCCCAAGTACAGTGCTTTTTCGGCGAAATCGATTAAGTCCGACCGCCGCCGAACGCCGCCGTCGTCCCGGACGACTCGTTGAATGATGGCGCTTATTGTTACTACGAATCCGCTACGCACGCACGCACATCAGAGATCCGCTCGCATCCGACCGCCCCTACGCCATCCCTTTCTATACACTCACACAACCGAGCGTTTATCCACCATAACGATTGTCAACGTGCTCTGTGCGCTTGCTCGCGTAGCCCTCCCCACCCCTTCACACACCCCCACCCCCACCCCCTCCACCGCCACAAACCATTCAGACCGTTCTGTCACTCCTCGCCGAGCGGCTAATACGAAAATAAAGAAACAGTACGCACGCCGCCGACGAGTATATGTTATTATTATCCACGAAGGTTTTATATCGTCGTGGATATTTAATAATTCGCGTACACGGTACGTACAGGATAGAGCACATAAGCTGCCGGGTTTAGAGTGGCGAAAAACGACAAGGGCTCACGGAAAAGCCAAATCGGTTATAAATTCTTAGAGGAGACAGAGTTGCTCTGCTCATCCTCCAATCATTTTGATCCGCAATTATCCTATCGTAGGATAGGGAAATAACCGCTGTTAGTTTATATAGGTTATCCGCCGAAGCGCGACTGGTAGAATACGCGTAAAGTTAATGGACTAGAAAAACGTGATTTGTATATTTTAGTATTTTACTAAATATTTATTATTATTATTGAAGACGACGTTTTTTTTCCCCCTTTTTTTCACGCGTACGGTAGCGGATTCAAGAAAAACTAAAATTTCTTCGGTTTTTTATAATAGTAATTTTTTCAAAGAAAACAAATATTATAATATACCTAATTACAATAATTTTGTAAAATTCGTTTTTAACTAGCCCAAAAGAAAAAATTTAATCTGACTAGTCCGTCGTAGCGCATGTGGATGCTACCCACACTCTTCCGCTTCATAACTTAACGAAACAGTGTGTATACGCCGCGTCGAGTTTCGTTCCGCGACTCCTCGTTCTCATCAATCAACAGCCGGACGACCGCAACACCAGAATGCACCTATATTGCCTACATAATGCGCCTGGCAATATCCAAGAATATAATCCCACAACCATAGGCTGTAAACAAAATGTATTTATAGTTGCACTTAGCAAATGTTACATGTACTGTTATATTGATATAGTATAATATGAATATTTTTATCGATTTTATGAAGATATTCATATAATCGATATAGCCTTAAAGAAACCTAAAGTATATTAGCACTACAAGTGGTAAATTCTTGAAACGATTTACTTATTAATTACCTATTTTCCGTGTAATTTGAATAAAAAAGTAATCATGTAATAATTTACTATTACTACATAATAATACAATTTTCGAATTATAGATTCCAGACTATATTTTACAGGTATGGTACAGTATTACGTTTAGGGCTGTTCGTATGTATTCATATTCAATATATACATTGTGCCTTGGTATTTATAGTTTTTAGATTTACATATACGATATACCAATTTACCACCAGTTTAGATTAACAATAGTTTTTATTATTGGTTAATTTTATATTATCCATGCAGATGATTTTGTATGGACATTATGATTTATAAGTATATTGTTATTATAAAATATATTAAAATGTTACTATACTTATACATAATTATAATTTAATAAAATAAAATAAGAAACAATACTATAATTTAAAATTTATTTATGACTTATTTAAATTACATGGTTTACATATTAATTTAATTAAAAATTGATTAAATTATAAGCAAATTTTATCAATTAATCAATTCATCGATTAATCGATTAATCATTTTTAGATTAATTGATTTTTTTGATTAATTGTGATCATAATCATAATCGATCACGATAAAAAATAATCGAACAGCCCTAATTAGTTAATTACGTTACATTCTAGTGTGTACCCGGTTTAATAAATTGTTGTTTAATTATCAAAAAGAATTAATCAACTTTTTTACCCAGTTTAAAATGTTCATACTTTGTATATGCCAATTATTTATTAATATTAATTATATGTTTTAAATCGATATTTACTCGAGTATAATTTGAATACTATTTCTTTTTGTTAGCCTTAAGTATACTTAGAAAGTGGTATTTACTTGTCAGCCCTTTGTACTACACTCAATATCGATATATATATATATATATATATAATAATAATTAAAAATATTTTTTTTTTTAAGTAATTTATAAATTATAATATATTTGTATTTTTTTCTGTCTGCAATGTTTTCTCATGTTCGAAAGTATGAACTCCGTGATTTAAATTTAGGATTGTATGCAATACAATGTGTAATATTTTTATTAAAAAGCTTTAACAAAAATGAAAGTAAGGATCAGTGTATTTTATATTTTATTTATTAAATATAAATAAAAACAATATTTATAATTTATATATATTTAAAAACATCTGTCAAATAATAATATTATTTGTAATTTGTAAATAACTAGCAGTGACAACATGACGACTAATCATACTATTCATTTTTACCCATAGGCGGAAATAGAGAGTCTTGTGGTTGGAGAGGGGGCTTAGCCCTCAAAATGTCTTACTAGTGTCCTCAAATATTTGTCTTAACTCTATATAATCTCCCTACATTCTATAACTTATAAGAAACAGAAAGATATTAATATAATTTTAAATTTTGAACTAACTTGATAATTTAAATAATGAAATAATTCATATTATTTAATTAAGAAATATCTAAATTACATTTTGAGGCCATTTAAACTTCGGTTTACTTTGCCAAATGTAGTCCATATACTTTAACTTTTAAGCACATTGTGACGGTTTTAATTTGGCATCTCATTCTAACAATTTAACCACCCATCAGTGACTTTTCCTCATCTAACTCGCCTTACACTTCAACCAAGGGCGTAGCCAAAAGAAGCAGATAGGGGTAATTGCCTCCCCCCTCTTAGTAATAAGTTTTGTACTTATTTGTTTTTAAAACATTATTTGTAATAATAAGACAAAAATTGACTATAGGGTTTAGTCTATAAATGAAAATTTTTCTATATAATTGTTTAAACATATGTACCTACATATAATATATTTTACTTTACATTTAAATTGAGTTTTGAATCACCAATGTAGGTCTTAAAAAATTTTGAGAACTATTGGCTGATTTTCTGACTAACTATTGAGCTTTGAACTTTTTTCCAAAAATGTTTAATATTTCCTGTAATTTTTGGTTTATCGTTTTATCGAAGTCTAATCATACACTTAATCTATTTCCAAAATATTTTTAAAACCGACAATTTTTTTTTAAGCTTTTAAAATTTAAATATTTTGTAGAATTGAATATTATATTATTATTTTTTATGTCTGATGACACTTTTTCGGGTAGAAATAATGATCCGGTTACCACAAGTAGGGTATGCTTTTGGTTGCAATTACATCCAGTTGGTACTTTATTCAGTACTCCCTATGGACCAGAACGCACTAGAACGGCGTTCCGGTTCATCATGCCGTCTTCATACCATTCCTGTTCGTTATATTAGGTTTTCCTTCCCGTTCCAATTCATAAAATATAAGTATAAATATTAAAAACTTTTAATTAGTGATGTGATACTATTCAATAATTTTAATATTTTAACAAAATAATAAAGTGATTTGTTTATTTCAATTTTTGTAGGTAAGACATATTTTTTCTAACACGTTACAATCTAAAAATTTAACTTCTTATGAAATACAAATTTTTAAAATAGGGACTACTTATTTCTTTAATTACATAATTATTGGTGTCAAATTTGGAAATTTTGCTGTTTACGACTTTAATTAATTTTATAGTGTTCTAGATTGTACAATTTTCCATTTCGAGCACTGACTTTATTTATTTAACTCATTTTTCGAATGATTGGAAAATAGTAAAATTGCAATTTCCGTAAATTTGATTTAACATATTTTGGGATAAATAATGCAGTTTTTAACATAGGAACTTGTACATTTTTTGAGTATTCTCATACTCTCATGTGTAGTTTACACATGTGGTAAAATTTTGGAATGAATTATCAGTATAATAAATTGTATTATATTGAGATTCCCTCAGAATCGTATTTTCGAATGCAATTTTATTACATTCAAATCTTAATTATAATAAACCTCTAATTTCTCCAAGGACTGAAGAGACGAAGGCGGAAAATCTGGAATCGACCTTCCTGCTTTTTTAATGTCCGTGTTATATTAAGTATATAATATTGTAGACAATCCAATATTAAAGTCACATAACTGTTTGTAGCTACTTTAAAGTTTAAAATTATCAATAAATTGTAAACCATTTCATTTTCACATTACTAAGACAAAGGTAAAATAAATAATTATTTTAGTTAGCTACTAAAGAATTATCTTTTACAAAGTATATTATATTTGAATATTTCACCTATATTATCATACTCTTATGTGTCTATAAACAAAATTCTAATAAAATCAAAAATATAAATAAAAACATATTTATTTTAATCATAATTCATAATAATTAAAAATAAAAATGTAGAAGTCTGAACAGATATTAATATACAGATTTAAATAGGATGTAAATGATAAATTGAAAAATAAATAAATAAATATGTAAAATATATAAATAAAGTACAATTAAGTAAAATACTATGAAAGTCAAATTACAAATTTAAGCTTCTCTCAAATTTTTTTCAAAATCTTAAAGAAAACTTAATTTTGTAGGGTTTCCATAATACTCACAATTAAAAATTCAAACAATTATATTTTTTAAAAATATTACACTACAACATGTACTTGTAATGTATCATATTCATATAAAATATAGCTAAGTAAGTAATTTAGTAACAATTTCCTATTAACAATCCAGTTTAAAAACACAATTAGTAACACATCAATAGTAATAAATTAACAAACATTTAATAATAATACTTTATTTTTAATTTAATTATAGAAATATTGTAGAAAATAATTTGTTTTATATAAATGACATTTTTAATTTAGTGAAATATCAAAAAAATATATTTTACTATAAATTATAGTTTATATTTTAGACAAATGAAATAGGCAAAATTATTTAAATAATTTGAATAATAAATTGTCTAAAATGATGATTTCAAACATTAAACTAATGAATACTTCAGAGGAAGTAATAGATTATATTGCCAAACTAGATTTGACTTAAACTACACTTTCCTAGGCTCAAAAATATTGCTCACTTACTTATCTCAAAATAATCTGATACAAAAATATATATGGACAATTAACTTAAACACAAAATAATGTATTAATTATTTTATAGATAAATGTATCATAATAAGAAATTATTTCTCCATGTTACTTCAGAATGTCGTATTTCGTTTAATATTTGGAATACCATACCAAAAAAATTGTATTTACTGCCATATGTTCAGTAATTATTTTCTTTGTGTACATCATAGCATATTACTAACAGTGGCAGCTCGTGTACAGGAGCAATGAGACGATCACCTCCCCCTTCTAAAATTGTCATAAATAACTTTTTAATACATTTTATATTAATTTAAATATTAAAAATTGTTTACATATTATAAATGTGCATAATACAATATTGAAAAACAAAAATATTTTTCTGTTATATATTATTATAAAAATATTTTTATTAGTTTAAAATGATCAATTTAAAAATATACTATTTAACTGCAAGGATATTAAACTGATAACAAAAATTATTGTGATCTGAGTGCAACTAATGTGATAATAAATAATAAAATAATTAAACAGGCTATAGCCGCCACGTCGTAGTGATACTTATAGTCGCCTGTCATAATCATGAACAAGCAAAATTAAAAGAAAGAGAAACCCAGTACTAATACAGCTCCCAGGGTGATACAATAGTCCCCCGATTCGATTAACATGCAGCGTGTGCAATGATACAATTCAATACCTACACAATGTGTTTGTATTTATTTAAAATTTTAGACTTAAGTATTTTAACGTGTGTTCATGTGATCATATCGATAATATCTATAGTGATAATCTAAAGTGAAATGATTTCCAATGATGTTGATTTTAACAAAAAAGTGATTGATGTGTTTAGTGAAACAAACTGCATTAGTGACGCTTAAAGTTTTAATATAAAAATACTTTTAAAATTGTTACATAATTGTATTCTATAATTATATAAATTAGTTACTTTTAATTGCTCTCCTTTTAAGGTCTACGAGCCACCACTGATTAATAACAAAAATAATAAAAAATATCAAAATAAAAGTTAGTTACACAAAATTTAGGAACACAAAAATAAATAATATAATTATTATTTATATTAATGATAGATTATATATTAATATTTATATTAATTAGTTTATTATTATTAATAATATAATTATAAACAATATAATTTTACACATTCAATCATTGACCTAGAAGGACGTCAAATGACATTAAATGATGCACAAGAGATGTTTATACTGATAAGTAAAGGTATATTAGTGGCTGCTTTCATACTGTTTGTTAAATATACTGCCCATGAAATAGAATTAAAATAAGACTGTAAAAAAAACATAAAGGTAATAAAAAAAAAGAGGAACGTCAATTTAGGATGTTCCTCCTTTATCCCTTCGGTCCTCAGAGAAATTAGTGGTTTATTATATTTATTAAGATTTGAATGCAATGATATTGCATTAAAAAATATGATTCTGAGCGAATCTCAATATATTACAATATATTATACTGATAATCCATTCCAAAATTTTACCACAAGTGTAAATTATATATATATAAATATTCAAAATAAATTTCAAATCCCTACAATCAAAACTCAATTAGTTATCAAGAAATAAAAAAATTTTAAATGACGGAAACTGTAATTTTACCAATTTTCTGCCTCACAAGGAAAAACTTTTGGAAAATTTAAATAATGAGCTAAATAATGTACTAACTAGATGAAATTTGGTACGTATTATACTACCCTACAAATAATACCCTATTTGTGGTAATCTGACCATTATTTCTACTGGAAAAAATATTTTCATACATAAAAATAAAAATCTTTGTAAAAACAATACATTCCTTGCTCTTCTCAGAATCCAAATTTAAAATTATTCAAAAAGAACAGAGCCTAAATCTTTAACAAAAATATGTTCAAGGACCACATTTTAAAGTAATATATAATTAAATTGGTAAAATATAATTTGTGTATCCTAATAATTAATAACTACATTCATATACAAATAAATATATTATGGGTTATCTAAAGAATGAAATTTATCACAGATAGTTTGTACATTAATCATATCCTATAGCACTACTTAGCATTTTCAATTGTTTCAGCTGGATGCTCGTCAATGGAAACGGCACTTGTTTTTCTTGAGTTTCTAGAAAATTATAACATCAAGTTATGTTTAGCCAACTAATACATAGATAACTATTATATACAACAATGTTTTCACTCACGACTTAGAAGAAGCCAAAGATGAAGTAGATAACAGAATAGATATTTGCTCGGATGTTGGACAACCAATTAATTGCTGTTCTTCTTTAGTATAACTGTTTGTCGTTAAAAATTGTTGAATTTTCATAAATATATGCAAAATATTGTTCTATGAAAATATGAGTATGAATGAGTATATAAAAATTATTATATTCGTTTAATCAACAAACCTTAATTGGCCTATATAAGACAAATTGTGTTTCTGCATTTGCTAAATACAACGCCATACTTTGCTGGAAAAGTGGTAAATCTTTTTTAATTTTAATTAATGTTTCTTGAACTTTTTCTTGTATGGCTTTAGGTTGTGCAAATTCTTGCTGTTTTACAATAGCTAACAAGCCTTGCATATTACACCATTTTATATACTTCTGAACCTATGAAATATAATATTAAACATTATATTTTTTAAAAAACGCAAACTTTTTAAATTTGAAACACACTTCGTCAAGAAACATTGTCAATGGTGACACTAATGTATTAGACGAATTATTGATAAAAGTTTGACAGGCGTTTTTCAAAGTTTGGTCCACCAAACGTCTTGAGTCTACAGAGTTTTCTAACACAACTGGTGTACCTTCCAACAAAAACTCAATAATTGAATTGCTAGAGTTTAACGCAAACATTTTGTCATGTTTTTGAAGAAGACCCCATGCTAGAAAAAAAATGTATATTTATAAAACTAATGAACATAAATAAAATATATCAAAACAGAACACAAAACAGTTCCCCAGTTAGAGAAGCACTAATTAGTTTACTATACAATTAAACATGAATATTAAGTAATATTATACTTTACCGGCATTTTTCATTTTACTAAAATCCAAGTTTAATTCTTTGATAGTAAAATCCACTTGAAATGGTGCTATTTGTTCTCTAATTATTAACAGATGTTTTATTTCAAACAAAGATCCATCTGTAGGTGTCTATAAAAAGTATTTTTATTAATAAATAGTAAAAAACCAAGACATAACTTGTTACAGAAATCTAAAATAAATTAATTTTAAAAGTGTAAGGATATTATTTAAAAAAATTAAAAGCGATAATATTTCAAAAACGATGAATGCATGATGTATATGTGTTCTAAATAGTTTTTACACTATAATCTATTGCATAAGAGATCATACCACAAAACCATCAGAAATTTAATCTCCTTAACACAAGTCATATCCTCTGATAAAAATTATCTGTTTTTTTAATAACAAAATTTATATATATATATATATATATATTTAGACGATATTATAATATAGATTATATTTTGTGTTATCAAAAAAAAATAAAAGACGATAAAACTTAGATAATTTTATCCTCTATAATATAGTCCATAGGATCTAGATTGTGCAAGGATTTAGTTTTCCTACAGCCTAAAAAATCTATATCCGCTTAAAACGACTTTGTAGAACATATTTTAAATATATATATTATTATTAATAATAATAATTTTATGTATAACCAGTGGTGTAGTCCTAAAAAATATTTTGGGTATATACCTCAATGAAGTACAATATAAAACTTGGGAAGCTCTGCTCCCCACATTTTATTATATTCATTTTCAAAGGACTTCAGTATTTCAGACGTATACCTGCATCTTCATATTATTTTCTTACCTATACAAATTTTATAATTTTAACGTTATGGCTATAAGCCATATACTCTCCACTACATCACTGTGTATAACATAAAAATAATAATACATTTTATAAATAGTGTAAAAACCATTTCTAAATGTTAACTAAAATTAAATATATAACTTATAAAATAAATGCAATTAAAATTATTTTACCTTTTTTTGGGAGATAATTAAAGCAGCTTGGTGTATGTTTTTTAAACATAATGCAACTACCTCATGAGAGAGACTTTGAAAAATTGTTTTATCGACACATCTATATAAACGTGATAAGCACATTAATGTACGTCTTACTGGTGGATACCACATTCCGTGAAGATCTGCAGCAGAAGTCCATCCACCTAGAATTAAAAATATTATTATTTAATATTTATTATCAATAAAACTAAACCATTCACTTACCCACTGATTGTTTCGACATATAAGATGGAGCTTCGGAAACAGACGAGACTAAACTTCCTGTTGAATCATATCTAGTTAACTGCCGATATTGCATCTCTTCCGCAATTGCTTCCATTTGTTTCAATTTTTCTGGATAGGCTATATCCCCAGGTGATGGTTTATACTCAGAAATATCTGTGACAAAGTATAAATTGGCTCGAAATACCAGACGTTCTTGAATATCCCTTAAAAGTAATTCTGCTACAGATCCAAAAACGTCAAGTGTTTCTAAAAAATAAATACAAACGATTGTTATACATTTCAAAACAAATTATTTTTATTAATATTAAATTAAATATATATAATATTATTGTTTTAATTACCATCTTCGTAAACATAATCTTGCAATATTTCTATTCTTAAGATTGTACAAAGTTCAACTAATGTCTCAAAATGTTTCATATGAATAACTAATGGTCTAAGCATATCATATAAATGCATACATACAGCTTCCAAATATTCTCTATAAAAAAAATATAATTAAATATGTTTTAATGTCGACTAAAATGTATATAATTAATAGTAACTAGAAAGTAACTACAAATAAATACAATTTTATCCTAACTCAAC
The DNA here is from genome assembly GCA_013282895.1 of Eriosoma lanigerum. Lineage (NCBI taxonomy): Eukaryota > Metazoa > Arthropoda > Insecta > Hemiptera > Aphididae > Eriosoma > Eriosoma lanigerum. Next base: position 58,033,386 of record CM023357.1, on the reverse strand, counting down.
TAAATATAAAATTGTATTTACACATATTCTATTGATATTTTTGTAATTTTTTTGCTATAATATACATATTTACAAAATAATATTAACATTTTGTAAACAACAATGTAGTACATAACCATAAATGAAATAACATATAGAGATTTTTATTAAGTTTAAATATGAAAATAAAATAATAAATATTATTTATATTTATAATATTATTTTATTTCATATAACACAAGTATTAGATAATCTGATAAATTTTAACTACAGATTAATTTTAAAAGTTTACATAAAGTGAAACTATTATTATTAATTTATAAAAAAAATCATTTTAACCCAACAAACAACATAATATTTTGTTGTTTGTGTAATTGCTCAAAGTCTCTGACAACATTTGTAATTTATATATTAAATAATTAAATACAATTTTTTTAATAATAACTTTTAAAAGGTGCCTTCTATTTCTGTTTAAATATTAACAGTTTTTTAATTTAATTTTATTTTTAGATCAATTTTACCCAGATATACATATATTAAACATATCATAAAAGATCAATATGAAATACTCATTCAATAGTTTAAATTAAACATAAAATAATTATAATATTATATAGTTATAATATTTACCTATATTAAAATATACATATTTTTTTAATTCAATAACTACATATAGAAAAATTATGTTTTAGTGATTAAAAGTGATAAACTTCTAGGTTTTAATTATTAATATTTAATATCTACCATTTTATTATAATACCTGAATACAGGAGATTTATTTGTAAAGAAACATTGGTATAGTCGATTTTCATCATGAGTTAATTGAATAAGTATTTTACATGATGAACGTAATGTTGAACAATAATCACTAGCGCTTGATGTATAATTAGACAATGTATTACTAATGGATGTGCCAAGAAGTACTTTTCGCCGTGTCACATAGGCCAGTACACAATTGTCCAACGCTGTTGAATATCTATAAAAAATAAAAATAAAATAATTTTTGTATCTAATATATGTTATAGTAGACATACACTGGATCTAAGTCTATTCGGTTTTCTATTAATTCTAACACTGGTCGAATTTTTGTGGCAATAGCTTGAAACTTGCCATAGTGAGCTATAAATTCAGTTGTGTCTAAACTTTCTGTGCCTGTCTGAAGACACTGAGATATATAAGTTTGTACTAGTGATAAAGCCTTGTACCTGGCATTGACATACAGAGCAAGATATTTATTACTTTCCTTATAAGATGTCTATATAAAACATGAATTTGAATTAATTTAATAAAATCAAATTATAACTATTAAAATTTAAATTATTATACAGACATGAGCGTTTAAATATTGAATTCCGTTATCAATTGATGTCATCATGTTAGCAAACATTTCACTGGTAACAATGAATGATGGAGAATCCAGTTTCAATTGTATGGAGTCAACAGAATTGAATATGGATAAACGTTCATTAATCTCTTGACATATTTTACTTAGTGACGTCTAAAAAAAAAAATTAATTTAATCACTTTAATTTAACTTCAATCACTTAATATATTTTTAAAAACCTGATCAGTATGTAATTCTTCTCCAGCCAAATATAAAGAATTTGTTTTCTTTGAAACTTCACTGTATTTATCTTCCAATGTCTCAATAAGTTGCATACAATCATTCATCTAAAATTATTTTATGTTAATTTTCTATAATATGATTTATGTATATTAATAAACAGAATTTATAAATTTATTATACCTTGGATAACATTAATTTCCATTCATCCAATTGACTTCTGAGTTCATTAGCAAGTTGTATACATGGTTTAATATCAGTAGACATCCATTTTTGTGCAAACTCATCATAGAATTTATGAAACTAACAAAAGTATTAAAATAATTAATAATATTATGAAATATATATATATAACGAAAACTTGAATAATCACTTGTGACAAACATAAACTAAATATAAAAAAATCATAGTAATTTTTGTTAGACACTAATAAGTAATGACTAATATTATTATGTCACTTAAATAATTAATATCTCAATAAATCATTAACAAATCAATATTTTTCAAGATATAATTTGTTTCCACACTATGATTTAAATTTAATTTACAAAAACAAAGTTATTGATTTGTAAATAATATTTGTTTATCATACACTTACATCTTCAGCAGTTTCTATATTTTTATCTAGTAATTGTGGCATTTCGTCTACATCAGCTGGTTTTTCTTTGATATCGACATTGATTTCTAAAGACTGAATAATATAAAAAAAGTTATTGATTTATATTCTGCATATCCAGAAAAACGAAATATTATTGTACTATTTAAAAAATAAGAATCTCATTAACAACTCAATATTTTTCAAATTAATAATTAAATTAATGACTATTAATTTGCGTATTAGAATATTTTTTTGTTATACACTAACATCTTCAACAGACTCAATATTTTGATCTAACGATTGTGGTACTTTGTCTATATCGAATGGCTTATCTTCATTATCGTCTTCGATTTCTAAAGACTGAACAAAAGAGTAAAATTATATATTAATATATAGCATATCATAGAAAAAAATTTCAATAAAAAAATCATACTATAAAATCGGTATTTCCTATAAACTCAGATAAACTCAAATATGCATTTATTTGAGATGAACTTAAGGGCGCTAACGGATTTTTTTCTGCTTCCCATTGAATTAATTTATCCGAAATTCGCACTAATTTGTTTGACATGTTTTTCAATTAGATTTTAAATGCTTACACCAAAAAAATGGTATTATTAAAAATTTAGTTTGCCTCTATTAACTTCTATAAATCATAATAATATATGAATTATAACCATTTTAAATAAACAACAATTTAATAATAATGAATTATGATATTATGATTATATTGAAATATATAAAAATAAAAATTGAAAAAATTGCATTAGCATTAAACGTAAACAATATTATTATCACACCAATGTTATCAATCGAATTTAATTTGATAACATGACGAGATATGATGTGATATCAACAGATCAAGGATGATCACAGAGTTGAAGAAGTGAAAAGAAAAAGTGAAGCACAGACTATAAAATTTTTAGTTTTTTATATTATAGCTATGGCTAAAGTGGGTTGCAGTGTGACCATATTACTAACTATATACTATTGTATTGTATGTTGGCTTAATAGTTGAATTTTTATAAAAATTATATATTTATACAAATTCTATGATTTTAACCGAGAAACAATTTTCCTTGCGACTTATTTATGGTGAATTGAGAATTGACTGTAGATTGATTTAATAATAAAATCCGAAACTTGTATGATTATTATTTTTTTTTCAACTCATCATTTACTAGTTTACCACAAATATATAAAACTGTTTTAAATGTCTGTGTCATTTAGTTTTTTAATACAGTTTACTATAAAATTGTATACTTTTAAGCACTATGAACTATGTATAGTGATAGTGATAAACGCTAAGTCACAGGCCACAGCTGATCTTACATAAAATATCATAATATTATAATCCATGACAAAATAGATCCTTTTGTCATAATATAATCACAGACTAATGAAAAAAACTTTTCATGTAGGTAGTCTATAATAAAATCTTTATTCTGTGATTGAATATTGTAAATTGAAATATTATGATACTATTGATTATCCGGAACAACTACTTACAGTAGTCAGTAATAGCCAATAGCCAGTAACATAGATAAAGCATGACGATAATGAAATAACAATAATGAATGAATCACCAAATTGGTTCATGGTTGTCGAGTTTTTGCAAACTGGTTAATATAGTAGATAACTATTAACGGGTTTATACAAATTCTATACAATATACAACAGTCACGATATTACTCATCAAATTAAATTATGTTGAGTAAATGGAAACCATATCAATATTATTAAAATGTATATTTTATAATGAATGAAAAATTTATATGCTTTATGAGTCATCTCATTTCTCATCAACCATTTCATTTTCATAAGTTATGGACCATAACATGGGGATTCTTACAAATCGAATCTAGATATACATAGGGAGGAATAATGTGGAAACTATAATGTGTTATAAGACTACAAAAAATTATTTTATCACATTAAAACTTAACCAAAATTATTTAAATTTTAATAATTCAAATAAGTAGTTAAGTTAGGTAGCTTTTAATCTAATTAAATAATATAGACAAATTTAAATATTCTATATAGGTAGGTAGTTAATAGTTGTATGATATTGTATAATATTATGACGATTGACGACATTATATTATATTTTTAAAAAATAAAATATATTAATGTTTGACAAACAATTTTTTAATATTCAAATATGATTGATGAATGATACTAAAAGCTTGCATTACAATAAAAAAATTATTACCTTTAGTAACAAAATATATTATAAGTACCAGCTAGGTATAGGTACAAGATATACCTTATCAAAAATATAGGTGCCCACATATAAATATATAATTTGATGCGCATGAAACTATAACTATCAAATACATCAAACTACAAAGCGTTAAGCATCAAGTTCCGTAGAAATTGTGTTTTATTTTTATACCATATAACACTTAAAAATATTGGATGGTTTGCGTTGTAATTATTAGAGCTACTGCTATTATTGCATTTAATTGGAACATATTAAATAATAAGAATCCGGAACAATACACTGTAGTATTAAATTTAAATAGCCATATCATATTGTTCTATTCTGTGGCCATATGCCCATATAGATATACGCCATATATCTAACAATAATAATTAATCTTTAAATGCGAATTTCTCTTTGTTATGGTTTCACTTTAATGTTTAATCTAAAATAAACAATGAAAACGAAAAAAACTTAAATATATACATGTATACTTATAAATGTACAATATTATATAGGTACCTAAGTAAATTAAAAATATTATAATATTTACATATCTCCCTAATAAACAAAATTACAGGAAGGCGAATACACAAAATTGTAGACTTACATATCAAACAAAGATGTTTGTAATTTTTAGGTATATCTTAAAAATATTATACATATTTTATTGACAGCGTGTAATCACAGGGACTTCTAACATTTATTCCAGGGGCGCCATTTGGGGGGGAGCAGGGTGGGCCACGGTTCCTTTATTTTTTTTACGTATTTTGTCGCGCCGATACATAATATTCAAACGCCATAGACCACCTTCATAATCTACAATAATCAATAATTTCATGATAACTAATGCAATTTTGAACGTAGGTACTTTAAATTGTTTTTGCGTTTTTTCATAGATAATTTACACACGTGGTAAACTTATAGAACTATAGACCTATCAGTATAATATTGTATTATATTGAGTTTCAATCAGAATCGTATTTTCTAATACAATATCATTGCGTTCAAATCTTAATTATAATAAACCACTAATTTCTCCATGGACCGAAAGGACATCCCTAGTACATACGCATACGTCGGCGGAAGACACAAGTTTTACGTTGTATAAAGATAATATAATAAAATAATAATTTTTCAAATTAATTTTTTTACAAAGCTTATAAATGAACATTTTTTATATTTCTACTTATATTAACTATTAAGGCAGAAGTATATCTATCTAATTTCTATAGATGGATGATAGCAGACAGTAGTAGATTCTAAATAGACGTTTATAGATTTCTGTTAGACCGAAAATAAAAAGTATATTTATAAAATATTATACGTTTCTATGATATTAATTCTACATAATATTTAATAATTATTTCATAACTATATACATAATTTAGTAGGTATAGGTAAATATTTTATATTTTGACACATTCACACAGATCAAATAAAACAGCTAGGTCCAGAGGTGGATACAAGGGGGCGCTTTGGAGACTAAAGTACCTACTTATAAATAAATATTTGCGTTTTGCTTTTCAATGCTTACTGTTTTGCTTTTCAGTACCTACTGTTTACATGTATTTAAAGTAATTTTTTTGGATTAGCCCCCTTTTTTCATTTCTAGATCCGCATTTAGCTAGATTATGTAAAATATAAAATAGTCGAGATCGTGATCATGATCAGTTTAAAAATTATTTAAGTAGCAGTAAAAAGGCAAAAAGAATGCATTTTTTTCTTTTACCAATTTATTTATTATTTTTGTATCACTGAAAAATATTAATTACTGAAGACCAGTGGCGTACGCAGGATCGTTTCATAGATGGGAGAGGGTTTTCATGTTACTAAGATAAATTTATAAATAATAAAATATATTAAGTGCATATTAATTAGGTACATTAAATAATAAATTTTGCAATATATAATTTTAAAATATATATTTAAATTATTTATTAATGGAGTATCTAATGAAAAATAATTTTAAAATAAAATACAAATTACAATATTATCTATTCATCTAGAATTTTCGGCTAAACAATCAAGTACAGATTCTAAATTAAAATTAATATCACGATGAATATTTAATAATGTCAACCCATTTAAGGGAGATTCTTCCATAATGTTTCGCTATTACTATTATACGTATTTCGTTATACCTACTATTAGTATATTATACCTAATACCATTGATTATATATTTATATAGTATATATAATCAATGCTAATACTATAACTACCTAAATTATCTACTCTCATATTTTTTGTATGATAGCACAATATGGTGTTTATTATTGTAAGATAAGATTATTGTGAAATATATTTAATATAATATATATTAATTTCGAAATTAATTTCTATATAATCCACTGACTTATTGTCCTATTTGATATAAACAATTGGCGTACAGCATTATACTACTGTATTTTACATTTATACTGAGTGATTTATTGGGTGTGCTCACCCCCTTTTTTGTTTTAATAATGCATATTTTGAAAAATTTTTCTTTAATACCTGTATTTTTCAATACTTAGATTTTTTATGTCATTTGAGGTTTATCTTGCAGCAATACAAATTTTGTTTTTCTTAAATGGGAACTATATATTTTTCCTACATAATATTATTTAGCTAATTTTTCTACAAATTTTGGTATGTGAAATTCAAAATTCCAATGAGTAGTTTCTTAAATATTCTAGTTTATAAATTAAGGATAATAGCTATATTAATAAAGCATTATTACCCAACTTTTTTCTTTAATAATATATATTTTAGCAATTTTAAATCCATATAAATTAAATTGTCACAAAAAAAATAAATAAATAAATAAAATATGTATAAGTAATAATACTTATTAATAGAAATAATAAGTCAGTGGCGTATATAGAAATTAATTTCGGGGGAAAGTTATAGAAAAAAAAATATTCAATCAATATTATAAACTAACTTTATTTTAATAATTATAGACATTAAACATTAATTGAATAAAACACTATATAGATTTAATATGAAATTTATTATAAAATATAAATAAAATTAAAGGAAAAAATTTAACGTGTACCGCACGCTCATACCTACCATAATTTTCGGTGGTGGGAGGGTTTAACACCCAAAACTCTCCTCTATAAACGCCACTGATGTGTAAAGTAGTGTAAAGTAAAACGTAAAAAGTAATATGTAAAGTAGTGTGCTGGTTAGGTCTGGTATTATAGACTATAGTGATTATAATGAGAAGTATAACTTAATTATAGTTTGATTCCTTTACAAAATAATTGTAGTTTGCAATTTCAATTGCAATTTTTCAAAAATAAAATACGAAATATCGTTTATTAGTATTATTTCATTACAAAATATTTAAAACGTTGCCTGTTTAAGTGTATTGTATTTTGTTTGAGAAATATAAAATTTAATAATTCGATATCATGCATTATTCTATCTGTACGTTATAAGGAGCGGGGTAAGGTCACTCGTCACAGAAATGACAGTCAAAACAATAAACGTTATTATTAAAATATAAAATATTTATAATTATTATAAATTGTGGAAAATCGCGGAAAAACAAAACGTTCACAGCATTTTATTTCTTTTGTACGTGTGGGAAATATTCGTGCAGTAACCTTGGCGGCACTGAAGCGTCTCTTACTCACACATATTTGATAAACAGGGCGTGTGTGCGTAAACTTGAATGCGATTGTTGTGCGAGTGTGCGTAATCATCGTTTCATTGTGCTCTGTTCTGACTAAACCATAATAACATTATAGGTAGGTACGCTTATTAGTTATTTTATTATTATTATTCTTCTGTAACTCGTACTAGGTATGTGAATTTTTTAAATAGTAAATGAAAATAAGATAATATTCGCCGATTTTTTTTACTTCTCCAATATTAGCGAGTCGCGTGACGTTCGTTTATTATTTTTCATATATTTTTTCGTTTAATTCCGATTGCTTTGTCGATCCGTCATTATTGTAGCGCTGTGCTGGTTGGCCAAATATGTTGTCAAATATCGCCAATTACCGGTCATAGCGATCCGTATGCGTAATCGCTGGTCGTCGCTGGTCATTCGACGATGCGCGAATTCAAAGTGGTCGTGCTGGGCTCGGGCGGCGTGGGCAAGAGCGCCCTGACCGTGCAATTCGTGTCTGGCAGGTTCATGGAAAAGTACGACCCGACCATAGAGGACTTCTACAGGAAGGAGATCGAGGTGGACAGTTCGCCTTGCGTGCTGGAAATACTGGACACTGCCGGCACTGAACAGTTTGCAAGCATGCGCGACTTGTACATTAAGAACGGACAGGGTTTTGTCGTTGTGTACAGCCTGACAAACCATCAGACCTTCCAGGACATTAAGCCTATGAAAGAGCTCATCACCAGGGTGAAAGGGTCAGAGCGTGTGCCCATTTTGTTGGTAGCAAACAAGATCGATCTGGAACATCAGCGTGAAGTACCGACGATCGAGGGTAATACTCTAGCTCAGATATGGGGCTGTCCATTCGTTGAGGCCAGCGCTAAGAACCGTACCAATGTCAATGAAGTGTTTGCAGAGATTGTGCGTGAAATGAATTTCAGCAACGACAAAGAGAAAAAAAGTTATTGTTGTTGTACAGTTCTATAAGCCATCATAATATTATATATTAGAATTTTTTTTTTTTTTGTGAATCAATGTCAAATGCTGCTGGTGATTTCAACTTATCAGGTAAGCCATATATTCATTAGATGTTTATGTACCTATGTATTTATTATACTTTGTTAATTAAGAACTTACATTAATAACTCGATTAATAATAATGATACAAATATTTACATCATCTCATTTAGGTGTATCTGTTTTAAGTTATTATTATATAATAGATACCCAGCATACATTTTTTATATTTTGGTGTTTATAAAAAGTATTTACTTAGGTACATTAATTATTAACGTTATTTACTTTTAATAAAATTTATACACAAGTATATTATTAAATATATTTAAATATGTATCTAAAGGTACTCAATTATAAAAATTATATAATTTATATAAGTCATAAGAATCATTTTACAAATACATATATTATTTAATAAATTTAAAATAACTTTTCTAGCTTTAATATCTTTAATTTTCTAGCTTCTATTTCCAATAGATATTTATTAAGAAAACATAATTATTTACCAAAAACAATGATAATTTTAAAGTTATTTATAGTGTTTATATAATATTAGAATTAAATTTAATATTGATACTTTTTCATTAACCATAGTATAGTAACGCAATGTGCATTACTTTTGTTGACTCATTTACTCCCACAGGGTAATTTTTTCCCATTCACAATTTCTGTTTATTTTATTATTTATAAATGGAAACGTAAAAAAATAAAAGTAATAATTTTCAATTTTTTCTATTTCAATACTTTTTATTATTATTTAAGTTTTAAGATGATAAAATTATTTTTTAGTTAATTATAATAATATTTTAATTGAATGATAAAAAATAAATATATTTTTTATTTATTTTTATTTGACATACAATAATATATTATTATTATTTTTTGCTTATTATGTAGAATAACAATCGAGGCATACCTTATACATACTTAGTCATACTTATATTTTCTATGATTATTGAATTTGAAACTACTAATTTAAGGTTTTAAATCACCTAATTGAATGATTCTACAAAATGAAAAACATTTGTATTATACTTAAACTTTTATTTTTAATTATTATAAAATAAATAATGTTATAAATAGGTTGTATTTTGTTAAAAATGGTTTATTTTTCTATTACCTATCTATTATATTAACGTGGTACTTATACTTTATAATTATTATTTATTCTTCAAAATGTCTTTCTATTAACACAATTACACACATTTAAGAAATAGAGTAGTTATACTTTAAAAAATGTTTAGTATTCTGTTTTCTAATTATGTCTAGGAAATTATTAAGTATGCTCAATTTCATATAGTTTATGAATTCAAAACACATACAATTTAAAGTCAATTATGACTAACTATCTCAATATTTATAAGAAAAATACCATTGATTGGGTATACATGTTATAATCAAGTATTATATATTATTATTAAAATAGTAAAATAATATATTTCAACCATTTGAATATTTATATAGTTGGCTAATGTTAAATACACATTTAGTTTCTGTATACCTATCTAGTGATTAAAATAATTACAATCATTTAGTAAATATTTTTGATTTTAATGTTGTGTTGACAATAATTGTTCTGTTACTATATTAAAATTGATATATTTGATAAGGTATTACAAATAAAATAATATGTATTACAATACTTATGTAATGAGTTTACTTAACTGTATATGAAACAAATTCATTTTTTAAAAACAAAATTACAATACAATATTGATACCTACCTACAATTAAAAGAACATTTTTGTTGGTAATTACTAATTACTAGTTTGAGACATTCAATAATTTTTAATGTGACCTTGGATATTTTCAGACATTATATTTTATTAATTATTATATTCGAATGTATACTATACAATAGCATTGTTGATTTTGTATAAAAAAATGTTTGTAAATTTGTTTTATAGTATAATATATATTATGTATTTAATATGTTTTTTACAATGTTATATTTATATATTTAATTCTATATTTATTTACCAAATAATAACAGTTATATGAGTTGTCAATTGTTATAATAATTAAATAATATAATAAAAAAAAGAATTAATTCATTAATGTATAGAAATTAAATTAATCAATAGGTATATTAGTCGTGGATTTTGTTTCGTTTTATTAATATTATGTAACTGTGTAACACTGTTTAAAATCTGGTTAATTTGCATTTTTTCCTAAGAAACATTAATCCAATATAATATACACAGTATTTTAAAATATTATTGTGACTCATTAAGCGTATTAAACCCATATTAAATCTTATTTATTGGCTTCTTCCTATATCTTTTTTGTATTAAGTTATTCTAGTTTGTAGCTTGTGCATACTGCATACAAATTTTCAATTACAGTCCTTTAATAGGAATATATTAATAATTACACTATCCTAATAGCCAATAACTAATGTTTTAATAGTAATTACTATTTTCTACATCTAAAGTCTAAAACAATAAGTGGAACACATAACTTCATAATTATTGTCATCCATATTGACTATAATAGACCAAATGTCATTTATGAGAATCTAATTTTTGACTTTCGATAATGATTAATGACAGTAATATTAAACATGTTATTATCATAAATTCTTAATAATTATTTTGTCGATGATAACACGTTAATACTAATAGTACAGCCAGTATAGGAGGAATGTCCATAAGAAAAAATTTTCATGGCACTCCCAATATTCTTTTATTTGAGTGATACACAAAGAAACCAAAAAAAAAGGTAAATAATAATAGTCTTCCAATACCTTTGTATCGTGTTATAACCTTGTTGATGATGAAACTGTTTGTTTTCGTCTTGCCACTGAAATAATACGAAGGATAGGTCGATCGTTTGATTTTAAGGGTACGTAACCGCATAAAGAATACAATACAATCGAGAATTTTGTTCGTTTCATAACATACCTACAAGCTACAACCTCATGTTTTAGATATATCGAAATAGATATTAAATTATAAACCTGTATGTTGCTGTTGTCACGGTGGTGGAAACTAGAAGGTCTATCTCATATTTTTGTTGATATTATTAAATCAATGTCCGAACCATTGTTTCACTTGTTAGATATACCTGATACCCATAATATATTACATTTATTAAGAATTTTTCTTTTACACATAGGATGTGTTCTGTGAAACGATTATTTTTCCATAAGTAGATCATTTAAATAACATTAATCCGTTCTTATCAGCATAATAATATATATATATATATATTAATATCTACTTGTTATATTATACTTGTACGTGACGATAATAGTACTAATACTAAATGATATACACGAGTTTTATCTATAAATTACAATATATTTATATATAGTCAAACATAATATAATTTGTCCTACGATTCAGTTTTAATTTGTGTTCACAAATTGAAATATTATTATTAATAGGCAAAGTAAAACGATTTTTAATAATGATATAACTTTTGTTAATGTTTATTATTTACAAGTCAGAAAGTAATAATAAACTTGTTTGGATGATGTTCTACTATTGAGAAATATTACGTAAGCCTTTCTCTGAGTATTATACAGTATCGTGTTTTCACTCGAAAACGTCTACCGCATGTGTGGGAGTAGATTCGATTGTATACGAGATATCCTCCGTGTGAGTTTCAACGACAAGGGTCGTTGGTCGAGACCTTTTTGGTATAAAACCATCTCCGCACTCATGTGTATTATGTATAATAATGCTATAATGGTCCTAATAATAACACAGGACTCCCGTCGAGTGTGTACGGAATAATGGAATCGATGTTCATTTCGTCATGTATTATAAGACTAGTGTATAATAATAATAAATAATATTTTCAATTCAGTAATAAAAAAAATGGCCTACCGTGGCTGGGTCATTACTATCGTGTTTTTATCGAATTTTAGGGGTACAGAATCCTTATCGGTGTTCGGTAGTTAAATAATACGTTAATACTTTCTAATTTCTATTGACTATTGGAACTTATCGGAACAATAATTTGACAGCCGTATTGGTGTTAACATGATTTGTGTGTGCGCTCAATTAATCTATAATAACCAAAATACCTATATTATGCTTATACAATAACATCTTATTACGTCGTATATTGCGTACATAATTTTCGAACTATTTTACTGAATAATTTTCTAAATTTTTAGGTGCAAAAAGAGCAGAGACCATGCCCTCTCCCCACAAAACAAAACATTGCACATTGTTCGTTTGTAACTAATATAAAATTAAAAAAACAATTGTAAACATTGTATAACATATACTGTAAAGATACATTATATTATAATATAATACATACTATATAACATTTATATTATATACAGTTCATAATAAACATCGGGCGTACATAAGGTGTGTGGCAATTCGTGTCACAGGGGAGACCCATAAATAGAACATGACCACCATTGAAGATTAAATAAATTAGGCCCGTCCCTCTGTTAAACAGTGCGAAACCTGATTGTACGGTGATTGATATTACGAGTGTGTAAACTTGTATACAATTTATATTTTATATTCAACAATATTTAAAATAACACACTGTACATATTTATCAGTAAATAAATATCATATTATGAACTCGTTTTTAAAAAAAGGGAACACAAATATTATAGAAAAGTAGTTGAAAACTACATTACGAAGTCTATACATTCTGCTTCTATCTACTCGAAATTTAAGCACAAATGCTAATTGTAAAAATATACATTATATTATTTTAATTTTATTTATGTTAAGAACATAATTATTAATTATGTGACATATACTACCCACACATTTATATATAACTTTATAAAACCTCACCTGTGCATCCCTGATTACCTGATACATGCTACCGTTACATACATCTATATGATAGAAATATTATTAATAATAATAATATTATATAGTACATAGCACATAAATAATCGCATTTACATTATGTCTATTTTTGTACATTTGTACCTATTTAAAAATCTCAGCGATTAAAATAATATGAAAAACATTATTTTTTGCCTTTCAGTTGAATGACTAGTTTAATAATTTAGATTACATTTTTCAACAAATTTGTCATTACAAACTATAGCTATGTTCCTTATAAATAACAAATACTTTACCGTATAACTAACTACAATCTTAGTTTAATAATTGATTTCCATGAATTACTTTTGTATTTCTGAAATTTACATTTTGCATTTAATGATTATATATAACTCATAACGATTTATAATTAATGATAATACTTAATTACAATTAGATAATCTATTGAAATTATAATGAGAACCTATTTGAATAATATTATTTTAAAAACATTTGTAGAATTAAATATTTTATAATATTATACTTATACCTAGTATCTAATTTATATTTAATTTTTATATTTTAATAGAATCTCGTTTAGTATTTCCATTAACATCGTGGTCTATAATTTTAATTTTAAGAGTACAAAACGTATATAAATTGGATAATTTGATTGTTTAATGATTTTTAAGAACATACCAATTAATTTTATTAATATCTATAGCATTTTTTATAATTTTTTTTATTATTGATAATATTGTAATTATGCATAATAATTAGCTTTGATAGTTATATTTAAATTTTATTTAGCCAACTATTAAATAATTTATTATATATAGTAACCATTTCAAATTTGTATTTGTATTATTTTGATTCCAATATATTATTATTCCCAAATTCCAAATGGATAATTTTGAATATATTATTATTAGATAGAAATTTAGTACTAGTACCTATATATTGCAATATTTATTATTTGGTTTATTTATTATTTACTTTTATAATATTAGTAGTAAATTATATGTTAAACCAATGAAATATTGTTAAGTCGGTAACAAACCTGAACATTATGTCGTAATGCAACATTGCAGAGTTACAGAATGCTCTGGTGTGTACAACCTACAGGCACGTAGTTATAGAATTTTATTTCGGGGAGTCTAATCAAGAAATATTCGACTGATTTCATTAATTTTATTCAAATAATATAATCTGTTAATAATTAGGGATCCGGACCCCCTAGTTACGTACAGTGTTCCAAAACATTTATTAGGGGGTCGATCCAAATTCAATTGATTAACCAACAAACATCAACGAATGTTTGGTGTTCTAGTGTGCCCGTTTTATAATATTATTAGGTATAGGCTATAGTAATAACTTAGTATTTTGTTAGTATTGTGAGTACAATTTTATTTTTGAGAACAATATGAGCACAATTTATCTTAAATTAAAATAAATTATATAATTTTTTTTTTTATTAATATTGCTAACATACATCGTACACAATCTATATAATATGGATATAATGAGTACATTAGATAAATGAGTTATGTAGAATTCATTGATTGGATATGCATATAAATAAGTAATTTATAAATCTATTGTTATTAAAATATATTTGTGTTTGTTTTCAGAAATTCATTTAAATTCATAATCAATAATAATGGAACTGTTTTCACTACAATTTACATATCCAGCTTTAAAAAGGGTACGTTTTCTAAAGACTGTTGATAATATTGATATTATACCTATTATTTACTAATACAAATTATTAACATACAGATTTTTTTTATATAAATCTACCTATTGCATGTGGTACATTACTGTAAAGTGTAAGTGCCATTTTAATGTTATATTATATAAATATAGACAATTTTTTTTAATTATTATAATTTAACTATGTGTTAAATACATTTTCTGTAATTTATACTTTTTTTTGTTATCGAAATGCAGGTTTATTGATAAACAATTTTAAGGCAAGAATAAATTTTAATTATATATAATAGCGTGTGATTCCTATGTAATAAAAAAGGAAATAGAGGGATTAATAATAAATTATAATGGCCTAATTATTGTTTTTGAAATTTATTATTTTGTATCACATATTTTTTATACTTTTTATACTTAAAGAAAAAGATACAAAAAAACATAATAGTCAATGGAACAATGTTAGATTAAGAGAAAACTGAAGGTGAAGTGTATTCAGTCCGTGTAAATAATTTATGGATCTAGGCATCTTTATAATAAAGTGTCTTGTTTTATATTGTAAATTATTATTACTTTTTTTTTTTAGTTTATTAACATATTTTTAATCGATCAAGTGGTTTTTGCAGAAAGCATTATTTACCGTTTTTTGCCTTTGTGATATTAATTTAATTTTGACGCCATTATAACAGAACAAAATTGAAATACATAATATACATATTTTGATTCGCTTTGTCGAGTAGTTAAGAAGCGAAATCAAAATGTTCCCCGTGCGTCTGTCTTGCTTCACAATGGTATGAAACATTGTGTGAAGTCAAGTGCCAAAGATTAAGCCACATTGTATAATGTGATATTTTTGATTTCTTAGTATTGCTCCCTTTAGTTCTTTCTCTCTCTCTCTCTCTCTTGTATTTTAAATTATATCTATAATGTCTTCTGCAATCTTCACACTATTATGAATTTATAATATTTTAATTATTATGATTTTTTTTTTTTTAATAATAATGTAAACACATTTATATATTATTATTATTATTATTATTTAGTAATGTTTTATTTTCCACAATGGTGCATACCTATTATTAATTTTTCCTGTATTTGTGTATAGCCTATGTTTTTTTATATATTAACATATAAAAGTCAATGAATTTTTGTGGTATGACAATTATTTGATTCTACCGTATATATATATATATATATATAGAAATAATAAATAATTTATGTATATATTATATACATAAATAATAATATGTATAAATCAATAAAATACAAATTATTTAAAAAGTTGTGTTTATTTAATTACAAATATTATGTTCTAGTTTTAGTTTTATATATTTTGTGCACATGTTTAAAATGGTCATTGTTCAATGCTCAGTGAAAGTGCATTTATAGTTGATTATTTTGTGGATAACTTTTTTTTTTGGAAGACTCGAGTTTGATTTTTGATGTTCAACAAAGCAGAACATTGCAATTTAAATGTGTTTTACAATACTGAATGAAATTTATGTTTTATTGTTATGTAGATTTAAACTATAAACTAGGTAAGTGAATGTAACCTTAAAATTGTTTGATGGAAATAATGTGAAAATTATTATTTATACATGAATATTAATTTCATAACTAAAAGTATTCAATCAAAGAAACCTAAAACTATAAATAGTGAACTTTTTCAGATTGTTGGAATAAATTTGAAATTATACATTTTAACGATAATAATTAAACTGTAAAATATTTAGCTAGTACTTGTCAGTTAAATTTGTTTTAATTTTCAGAATATTGGAGTATAAATATTGTGTTTCATTTTAAAGCAATTAATATCTAAATTGAAAAAATTTAAATAATACCAGAGCCCAATTAATAAATGAAAATGAAAATGAAATAATATAATTTGTATATATTATTGCTTGACCTTCATTCTCATATACACTTCAAAATTTTTAAATACTAATTAGCACATCTGTGAAAGCAACTGAAAACATGTTTTTCTAATTGTTGCTTGTTTTTTTTTATTTTGAAGAAACATTCAAAATAAATAGACCAATAAAAATGAGAAAACATGTATATTTTTGTTCGAGTTGTCTATACAATAGGTTGAAAAATAACGAAAAATTGTCCAAGTTTATTCACATTTTATTTTTAAAAGTTTTCTGTACATTGTGTAACTTATTTATAGATCTTATATGATCTAAGCGTAAAAGAAACCAGAGTGTCAACACTTTATGTCCTTATCAATACACCTTGTTACAGCTGTACAAGTACAATGTAGTTATTAAATAGGTAAAATTGGTATTAGTTAAAATTTACCTTGCATTGTGATTTGTGTTTGATAAACTGATAAATCATTAATTTATAAATACAAAATATTACAATTATTTATAAGTTACAATATATATAATGTAATAATTATAAGTTAAACCTTAATCATATATGCATTATATTAATATATTATTAACATTTTTATAAAAAAAATTGTGTTTTAAAAATTAATTAATTTTCTATTTTTATTAATCATTTATGTCTAGATAATATTAATTTATAATTAAAAACAAATTAGTTCACATGAAGAAGTGGTAGAATATAAATATAATTAATTTGCTTATAATATATATTATTATAACAATAAAAACTTAATTTATATTTTTTAGGAGGTATAATTTATTCCGAATACCAAATAATAAAGGACCAAAGTAATCAAAATATGCAAACATGATCTGCATGTGTCAAATGTTCTACCTTCTACTGTTCTCATAACATTTTCATTCTCTATTAATTTCTATATCATTTTTTTTCAGGTTTTTTTTTCTTATTTTATCTAATAAACTTTAACTGAGAAAAGTATTCTGGAACATAGATGTGATATGTGTATCAGTCAAGGAAAATGCCATATTTTTTTAACTTGCTGCTCAGGGGTATATACATTTTACTGCCCTCAAGGCTTTAATCATCGTTAGAAAATTAAAAAGGAGCCTACACAATTTCATTTCTTACTTTTCGAAGCAATTTTTTTTTTTTATTACCACTTAAAAGCTGCACTAATTAATTCAATTTTTGTCTGATACTTTTTTATTATAAAATTATTTTTTATTTCTATTGAATAATTCATAATTACTGTATTATAAAAAAAATTGTTTTTAATAAATTAAAAACATTACCAAAAATGAACTCATCAAAATACACTTGATAATATCAAGTTAAAAGTTTATCTGGTAGACTGAAAATATTCAGTTAGTTGGGATAAATGAGACACCAAATTTACAAGTACTAGTTTTACTGATTATGCATTATTATTTTAACATTTTTTAGATTACTTAATAAGAATTAAATAATAACACTGTTATAATCACATTTAATATTTCTGTTTTTATATCATATTGAGTTAAAATTGACCCTAGGTATTTTAATGGGTCCACTCTTTTAGACCTGTAAATTTCCACTTTAATAACTTCTTGTAAAATATCTTGTACATGATCCCCATTTGTCTGGCTAACTATAATGTATTCCGTTTTTTCTTCATTAATCCTAGGTCAAACTTTCTCATCAGCTTTTATAGTTGAACAATCCATATTAAAAAAATGCTATATAGTACAACCAGTACTTAGATAATAAACACCTTAATTATATTTAATGTTTAAAAATTGGATGAAATATAAAACTGTGAAATATTTCATCGTATAAAGTATACACTACACATATTAATTTTTTATAAGTTTCTATTTTTTACAAATATTTTCAATTAGTTATTGTTTTCATTAATATTATAATACGAATGTTATCTATGTATAATGCATAAACGTTTTTTAAACGTTTTATGTTAACAAAATAAATATAAAATATTTTAATGCATAAGGATAATACAATTAATAATGGTATTACATAATAATATGTTTCACATTCTTAATATGAATAAAAATAGTTTACTTAAACATGTTTAACTTTTGAGAAAGTAATATAATGATTTATACAAATATACAATAAAAGGTATTTACAATAATCGGTCTTATTCTATGTCCCATGGACTGACTGTCAGAAATACTGCAGCCTAGTCGACAATTCGATTTGTGCACCCAAACAATGCCGACATATTACGACTGAAAACGACTTTTTCCAAGTCAACGCTGTTGCCGTCAACTAACCTAACCTATACATGCTATTTTTATACGTATAAGCAAACGTATTTACGTACAAGTATATGCATTCCACATTCATACGCTACCGCTATCGTTGACGGCGGCAGTAAGCGTAATTACATATTTTTGTGTCATGGAAAGAAAACTATATATGCGTTAAACAGACCAATTTTCGTCAGACACCGTACCTACTTTTCTTAAATGGAACAGAGTATAGTTGCCTTTCCTTTCCCCAGAAAGATGTAATTAAGCAGACACTTGTTGCCAGGATTCTGTTTAGTGATGGGCGATTTTTTAAAGTGAACCGATTTAAATCGTCATGAATAAATTGATTCGAAAAATATCGGTGCCAAAAAATCGATTTTTTAAAAGATCTACCTATCTAAAAAAAAAATTGACTCGCCAAATGTGCGATTCCAAATACCATTTTTTTACTATATGGTTCTAAATTATTAATTTAACTATTTTTATATTTATATTAAATAAATTTGCCAAGAGTAACTTTTGGAGGAATGATTGTATACGCCATACGGGGAAAAAAACGACACGCGCGAAACTGTACCTTTCTTACGTGGTACCGACTTACCGAGTATTGGTATACTACAAAAAACACGCATGTTTTTTACAACTATAGAGTAATAGTTTGTATAATTTACTATAATTGTGTTCAAAAGTATACAAATACAATATTTTACGACTTTGTGAAATATTTCAAATGTAATATTACGACTGTCCTGATTGAGCTCCTCTACGTCAAATAGTCAACCAGTTCATTGCAGCTTGTATCATGGCAGTTGCGAGAATCTAGTTGTACCTACTGGATATATTGTGCGGTTCTAAATATAAGCCGACATTTGTCGAGTTACTTGGTCGATAAAAAACAAATTTTCGAGGCGCCTGTTGAGAGACCTTTATCGATATGGTGGACAAAATCGCCAGTAAAATAGAGTAAAACAAGAGCAAAATAAAAATTTTAATACGTAACCAACGGTCGAGGGGTGCTTGTTAACATTATTATTGTAAGTTAAGCAACAGCTTCCTCCAGCTGTATGTTGTTGAATCCAGTGGAACCGAACAGGTACTTTAGGTAGTTCAATTGAACTGTCTCATATAAGGAGTGAGGAATTTCCTGAAATCCCCATCAAATTTCCTGATGCTGTTTGAACACTTGATGTTAATACTATAAAAAATAGGATGAGTGGGTATCAAATAAAATTAATTGAACTGCGCCTGCTTTAAAACGTGTCGGCGCCAGAGTGTTGCATTACTTGAAAGTTTCTAATTAATAAACGATGGGAAATTGACAAGTGGAGCGATACAGACACAGTTCCATCTCATTTATCGATTTCCACGAAAAAAAATGTAATATTTCAAATTTCAAATACTATACTTATATTATTATCATATTTATATATTGTTAACATTTTCTTAACGGGAAAACACTGATCTAGAAACAGCACGGGATAAAGACACAACACCTATAATATAACAATATTTAAAATATCTTGTTTGTATAGGTAGAATTTATGAATTAATTTTGATAGTTATGTACAATACAAAATGTATTGTTAGTTATTAAAGAAATTTTTTTTGTTACCATTTAAATATTTTTCGAGTGTCATGTTTTCACTCATCTTCAGTCTATAAAATTAATCTATAATATTCAGTATATAGTTACTTAGAATTCCGTAGATGGTTTATGCGTATACGTATACTAATAGTAGTTCATTCGGCAATTATTCATATATATATATATATATATGCAATGTCGGATTTAGAGTTAAAGACGTTGGGGGCAAAATAAATTTAACGCCGATATTTTAATAAGAAAATGTTGACGCTGGAGGCAATTGCCCCCTTTGCCCCCCCTTAAACACGGCCCTGTATGTATATATATTTATATATAAATGTTTATTATTGCTAATAATACTTGTAAGTTGCACTTATAAGTTTCAAATCATACGTATTTCAACGAACATGCATAATAAAATTTCCTTAAAGATTATCAAAAATATTAACTGAAATATTATTGTTTTTATTACAAAACACTTTATAAAAATATCATAACTACATTCCTTATAACAATTTTTGTATTTTAATTTTTTTACTTCCGTACTTAATAGTTATATAACTTTTTGCTTATCTAGTATAGGTATATATTGATGTACCATAAAATTATAAAAATTAATTACAAAACCTACCTCTAGATTTATTCGACTGCTGTGAGTCTGTTTAATACCATGTTGTACCTGAAGAGCATGATAATATACGTTATAAACTATGAGAGCATATACAATTTGCGAGCTTCCCGTATTTTATACGTTGAGACCATAAAAAATCGGTGCTCTCCACCGACTTCACCTTTGGCCGGAGCCCAAAGGATTTTTTTAAAATTTATATTAAATGATTATCACATCAACATTAATGTACAAGTAAAATAGGCACATTTAATATTAAAATTTAAAGTTACATTTCAAATACATTTTTTCAGATTTATATATTCATAAGGACTTTTGTCCCTATCCATCCATCCCATTTGTAACCGTCAGGTTGAGAGTGAACGATCCTCTAGCCCATCATTCTTAGTTGATCGTTGGCATCTTGAGCAAATGTTTGTTGTATTGTACGGTACTTGGTTTATTGTTGGATGTACGTGTGGTAAGAAGATGACTGTTTCGCGAGAGAACCGGTGATAATGCTTTAAGCGTTTAAAAACAGATAAGATAGCTTTCATGATCCATATATATATATATATATTCGGAGACCGATATCGTTTATATTAGATTGTTTATCAATAATATTCGGTGATGTTACAGAAACCTCCCCCCCAAAAAAATGACTTAAAAGAATTACAGCTATTTCTTTTGTATACCCAAACGTAGCGAATATTTTAATGATATTATACTTTTTTATTTATTATTTATATTATTATTAACAGTATTTTAAAATTATTGATAGATTCATGTTTAATGTATGTTTAACCACAAACAGATTAGATTATAAAAATTGGAATTACACGGCAATCGTGACATAAATATATACCATATTTGTATTAAGAGAGTTGATAAAAAATACTACGGGAAAGCTCACAAATTGTACAGGATAAATGCATCATTACTAAATTGCATTATACAATAAACGTATGTATTTCTCATCGTTTTTGTAACACGACGAATTTTCGAACACTCTGTATAATATAATAATAGTACGCAGAATGATAAAATTAACGTGTTTGGTAGAACGCAGTGTAAAATATTATGTTAAACATACATTCGTTTTATCGTTATAATGTTTATTATTTAGTGCTTACGCGCGAATACCTATTTTCAACATAATTTTAAGGGAGTTTTTTTCACGATAAATTTACGACTTATTTTAGGGGTGTGTGTTTTATCACATCGTTCCGTCAGCACATTATTAATAACATTCGATATTGTATATTATTAATAGTTTGGTAGGATAATATTATATAGTTGTGCCGAGTTTTATTTTGTCGAGTGGTTTTTAATGAACGTTTCCACTTATCGTCGGCTATATATTTACAATTTTATGTAGGTACCTACACGCACCTATATGGTGATAGTATTTCAATTCTATTTATTTGAAATACGTTTTTAAATTACATTTTGTATTTTCTTGAATGTGTTAACAAATTGCATCTACTTGGTACTTTATTTAGATAACTTTTCTAATTTAATAATACAAATATTTGCTCATCAAAAGGTTATTTTCATCTATAGAATAATTCTTTGTCCAGGTCAGCCTAGATTAAATTATTAAACTTTTTAAACTTAATATCTTTAAAATGGGAATAGTGCATTTTACTTTCCTAAAATATTAGGAAAGTAATTTTTTTATGAAATTATCTGTAAAAAGTATAAATATTGTCAAGAAAACAGGACGTTACATCCACCGTTTGTTGTATCTGTCTTAGATGTTACATAACACAGAAAATTTATGTACCATAATCGTACTACAGTCTACAGGCAGTGGCACCGAAACCTAAATTACAAGTAGGGCAAACATCTGAGCTTCTTGCCATCTATACCCTCCCCCAATCAAAAAATTGAATAGTTCTGAATAAAAATAATTTATAAATGGAAATAAAATAAGATATAATTAAAAACAAATTAAGTAGAACACTTATATTCAAATTTACATTGTACTTATAATTGAAATAGTTATTACATGTGAGTAATAATATCATAACAGTCAAAATTAACTAATGTCATAATATCAGATTATAATATTATTTATTATTTAAATAAATCAATTTATTTATATCTTAAAATTACTATTGCCATGGTCCATATAAATTAACAAATAAGTTATAAACTAAAAACTTTACTAAATGTAAAAATACCGAACTTTGATTGTAATTCTAGTTCATATTATTAGATATTTATTTTATCAAATGACATAAAATTACGATTTACGATTATAAATATTATTATCAAGGGGTGGACACTTGATCAATATTTTAGATTCAGTCGCCATGTTTATGGGCTTAAGCACCATCTCGACCCTCTGGCACCGTAACTGATCTCCCCCATAAATACCTCACTGATTGTACCTACCTATTTATATATCTTACATTTATTAAATTATAACTTAACAAATTCTAAAAATCAGTACCTCGATAATAGAAATAAAATTAACAATTAATAATTTAATAATTATTTAATTATTAATTACTTTTCATGGATTTTTTTAGTTTTTTAAATATAGAGACTGGAGCTGGTTTACTGACTATTCAATAGTTACAGATTATTCGTTATTCTCTATTTCGGTATGTCCGCAGGGATCTATCATTTATATATCTTATATGCATGATCTATTTGTAGACAATCGAATCCCAGATTTTTCACCACGAGTAGTTTATTTTGAAAGTATCTGTCATGACGTCCATGAGCGTTAATTTTGAATTGTAATTTTTGTTATAAAACTGAGTTTAAGTTTTTATAAATTGCATTAAATATACCTACGTAGTTTAATATTCGTGTTATGTACTTAGACTTAAATATTTAAATAGTACATTATACTTGTATTTCAAAAAATGGTAATAAATTATAATGTTCTATCTTTATTTTTTATTTTTATTTATAAACGGCCAAAATGGGACCGTTTGAAATAATATTGCTTCTTATCCAAAATGGATGCATGGCGTGGACTATTAAAATATTGAT
Organism: Eriosoma lanigerum; assembly: GCA_013282895.1. Lineage (NCBI taxonomy): Eukaryota > Metazoa > Arthropoda > Insecta > Hemiptera > Aphididae > Eriosoma > Eriosoma lanigerum. The sequence continues at coordinate 58,008,651 of CM023357.1, read as the reverse complement.
AATTGTCTATAGTATATAAATTTGTCATAATATAATATAAAAACAATATAAAATACGCGCGTCTTCATTTTCACTATTGTTACCAGAGTTGCATTTATTATCATTAAAATATTGATATTTTATGGCAATTAAATACAAATTGTATCTTGTTTTAGCGAGCCCGTGAGTCAATTATTATATCGATAAACAATTATGAGTTGTTAATAATCTTAACATAGGTGGTGAGTGAGTCGGTACCTATAATATGGCTATAATATATGGATTAAATAATCGAAATGTGTAGAAACATTTATTGAAATATTTTTGTAGATAATGATTTATAATAGGGCTTTAAACTATAAAGTTAAAATTTTATCACAAAAAAACAAAAAAAAAATTACTAAAAACTACAATGAGTGAAATATGATCAGTAATATGATCTAAAAATATAGATACTAAAAAAAAAATTATTACATTTAAATTTATTTCTTATCTAGATACTTTTAAAACGTTGTAATTTAATATAAATATGCAATTGCATACAATTTCGGACTCTAATTATTACATAATTTTCTATGCTGATCTATATTTTTTTGCCATATCTATGTAATGTTAATAACAATGTGTGTTACGGTATAGTAGTGAATCACTAAAGTAAGTGTAAACGTAAGTATTTACGAGTATACAATCGTCAAAGTTCTATAGTTTTCTGTTTAATCATGGAACTTTTTTTATCCAATTTTTGTGGATATTGTGTTTTATTTGTATTGTTTTATTTTTTTTGTGTATGCATTTTTATTCTAAATCCGAGGAGATATAAATATATAATAGCTATATTCTCTGAAGTACTTAGCGAGCTTTATAAATAATATTACATATAGGTATAGCCTCACGCCCGTATAGGCAATGTGATGTGTATTCAGAATAATTCTACCACGAAAGGATATAATGTACTTTTACATTTTGTATTAATTGGGTTAAATTTCGGCTCGAATGTTTTTTCGGGCCCGCGTTTTTGAGTAAGTACTTATACGCAATGTGGGTTATGTTATCCATAATATAACTATTGTATTTTTTGCTATGAAGGGATTGAATGTCTCTTGAAGGTAATACAGACTTTGCATTATATACAGGGATACAGATTAAAACGATATATTAAAATATTTTTCAGAATAATATTAATTTAAAAATGTCAGATACACGTGATACACTCTAACTCTATATTATACATTATATTTACATATACAGGTACGTTTATGCTATCTGTATTATATTATAATTTTTTACTAAGCCCCTGATCGAAATATAACTTTTATGATCTAATAATATTTTAATCGTAAAATTCAAAACGTAGCCTTAAATAAATGATAATAAATCAAAATTTGAAATAATATTGATATTATAATTATAATAAATATGATATTCATAAATAAAAACCTTAATGAGATATAAAATAAATGTCAATAAATGTGGTACCTAATAACATAAAGGTTGTCCAAACAAATTAATATAAATATAGATTGTAGTTTTCTGAGAAAAAATTATTAAAAACATTTTTAATAAATTTACATTTAAATTGTATTTGACTTTTTTGTGTATATATGAATATTTGTAATGTTTTTTTAATTTTTTTATTTGTAGTAACATATTATATAAATCTTGTTCTAAATTAATTTTTTTGTCGTTATTCTTAATGTACTTATATACTCCTATAATGTCTTTATAGTGTTTAATATAATATATTATATATATTTATGTATACGCATTTCCAAAAATGATCCACTCTTTATTGTTCACATAATTGGTAAAATACAAAATAGAATGAAAAATAGTATGTTATTTCTGACACATTAATATCTTTTACTTCCTAATCTTATCCTAACCTCTCCTGCGTGTCACCCACGACGTTTCTGAATCGAATCCATTCAGCGAACTGACAGTATTGTAGCTATTTAATCCATATTTTAGATGTCGCTACGTAATTTAACCAAGACAAGGACAACTAATTCGAAGCGTCATCGGTTGTCCACAGAACATGATGCAATAATACTGGCCTACCGCGGTACCGCCTACATAACTCGTCGTACCCAATTTAAATGCCACCATAGTTGCGTGTACGAAAACCACATCTGAGTTAATTTTAATTTATCTATTAATCCCACTTGACTGAATCTCCACAGTTCCAGGCACTAACCAAACTTCATTTAATTATTATTAAACCAGCTTACAGCAGAACAGAATACGAAGAAATGAAGAATTGTTATTATACATCGATTAAGTAGGTAAGTGTAAACACGAAAGAAAATGTTTTCTATGACATATACATACAGTGGTGTATTTAGTGAGGTGTCTTGGGGGGCCAAAATACCCCAATTTTTTTTTTTTTTGTAAGAAATATGTGACTCATCTGAAATCGTAAAAGTATATAACGTGATATATTATGGACAAAATAAAAATATTAATGTGAAGGGGTGAAACTTAAAACGATTCTATAATCAAACTAATTTATTATATTTTCAGAGAAAAGAATATTGTCTGGACACCCTCCAAAAAAAATCCCTAAATACTCCATTGTATATACGAGTATTATGTATACCTATATGACTATATTATATTCATATAATGTTGATTTTTAGACATTTTAAGCAACCGAAAAGATTTTATTTTAATTTCGTTCTCTCATAAAATCATAAAAGTGAGATGTAATAAGGTTACTCTATAATAATTGATATAATACGTATACAGTATAGATATTATTATTAGTTACTTTAAACACTTTGAAGCTATCGGGTATTCCGATAGGTAGATACTTAATTACAATTTGAAAGGTCACTTTGTCGTCTTTTTTTAAATGTTTCGGACAAAATACGATGTATTTTATAAGTTGACAAGTCGACTTATTGTCTTTTAAATTTTTAATCGAGAAATATCTAACTGCTGAGTTAAAAACAATTAGTTAATGAGTTAAAATTAAGTATTAAAATTATAATAGTTTAAACTATTTAATTTTTTAGGTATAGTTAATTATTGATAAGAAATAATAGTTATAATATTAATTATTATTATATTTATACGAAATAAATATCTAAACATATTTCTTATGTCAATACATCCGGGAGTTTCTGCTATTATATAAATGCATAAAAGCCAATGGAGTAATTTTATCAATGAAATTTGGATACTAATAGAAAAAAATGATGCGTTTGAAGTATAAGTATAATGTGAATTACTTGGGTAGCTGCAAGAAAATATCATTATATATTAATTTATATACTCATATATACCTATGAATAGTTATCATTATTAATTTGATATAGAATATCAAATTAATTTCTGGATATTATAAGGACTAAGACGCAATTAAGATCAAGATATAGGTACATTTCTGATTTTTAAGTTTGTCGAAAAACTCTGACAAAATATTATTATTCAGACTTAAAATATATTGACTACAGATGTGTGAGTAATAAAATGGGCAATGTTTATTCGTTTTGTATATTTTATAATAATTTACTAAATAATGTTTTAATACAATAGTTGTAATTTGTATTTTAGAAACGTGTATCAAAATATTCTTTTATTTCTGTACTAATATCACGTAAGTACTGCGTTTGCAAAAATAGCTACACTAGTAAAAATATTACTACAACAATTAACATTATATTATATTTTTGTGGCGAAAAGGATAAAAATATCAATATACAAAACTATATAAACGAAGTGGGAAAATAATAACAATATATTCTGATACCTACGTAAAAAGTTGCTAGGTATGCAAATAAAATCCGGTTTTGTGTAATACCAAATAAATCAATATTATTTAGGGTTATCGGTTGTTTATGACTCGCATGTTTGTTCTTTTAGTATTATATGCTCATTATACTGGATTCCAGACTTCCAGGTTTCAGATATATTTATATATTTCTAAATAAATAGGAATGCAAATTTAACACATTTTATTTATTTTTTAATAAAGTAGCAAAATAAAATAAAATAATATAATGCAATTTTATTTTGTATAATTCAATGTTTAGGGGCTTTGAAGAATAAATGCGTATATTTAACCAATGTTAGTAAAACGCATATCAACAGTTATTTTTTATAACTAAAGTATAGAGGACTTGTAGTATTTTTATATTTGTTTTACACAACCTGGTATCTTGTATCTGTAGGTGGTGGAAGTTTTGTCGATTTTTGAACTATGCAAAATTTATGTAAATTTACTAGAAAATCAAAATTTAATAATCTAGGTACTAAAAATCGTCTTTATTACTTTTATTATAAATGTGCCTGTCAGCGTATTGAAAATTGAAATTTTTATAAATTTGTAATAATGCATTTTAATAAAAACTCAAAACTTATAGAGGCCTATACAAAAAAAGAATTGTGTCTATTGAATTTGTATATATTTTATATAAAGACAAAAATATATTTAGTCAATTATGAACTCCTAGAGTTTTGCTATTGTTTTTTGAATTTTTCGTAATTTTTTTGCCAATAGTATTTGAATTTTCTTACCGCATTCGAAATATGAGCTAAATAAAGTAGGTACTAACAAGATAAAATTCTGTATCAGAAATTTATCTTATGTGAAGTGATAGAATCATTTTTAACCTGAAAAAGTTTTTTCATGTTAGGTAAATACAGAACTATAAATTATATAAAAAAAAATTACACATTGTAATAACAATGGGTACATTGTATGCTTCGCTCAAATTACAAAATTAAAATAAAATTACAATTCGATTATGTTTACAGTATATTTGTATATTTTTAAATATATAATATAATTGAGAATTTTTAGGTCACGATCACTTAATCCTATTCGTATTTTATAATGGCACAATAGTGTGTTGTAAATATAACTTCTTTTATTATCCTCATTTTCCCTTTAGGATATTATAACATAATGGAGGAACTAGTCTGAACAGGACGCGGCATTGTAGGAGGCAATAAAGCGAATATAAGAAAAAATTATTATTTAACATTTAAACCAGTTAGGTATAGAAACTGCAACACTCTGTGACTATTTATAAATATTGAATGTTATACGACGGCGCTCTACGAATAAAATGGGTTAGATTAACGTTTTGGGAAGGGCATTATTATTATTATTATTTTTTAAATTTCACGTCTAATAATAGTCGCGTGGTCCACTAATCGGTCACATGTTCTTTCTGCGTAAAGTTCGGGGAACTGTTGGCGGCGACGAGACGCGGCCCGATCGTAAGATCTATATATTACATATTATATCATTATGTTTATGAATCACACCTAAGTATAAACTACGTTAACCATATGTTTACTACCGGCTGTTCGTGATCAAAACAATAGAAATACGAATTCAAATTCAAAATCGCAACAAAAAAACCGCACGCACAAGTCACGGGATGCTGTGATTGCTTTTTACTTGGTAATATTTTTAGAAAAAAAAAAAAAAATTGCGTAACGTTTACTTTCGTAGTCGTATAAATTACATATTTTTTAAGTATACATACTACGTATTGTATTGCTGTCTAGATGGTCAAATCCGTCGTAATATATCGTCAGAAATTGCACAGGAAACGCATTATATGATTGGAACATATAGGATATTGGATATTCAGTATACAAAACGCGTGCAATAAAACGTTTCGACTGCAATCGAAATAATCTAAAAGGTAAAAATCGTATAAATAATTAAAAAGTATTGTCTTGAAAGAAAATACGTGCCAATATATTATAATATATAGGTATATATACCTCTATATCTATACCGGCGATGGGCTGTAATTAATTAAACATTTACTTTGGCACTGCTCGATTATACATCATTGTACTTAATACAGTCTGTACAATATATTTAGGTATAGATATTATAAACCATTAAAATTTAATTCGTTTATGATATAAACCATTTTTAATGTATATATACGAATATTCTGTGTCCGAATAGACGCCTAGTAAAGTCTATCGTATTACAGTAGGACACACAGTCAAGAAATATTCAACTCCTTATTGTTGTTCTTAAACAAAATTTGAGCTACTATAATATTTTTTAAATAACCAAACCTATAAAAGCCATCATAAGTTTGATACATTTTTAAAAATATTTTTATTAATTTTATAAAACGAATTGTTGTTATGGGTAAAAAATAGACACCTAATAAACATTCACAAAAAAATGATTTGTTATAGTAGATACTTATGTAAATTATGCAGTACGTACACGGATCACAAGGATATTATACTACCTAATAAGTATTTATATATTATATATGTATGCTGCCATCAGTAAATAAAGCTTTTTCGATTACATTTGTTTAAAACAATTAGTTAGGTGTTAGAAAACAATTTAAAAGTCGCACAATAATAAATAATAATATATTCTAATATTTCATTTCTGAAAATGTTTGATACTAGTGCAACTAAATAAAGATTTGACAGAAACATGTATATATATATAATTTATTGGTATTTAGATTGAAAAAAAAATTTTAGTTTATTGTATATTTAAAATTATAATATTTAGAAATTTGACATAAATAGTGATCAGTGTCAGTTTGTACCATGATGTCTAACGTATTCACGTTGGTACAAATTTTAGTGGGTTTAGTGAAGTGTAACGATGATAGAATGGTTTTTATTTTTTAATAAATCAATATATTCAGTAAATATATCAATATATCATAGGTACTTATATACTTATAGAATATAGTACATAATTCAATTTTATAAAATTAAGAAATTATTATTATTTGACTTTATTATAATTTATTTTAATCTCATGTTTATGTTCTTATATCAGTTTCTGGTTAAAAATTAACATACCTATGACCTATCAATGATAAGAATAATATTTAGTATATCACAATTATTATTTTTGATTGCATCATACAATTATTATATTATATTCAAAGTTTTTTTCTTGTTCAATTAATTGGTAATTATTTTTCACGAATTAATCTCATTTTTTGACATTTGTTACTAATTGACAATATTTAAAAGTATTGTAATATGTAGGTGGTACTCAATGTGAAAATAAATAATTAAGCCATTGCATATTTTTATTTTTTTATCCATGACGGTTTTTAAAAATTACTTGTATATTATTGATATCGCATTTATGTTAAATTTAGAAATTTAATTTTGCATTATTAAGAAAAAAATCTAAAACTGTAAAATGTTACTTGTATGACTGACTAACTATTTCTACAAGGACCTTTAATTTAAAAATAGCTGTAATTTTAAAAACTTTATAACTATCAATAACTATATTAAGTTATCTTAAAAAAAAAAAAAAACCTAAAATAGCCAAAATATAATTTCTTTATTTCATCTATGACTCAAACTAATAAATATATTTTAAAATATAATAAATGTGAGAATATTAGTAATTAAAGAAATAACAAATCAATTGTTTTTGAAAAATGTGAAATAGATTAAAATAATTGAAATTTAGTTATACAATAACTAAAGTAAAAATTATTATTTAATATTTGTCATATAAATGATTAATAAATAATAATTTAAAAATAATTATTATCAATTTAGTTATTATTTTGTCTTTTATTAATCATTTTATAATAAATAATTCAATACTAGAACCATAATATAATGATAAACTTACGGATAGACAGTAAAGCTGAATAAGTTATCTATTCATATAATATAAGGGGTATTTAAAAGTTATAACTATTATACGATTTATATCACTTCAAATTATTACATAAATCGACCAAGTGAATTTATTTGAAAAATTTAAATAAAATTGATGAATACGTGTATAAAATTTTAGAATACTAAACTAGCTAAACGATTTTAAAACAATAAATCATACTACACGTTTAGGGGAGCTCAATCATCCATTATTTTTGTATAGTTATATATTTAATATATATATTTTTATATTTCAGTTTTTATATGTGTCATGTGTATATTAGTCTTCTTAAATAATAAACTTTTAAATTATATTAGGTACATTTGTAAATTTGGTATTGAGTTAACCGAGCAGCCAACGTAGAAAAGCCTACGTTGCTAAAAAACCTTAATTGATTATTACTATTTATTGTCATAAATAATATTATTAATTAATTATCCTTAACATTTTATCAGCTCTAAAGTAATAATTATTATATTCGTATTGATCATCAGATTAAATAATTCCAATTCTTTTTTAATTACTTATAGTATATATATATATATAACACACACACACACACACACACATATATATATACCTATAATAAAAGACTGTAATAAATTATACTATAAAATATACTTTTATTTTTTTCTTATATTTTTTAAAATTTATGTTATTAATGCCACAGAAGGTTTTAAGATATGTTATTAATCCATCATTCATGTTGAAATAATTAAAATTAATATTCAACAATTATTTATTCATTTATAAAAAAAACAACAATAAATTATAAATAAATTATTGAAATCAACTTTTAAATTCATTCATATTTTACACTGCCTGTTATAATATTGGACTACTCTACACAATGCACTATTTTCGACTTTGCTCGTTAGATATGTATACCTACATTTATAAAATTTTTATGTAATTTGAAGTACTTGCCTATATTTTATGATTTAAATTCTTTAACATCATATCGTATAATTAATTTATATTTTAGACATTTAATGATCAATTTTTCTTTTAGTTAGATTATTAAATACTAAAAGTAGATTCCGTATTTAAAGTATATTTAATAACTTCAATCCGTATAATTTATAAATTGCATGTGTAATACAAATAATAAATGAAAAATAAATCTAAATAAAGGAATACCTAATTAATTTTATAAATTTTCAAGAATAAATAAATTTGTTATAGTACATTAACAGATAACAGTAAATTAAATAATGACTATTGTAAAATTATCGTAGCTTTTTTGGTTTAAATTTAAATTATTACAGTGACAATTTAATTTTAATTATTTATCAAAATTTGAAAACTATCATCTAAACATAGTTTAGAGTAGTGCCGTAGATAGCCATTTTTTATTTCAGTATAAATGTATAATTGTTGTATTTTAGTATTTGTGATTTGTAAAACAATAAAATACTACACTTATGTTTATGTTATATTAAATTATTGATTATGATTCGATTTTTATAGATTCTACACCTTAATAAGGTATTAAATTTCTAATCGGAGCGCATTAAAATTTGAGCACATATAAATGGAAAAAATAGATTTAATAAAAAAAAAAAAAGAATTATTTTATTACATTTTCCCTTATATTGAAAAACATACATTAAATTGAATAGCAAGTGTAACGTGTGGGTATTAATTTTAATGTAAGTTCTCAAACTTTAAAACGATCAAATTTTGTTTTGGTTTAGATTATTTACAAACTGATCCATTTTAAAGTTTTATACTATACTTGAAAATGATAGATGTTATTTGTTATAAGAATGCTGAAATTATTATGTCGAAGACAACAGGTGCCAAAAGTTGAGTACATCATATAAAATGAAATCGAAAATTGTTTCCGAAGAATACTCGAAAACGGTTTGATTTTATCGGATTCCGAGAATAAAATGTTTTTCTATGAATAGAACGTATAATGCTATCAATATAGTTATCATTTTTCTCCTCTCCGTTTCATATCCATTATACGATGATACGTATATGTTTCATGGAAATATAATTATCATTTTCTACAAAATCGCATGTGTGACTAAAGATGAGTTCTTGTTAAAATTATCCTGTTATTTCGTATCTATACTCTCGTATTAAATAAAATTCGTTAAATTATTATTGGCTGACAATATATAATTGCGATTTGTAAAATATAACACTAGAAATTATATTTTAAATTATACATATTTTTTCAAAAGTATTTGGAAACCATAATATTAAATTATTAGTTATCATTTTATCAATTTATCATAACTATAAATAAAACATAAATAATTCATCAAATTACGTTAGAATTTACTTAGTAAAACTTACTAATTAAAAAACAATACATGTGAATGTAACTTATTTGAAAAAGCTACCCACATGTTTGTTGCCTCTGTCTTACATAAGTACTTAACGTACTTAAGGTACATAAGTACCTACGTATAAGATAGTAAATCTTCACACCGCATTCTTAGTACAGTTTATTTATAACTAAAATGAGAAAATTTACTTTTTATCACATTTTTAAAGGAAAATATAAACTACTGTGCTCTTGCATTGAGTTTTATTTAATTGTTTTTAACAAATTATATGAAATCTAATACATTTTTTATAATGCATATAACTAACTAGTTATAAAATTAAAATGTTTGAATAAACCTAACCTCAACGCTAAAGCATAGTTCTCCAATACAAATTTAATAATAGGTAAATTTACTCTAATGTTATTTATAAATAAACTTTACTAGAACTCCAATACGTATAAGTTGCTGTATTATGCGTATCTAACATAGATGCAACAAATATGTAAGTATAGCGTCCTTTTAACTCAAAACTAAAAATGGAAAGTTCAAATAAATATTTAATTATAAAATAAATGTTAAGTTATAGTTCAATTTTATAAATAATAATTAATATGTTTTATTTAAACGAGTCACCACGAGTTATCGATTATGTACAATAAAATAAGAAAATGTAATATAAGATAGAGTTATAATAACGATATTACTAAATTATATAGTATGTAATATGAAGTAATCATAAACAAGTTAGCAGATTACTGTTGCTATTTTTGCAAAATATTGATCAATAAGTCAAATTCATAGAAAAACGTGAAATAATATTATTTCTGGAACACTGTTCTAAAAACGAGGAAAATATTTTAAAAATAAATAAATTATTATGCAAACATTTTGATAAAAAATATAGTTATCATATTTACCGCCTATTACTCTTTCAAAGAAATAAACAATATTTTTTATTTATAAATTGTAATCATCAATGAGTTAGGTTAGTAATAATCGATAATATTTATGTTATTTATTTATATAGACAATATTAAGATAATAACAATAATATATAATATTGCACAATGAAATTACGTCGAGATGAAACCGTATAAAATTCCACAGAGATGTGCAACAAGTCGTGTGACAAGAGTCATGAGACAGTAATAGGTAGGTATTATAAAAAAAAATATAATAATATTATCCCACGCCAGATGCAAGTGTTATAGGGGCAATGTTTAATATTTTTGTATAATTTTTAAATAAAATTGATATTTGTATTATTATATTCGTTGCCAACTTTTGACTAATTTCGGCTTTTCCTGTATAATTATACACTTAAAAACCATCTGTTGGTAAATATATATATATATGTAGGTATACCGTGTGTTTTGTCGGAAATATGATTTTCGTAAATTATATAATAATATATATTCATTTTAAAATAATCAATTTGTTAACTTGGTTTTGTTAAAAAAAAATTAAATTTGTAAGAAGACAAATAACAAAAACTACACAATATTCAATTATATAAATACATAATTTTTTTGTTGAATTTACCTAATTATGATTTCTCAATCGAAAAATATGATATACGATTATATTAATTATTGAAGTTAGTTATTTTATTTTATTTCAATCAGAAAACAATTTTCATAGAAATCACTTGTTTTGGTTGTGTTGTTAAAATTGTTGACGTTTCCAAAGTGCTAAATTTGTTTTATATACTTACTTAAAAATACGAAAAATTTGTAAATATCTTTAGATATAATACATTATTTTATTAGTATATGTTATTTATATGGGTAGTTTATTATTATTATTATTTACGAATTTATTATTTTAATACGTTAAATCCGAATTTCGTTTAGAATCATATTTTTTATAAAAATCTATATTTTTGCTACATATCTACAGTATACAGTAAACTGTAGACAATAGTAGTTGGTAGTGGAACTACACTGTCGTCTAATGCAATCATATAATAATATCCAAGGCCGAACATTAACGCGTTAATAAGTCAAGTTAAACAATTAAGTTAATTTTAACTTTTTGACTTTACAAGTAAATTATTATACGTTATTGACTTAATTGTTAAATTCAACGAGTCATATTCAGCAATTAAGTTATGAATATCGAAGTAATATTTGCTTTCAACGGTAAAATTTAGGTATAATTTGTTGTCCCATGTGCGTCAAAGTATACTTTTTAGTCAAAATATTTAATTATATGAATAATATAATATTAATATTATAAAAATACTAGATAAAAATTAGAAATTTAGGCGTCTAATAGGGTCTAATATTTATTTTATTTCTATTAGAACAACTCGACAAGTCAGTTTGTTTATAGGTTACCTATATTGACATTCGTACAATAATTTAATTAAACTTAACTGAGTTAAATAAAAATATTGTTAATTTGCCCAACCTTGATAATATGTTTTAATTATATTAATGCCTATCACTTTATCTATAATATGTTTTAGTAATCTAACATACATTTATGAGGAGTAAGTTAACAATTATTATTAAGTTTATTGAACTTTAATTTGATACAGAGAAAAGTAAGTTAAATGATAAAGTTCTCTAATTAATTATTTAATATCATAAAATAATAAAAACAAATATTAAAATGTAATTTTTATCATATGAAATCTAAAATACTTTCATTTGTTTTTCAAGATAATTTTCATCTTATGAATTTATTTTACTTACAACAAAAAAAAAAAACAAAAACAAAAAATATAGATAATTACAATGAATAGCATTTGATCGAAATTTTATTTTTTTTGGATATGTAAATTTGGTTTTTTTTAAAAATTAACCTTAACTTGAAGTTAACATCAAATCGTATCAATTTACCAAGTTATAGTTTCGTTTTATTATATAACAATGAATTTAAAAATACAATATTTCATAGAGCAATTTAGATTCTGAGCGAAGCGAGGAATGTATTGTTTCTATAAAGATATTATTTTTTTTTTTTTTATGCAAGAAAACATTTTACCGGGTAGAAATAATTGTCCGATTACCACAAGTAGGGTATGCTTTCGGAAGCAAATCGTATCATCTTGGTACTTTGCTTATTTTTCAAATTACTTAAAAGTTTTTCCCTAAGAGAAGAAAAGCTGCCAAAAAATCGGCAAAATTACGATTTCCGTAATTTTTTATTTTTATTTCGTAAAAACTAATTGAATTTTGATTGTAGGTACTTGAAAATTTTTCGAGTACTAAAATAGGTAATATTTACTCGTGGTAAAATTTTTAAACGGATTGGTTGATTTTTTGGCTTAATATAGAGCTTAGGACTTTTTTCAAAAACTTTAAACATTTCCTACAATTTTCAATTTATCAATTTGAAAATTGTATAAAAGCCTAGTAATGTACTGCTTAATCTTTTTACAAAATATTTCGAAAATCGTGACTGTCAATTTTTTTTATAGGCTTTTTATTATTTTTTTTTATTTGATGTATGAAAACATTTTTTCGGGTAGAAATAATGGTCCGATTGTCACAAATATGGTACCTTTTCCGTGCTAAATTTCATCTAGTTGGTACTTTATTTAGCTTATTTTTTGAATTTCCCAACATTTTTTCCTTGAGAAACGGAAAATTGGCAAAATTACGGTTCCCGTTATTTAACATATTTTTTATTTATTGATTAATAATTGAGTTTTAATCGTAGGGACTTGGAAATTTTTTTTAATATTCACATAGGTAATATTTACGTTTAGTAAAATTTTGGAACGGATTAATTGATTTTTTGGCTAAATATAGAGCTTTGAATTTTTTCTAAAAATGTTTAATATTACCTGCAATTTTTGATTTAACGATTTGAAATTTTTATAGAAACCTAATAATATACCATTTAATCTATTTACAAAATATTTTGAAAATCGTGACTGACAATTTTTATTATGAAACGATAACTCTTTGAATTTTGATCATAGGAATTTGAAATTTATTTTGAATATATACATGTGTAATTTACACTCGTGGTAAAATCTTGGAATGGATTATCAGTATAATATATTTTAATATATTGATGTTCGCTCAGAATCGTATTTCCTAATACAATATAATTGCATTCAAATCTTAATAATTATAATAAATCACTAATTTCTCCAAGGACCGAAGGGACGAAGGAGGAACATTCTAAATTGACGTTCCTATGTTTTTTTTGTATATTTTGTTGGCTTTTCGAAAATGTACATATTTATTAATTTAAAAATTGTTTGTGCATTAATAATGCGTTCTATGAAAAGAAAATTTCCTAATTAATTAATTATATGTTTGTATTTATTCTATATTTATATTAGGTATCATATTTCAATGAAACGTGATTGAAAAATTATTATTTAATTTTCGTTGTCATCCAGTTTAATTATATACCTGCAGTCAATTAGATACATATCTATAGTTTAAATACTAGTTTATTAATCGTTTTTTTTACATACACGAGTTTAAAATATAATTATACAATAAATTGTTTTATTTATTAACATTTGTTCATGAATATATTACATTTTATTCGTCAGTATTTTATCTGATTTAACTCTTTAATTTTAGACACTATACCAACCTCATCATAATCTAACCCATTATGATATACCTATGGTTCAATCTTACCTAGTTAAAAAATAACAGTTTAGATTAAAAAGTTTATAACAGAAAAAGAAACTTAAATAAAAACTACTTGACTTATCGGTTTAAACTAAATAAAAAAAATTAATTAAACATTTGGTTTTTAAACTAAACACATAATTATGATAAACATTTGGAATTTGACATTTTCATTATATTTTATACATTTAGTTTTAATTAATACCTACCGGCTACCATGTAATACTTAATTATACATATTATACTTCTACATAGAGTATGTTATTGATATCTATTGCTTTAGAATATAATATGTAATCTGAGAAATATTTTGAAATCTATGCGAATAATTAATTAATTAATAAACATATAAGCACACCTGGAGTTGCTATTAGACTATCAAAGTAATATTGTAAATATTATGTTATAATTTATAACAAATTAATTGCGCACGACCGATTTATAAAAAAAATAATATACAATAACACACATTCTAGTCGTATTATTTATTTATTGAAAACATTTTATTACGTTAATTTACATGTAGGCTTCGCGTTTAAATAATTTAACGAATTACATTAGTTATATTTGAGCAAGGACGACAAAAATGAATAATTCGACGACCCGTTCCGAACAATGTAATAAAAAAAAAAAAAATTAATTAAAATAATAGTGACCATTTGAGATTGGTTGTATACTTCTATAATTAGTTAAAATTTTAGATGATATCTATCTTGGAAAAAATGTTTTACGGCATTTTATTTAGATTTAATTTTAAACCATCGTTTCGAAATAAACTTTTTTTAGCATACCTAGTCATAGATTTTTATTATAATTTATAATTTCACAAATTTAAATAATTTATTTGATTATTAATATTTTTAATTGAACCGCCAAAAGAAAGAACACTGTTAAATTGACGTTTAAATGAAAATAAAAATATAAAAATGTTTTTCGCTCACATTATAAAATACCTACTTATTAGTAACCGTAGATTATAAGTGTGTAATATGTATTTTATATATTTATATTCATTATTATTGTTATTATTGTATTTACTATACTATTCAATATTCATAATAAATATGATATCGTTTTGCAGCGGAATTGTAACTTGGAAAAAATAAAATAAATTGACACGTTTGAAAACAGATTTATTTTGAAGTAAATATCTAATCAATACCAAATAATAAAAATTGTATATCAGTCGAAAATCTGGGTATTAAAAATTATCTAACGAGGTAAAACAATAAAGGTAATTGAACAAAAGTTTTAAATAATTGTGAGATATTTTTGGATTCTATTTTTTGCTTATTAATTATATACAATTAATATATACTATGTGTATTATTGTATATAATTATGACTTTAAAAAATAATTAAGCTGAAAAATTTATTTAAATTAACTTTTTGAACACTCCTTTTAGATACAATGTTAAAAAATTATAATTTTATATAACTAAAATGATGTAAAAACCAAAAATATGTATAATATGTGATCAACCAAGAAAAACCGGAAAAATAATAGATATGCAGTAAGTATTCAATAATATTGTTAAATTTTCCAAGAACTTCACTTTTAATGTTTTGACTTTATAATCAAAAGTAATAAAGTATATTATGTTCTAATAATATTTATCAGAGTTTTTATTTTATACAACATTATTATAAGAATCATATGAATATACGATATATCACCATCAAATCAATTGATATGGAATCCAATTATCGTATGATTGTAGTTTTTTATATTATGCAATTAGTTCTGATTATATTTATAATAGGTAAATTTTTTAAACCTTGCCTGAATTATAGCTTACTCCCTCAATACTTTCAGATTATGACTGAAGCGAATAATGTATAGGCTTTACAATGATGATGTGTACTTTTTTATGTATGTTTATGAAAGCATTTTTTCCGGTAGTAATAATGGTCCGATAATCACAAATAGGGTTTACTTCTGGTAGAGAACTGCTTCTAATTAGTACTTTATTAAGGTCATTTGATGAAAAATTGAATTTCTCCTTATTTTTTCTTCAAGATAAGAAAAATTATTGAAAAAGGATTGAAAAACTGCAAAATTCATGGAAAATGTAATTTTGACGTTATAGATTTTAAATTTTTTATGATAATTAATTTTTCTATTGAACCTTATTTGGTAAAGAACATAGTATAAAGGAATAGAACATTTATAAAAATAAATATTATCTGTATAATTTTTTTATATTTGACTAAGTTTCGCTGAGAATTGTTTTTTTTAAATACAACATTATTGCATTCATATAATATTAATTATTATAATATTTTACAAAAACAAAAGAGAAACGCCCAGAATTGATTGCCCGCCTTTTTTTTTAAATTGTATCTAAACACTGTTTTTCTTCATTTTTGCGTAGAAAAATACATTTTTATTCAACTACAACTACTACATGTCCTTCAATGGATAATAATCGATTATGTTTATCTAATTTTTGTTAATTACTACAGATACTAGGTAGATTAATCTAACATGCAGAGTATTTTAAGTGGTAGGTACTTATGAGGAAATACATAAGTTTTAAAAGAAATAATTAAATGTTTTTATATAAGTTAAAATTGTCTTTGTTATAATCTTATTATCACGTGTATTTTTAAGATCTTTTTATTTAATTTTGTTGTTAGTTTGCATGTTAATGTTGTATGTTTCTTTGTATTTCTTGAGAGATAATTGTACGTTAGAATAATAAAAACTTTTTTTCTTTTCTTCGCTTTCTGGTTTTTCCTATTGTATTTTAATTTTCCCTGAGAATGAAGTGCAATTGTCAAAATAGCAACAACTTTTTTGAAATCAGCTGTTATTGCTCACCGGGAAATCTTCTGATGTTCCTCCAACTCAATCAAGTAATTCGATTCGAGCTGTTATTTTATTCACATACTCATTATAGATATTTCTCTATATTTCTTGGTGTTTTTTTTGAAACTATACATGCGGAACAGTTATCAATATGTTACTATTTATATATACAAGTATATAGTTTTTTTTAAAATATCAGAACACGGTACTTAGAACCTGGTATATTGATTGCAAAACACGTCCGCAATTTAATTTTTTTTTCATATAAAATCACATTTATCATATACGTGATGTCGTGATCTTTATTAATTATGCATACCTATAAAACGATAAGACTTCATCCAAGTGGATAACAATTGGTACCTACCTATAATTATAAAGTATACTTAAATGTTTTACTGGAGTGGTTTTTATTATATTTAATATATTTTATAGGTAGGTATTATTACTACTTATTATATTGATAAAATAAAATGAAAAAAAAAATTGAGGAATTGAGAATTGAGAGATTAAGACATCCCAACAATTTATCTACAGCCCTACAGAGTATAAAACACCTACCAGACTAATACCATTTTATTGATGTCTTATACATATATATATTTGGTAAATTCTATATATTTTAATCAAACATCTTATTATTATTGGTTGAATTAATATTGAATGTTGAAATGTTTGTAATTTATAATGTTATAACAAATAAGTAAGAGCAATTATGAACAATTATAAACTAAGACATTATCAGACTCAAACAGACTATAACCTAACTCTAACCTTACATGATTATATGTTAAGTACCTAATGGTAAATGTATATGCTAAAAAATCTACATAGTTTATCACAAATCATAGGTCAATTAAATATTTTGTTATTAAAATTTGGTAAATAAATAAATTTTACATACCTATGTATATTTATAAATATCAAATATATTCATAATATTGCAATTTGCATTATACATTTATCTATGTACGTCGTAGTCACTTAATATAATACCATATTTTTTTGTCATTAAAAAAAGCTTTGAGAAACATAGTCACTAAATAAATTAACATTATAATATTGTATTACTATACAAAATGCAAATCTAAAATATACTATTTTAATTATAAAATTATATTTTCTTTTATTAAGATAACATATACATATTAATATTAAGTTAAAAATATAAATTTATTAAACTATCTAATAACGGGTTTTTATTAAAAAAAAAAAAATTAAATAGCTGTGATATTACACCACAGGAATAAATATTATTTAATCTATTTTCGAAAAATGTTTCCTTGTAAACTCGAGAGTGGTTTCACCTATCTAAAAATCTCAAGGGGCAATTGCCTCACAAAATTAGGCCTATGAAGTTACTGGTACAAAGAATAATAGCATAAAAGTTTTATAAATAATGGTTAAAAAATATCTAGCTTTTAACACTAGAAAAAACAAAAATTACCCCCTTTTAATAATTTAATTTTTAATTTTTGAAATAATAACGAATAAAAGACAGTAAACTTCACACTATTAAATGTAAAGTAGAATAGAAGTCCGAATTCATACACGTCGGAAATGCCAAATACCCTATATCCTGGACTCCTGGAATAGTCGAAAAGTTTTATTACCGTCACAATGACAAATATAAAGTATTAACATTTTATAATTTTAATATAAGTACTTATATTTACAGTTACATTATACTAACAATAACTGACAATTATTCTTAAGATTTAAGATATTATTAAAATAATTATACAGAAAAGTGCGTATTAGAATTTTGATTGTAATACATTCTTACAATTTTAAAAAAATTAGCTTAATAATAATTAGTAAAAAAAATGGTAGTTCCTATTTGAATAAAAAAAAAAAAAAAGATTATAGTTAAATTTTAAAACAACGAATTTTTAACAGGGGTGATCAAGTTTAGTGAATCACTTGTATAGCCGTATAATAGGTGAATTTTAACTTTTCAAACGTTGTGAATTTCATACACTTTCCCAGTAGAAAATTTGTGATGCAATTGTTATCTTTTGAGTATAATTCCATTTTTAAATATTTTCAAATATTTACTTATTACACGACGTGTCGACAAAAACAATTTAGTTATTTACAAGGAGGTACTTTCGTGAAAACAATGTAAAGCATGTATTAACAGAATTCTTTTAATAGATGTGTTAAGTATATTTGTTTACATTTTATCACTAATAGTTCTATTTATAAATCAATAAAAATTGGCTACTGTTGTATAACACTATACAATATTATATTGTTAAGGCTATCACTTCAGATAAATAAATTTGTATTCTAGCTATTTGTAGGTAGGTTATAAGTTCTCACTGTCGATGTACCTCTTCCCTGAATACAGTTAACGGTAGTCGATGTTATAATGATATATTTTTAAGCATTATCTTACTGCGATTTAAATTATAATTATAACCTTAATTACTATAATAACAATAATGGCCTAACAATGTGTTTGTGTATTTTATAAGATTAAAGTATAACGGTATCGATAATAATACAATAATACCATTAATTTACATAATGACGGTGTACGTTTCAAATTACATAATTTATTTTCATTTTTGTAGTACTTATACTCGTTGCTACAATGGTGTGCATATTTCGTATAATTATTTAATATGAATTAAAATAGAATTTAGATACAAAATATTATGATTGTTTGTTTATAAAAATAAAATAATCGATTCATGTTTTTTATTTTAAATTCTATTTGGAGAAAATAACGTCAACTAATTAATATACCAAAAGTATTTAGAAGTTTTGTATCCCTTTATTTGGTTCGGTAAATTTAGTTTAGTGATTTTTGTTATCATGATATTATCAGAAACTAAATTTTTTTTTCTGTAAAATAGTGTTACAGACTTATACTTATAATTATAGAGTTTCGTGTTTGATGAATAAACTGTAGTTTGTTGGGGTATGTAAGAGCACTCGTAATAAGTGTATATGTAACAATTACTTGATTAAGTACCTACTTACTTTTGAAAAGTATATTAATTTGTATTATTATAATTATTCTGTTAAAATAACATAACAAATATAAGACTTTAAACAGTGGCTTCATTTGGGGGGAGGGCTACTCATATATTTGCCGTAATCTATAATTAACCAAATCCTAAGTCAGCAGAGTTCAAAAATAATAACCCCTAAATACAACCCCTTAATTGATTACCGCTTACCATTAAAAAAAAAAGTGAAAAGGTCGATTGTGGACATTCCTCTTAAATTCCTTCAATCTTTGAAGAAATATGTGGCTTATTATAAATTATAATTATTAAGATTTGAATGTAATGATATTGCATTAGAAAATACGGTTCTGAGGTAATTTCAACATATTACAATATATTATACTGATAATTCATCAATTTTTCCAAAATTTACAACGAGTGTAAATTACATATGTAAATATGTAAAATAAATTTCAAACCTCTACGATCAATATTCAAGGAGTTATGAGCAGTTGGCTTCTATAAATCAAAAATTGCAGGTATATTAAATATTTTTGGAAAAAATTCAAAGCTCTATATTTAGCCGCCAAAAAATCAAATAATCCGTTCCAATATTTTTTATAAACATAAATATTACTTCTGTTAGTACTCAAAAATTTTCAAGTCATTACGATCAAAACTCAATTAGTTATTACGAAATTAAAAAAATTTAAATAACAGAAATTGTAATTTTGCCGATTTTCCGCCATTTTTTGTTAGTTTTTCTTCTACCAAGGAAAAACTTTTGAGAAATTTGAAAAATGGGCTAAATAAAGTACCAACTAAACGCGATTTACTACCGAAAGCATATCCGATTTGTGGTAATCAGACCATTATTTCAATCCGAAAAAATGTTTTCATATATCAAAAAAAATAAATAAAAAACATCTTTGTAAAACTAATACATTCTTTGCTTCGCTCAGAATTTTAAAATGATAAAACGCCTATAAAAATTGCCGATTTTTTGCTTTTTAAGAAATACTTTTGAGAAATTCAAAAAAATGAGCTAAATAAAGTACCAGTTAGATGAAATTTGGTATGGAATGGGTATTCTATTTGTGGTAATCGGACAATTATTTCTACCCGAAAAAATGTTTTCATACATAAAAAAAAACATTGTAGAATCAATACATTCCTCGCTCCGTTCAGAATCTAAAATACCCACCAAAAAAAAAAAATAATAATCCCTCCCATTCCTGTTTTTAAAAATAGTCTGCAAATTTATGAGTCTGTCCTAGTCTAATAAAAACTGAAATGACGCCTCTGACTTTAAAGTACTTATTATAGTCTGATTACATATAAATTAAAGGGCATTCTATACTTGAATAATACAAAACTAATTTGTCTACCTATCTAATTTTATTATTCCAATATTAATTTATAAATACTATTAAAAATACGTTTGTTTAATTATATAACTTTTTAATAAAATCCTTTTTATTGTGTTCATTTATGGTCTTCAAATTTTAATTGTAAAATGGGACCCCCCCAATATATTTGATATCATTAAAAAATAATTCACATTAAATTTGGTGATGATAACTAACCCCCTTCCCGTGCCTTTATAAATAATAAATATAATAAAAAAATATTGTTCATAAAGCCTTCTACATGTCGAAATGCCAGAAATGTACGAAAAATCAAATTGTTTAAAAATCGTCTTTAAAACATAAATTTAAACAAATTACCACTGTTTTTACTTTTAGTTTAATTTGTCATTTTTACGACAGTATTAATATTGATTATTGGTGATTGACAATAAATGTACACCACGAGCATAGATCTAAACACACTTATATCCACATGACGTCATTTATATTGTCATTTACATTTATGAGAAAGTAAACAGTTAATAAATTATATTATCCGTAATAACGAAACAAAACAAACATCGTAAAAATAATTTATAGTTTGCTTTACCGAAGTATAATTGAGTAAATAAAATTAAAAAAAAATGTATAAATAAATAATAATGATAATAAATTCGATTTTAGGTAGATGTATAATAAACCGAAAACAAAAAAAAATTCGAATGAAGCCATCGAGCAGAGTTAGTACTGTAGTATTGAACCGTTCGCGTACCTAATATATTCAGGATGAAAACTCAAATTAGAAAAGTTTCAATTGTTATTTAAATTGTGGACCTATATGTGACTTTGCGTAACAATGTAAGGTTTAATCAAATATTTTAATAGTACGGTCTTCGGTCCCATATTTTTATAGATGATTATTAGATTTTCATATTGTTTTCGCAATAACTTATGTGATCATAATTATTATCTCCACCGACAACGATTCATAAACAAAGTTTTAAAAATACAGGAAACGTATTCTGCGTATAATACAAAAAAACCGTTTTGAAGTGTCAACTTGAATATATTATATTGTTTATGCAGACTTGCGAAATATAACGTGTCAAATCCGTGTTAAGTTTTTTCTGTGAAAATGACGTTTTCTCTTATGTTCAATATTACGGTATCTCCATTGGGGTCTATATGCTTATTCCTCTGTTCGACAACCCCAAATAGGCCCCCGGACAGAACTTCTCATAATAATATAGTGGGTACATAATTATTATCCGAACGATTATTATTCGTCGGATTTTATTTTCTACGCAGTAAGTAAACGTAAAGTATATTCGACGTACACTTCATACAACTACCTACCTGTAGATACATACGAGTAGGTATACAGGTAAAGTTATCGAACATTTAAATAATAAAATTATATTGCTTTAAGTATATGAGCGCACAATTAGTCATACGTAGTATATGCACCATAAAAACAGGAAATTTAAATTTAAAATTTATATAATTACGATTTTCATTTTACACGAGGCGATTTTAAAATTTCGAGAAAATTCAAGTCATTTTATTGTATTTAATTATTGTTAAAGTATACCTATTATCTATACTCTTAAAAGCTTGTGAATTTTATACATTTTGATATTTTTTTTTTTTTTTTTATGTAATCAACCCTGTATTCTTTTTTAGTTATATTGTAAAACATTTTATCGAATTTGCTGGATGGGCGTGTTCACTAATTCTTCTAACTTGTTAAATTATGTTATTCTAGAAATGTTCAACTTACAATTAAAAATAGTTAAAAGTTAAATAAAAATAAAAGTACTTTAACATAGTAAAAAAGTTCAACAAAGTTAAATATATAAATTTGTAAAAATGAATAATATATTAGATAGTTCAATTAAATATATATATATATATATATTTTAGTTTTACCTTCAATTTTTATCCTATTTTTTAAGAAATACCTCTATATTGACTAATTTAAAATTATTTAAAGATAAAACTGTTATTATTACAAGTTAAGTTAAATACCAAAATGTGTTATTTTCTATAATAGCATATTTAACTTAAATTCATATAAAATAATTAACTGAAATATAACTTGGTATTTTATAAAAAAATTGATTTAGTATAACTTGAAAGTTAATACTTAAAAAACGTATCTCTTTGTATTGATGTTTGCAGAAGGGAGAGTGGAGTTTGCCTCTTTGGATTTTTTGAGTCAATTATTATAATCACTAATATGTAATGCAAAATAAAATGTTTTTTTAATAACTTTTAGGTTACTAAATTATACTATACCTATGCACTAATCAGAATCTCGGGTAATGAAACTAAAAATTGGAAAAATTGGAAGGCCGATTGTGGACGTTCTTCCTTCATCCCTTCGGTCCTCGGAGAAATTAGTGGTTTATTATAATTATTAAGATTTGAATGCAATGACATTATATTACAAAATACGATTCTGAGCGTATTTCAATATAATGCAATATATTATACTAATAATCCATTTCAAAATTTACCACGAATGTAAATTACATATTATGTATATATGCAAAATAAATTTCAAATCCCTACGATCAATATTTAAGGAGTTATCGTTCCTTTTTCAAGAAAAAAATTTGGGAAATTTAAAAAATGAGCTAAATAAAGTACCAATTAGATGAAATTCGGTATAAAAAGGGTATTCTATTTGTTGTTATCGGACCATTATTTTTATCCGAAAAAAGGTTTTCACACATCAGAAAAAAAAAAAATAAAAAGCCTTTAAAAATTGTCGATTTTCCGCTTTTCAAAGAGAAACTTATGGGAAATTCGAAAAATGAGCTTTATAAAGTGGCAAGAAAACACGATTTACTACTGAAAGCATACCTGACTGTGATAATCGGACCATTATTTCTACCCGAAAAATGGTTTTCATACATCAGAAAAAAAACATCTTTGTAGAAACAATACATTTTTCGCTCCGCTCAGAATCTAAAATGAAAACATTTCCCTTAACCCCTCCTTAAAATATTTCTGTGAACTCTCTTGTCACCTAGTATAACTTAATTTCAATTAACAGAACATAAGGTGTAACATAAATAGCAATTAATATTTATCATTTATCAACCAATTAAATAACATCGTCAAGACGACGGTTATCTTGATTAGCCATCTCGAATAAAGACAAAATCTTCTATTCTCTTAAGATAAAATATGATAGTTTTTTTGATTACTCATGACATTAATACTGCATATTTTTGTTTCATTAGCAAACTCAAATTCTAAATACAGGTATAGTAGTCGTTCCAAACCATCAAACTAAATCAATCTTTCTTTATTGAAGAAGAGAACTCGTTCCAGATTTAGTTCTTCTAAGTAAATAACTTGTTCCAATTTAAGTTCCTTTTTTAACTAAGCCGAAAATTAGATAAAAACTTCTTTTAAAAATAACACATTATCATTTATAATGTTAAGTAATGAACCTAAATGACATAATTAAACAACAACCAGATAAATGATCTTATTACGAAAATACACTTCTTCATAAATTATTGTGTAGTTAAAAATTATCAATATTTTAGTGCATCAACTAATTGAATCCAACTAATATAATAGAGAAGGTATAATTTATAATATAAATTCATATATTTTTTAAAAAGTTTATTATGTAATACATGTTTTATTTATAACTTAATTTAAAATATTATACATTATTTTTTGTTTAATTATTAGTAGTTTATAAGTATCAAAATACAAATTTGAACATTTTGGTAAATTAGTTTTAATAACTTAAATATAACGTTGATAAATAGTATTTTAGGCGTAACAACCAGATAAATACATAGTTTTCATAATTTAACTTTTTAGTTTTTTTATTATAAGAAAAAATGTTAACCTAATTTAAAGTTCACAGTATTATTTATCATCATTTATTAATTAGAAATATACATTTTAATAATTTTAGCATTGATTTATTATTAACATAACTCTTAAGAATAAAACATTTGTTATCAGACGAGATCATTTTTAAAAGTGTATTTATTTGATTTTTACATCAAAGCTCAAGCTCTTTATTTCAATTACAATATAAAATATGCAATTTAATAGAAACTAAAAAATTCAATTCATATATAAAGAGTTAGAAATTTATAGTATATAATTAATTATTATTAATAATTAATAGGTAATTTATTTATCCATTAGTTATACTTTTTTCTGATTTTTTTGCAGCTACTTCTAACTTTTAAGTACCCAATAATAAAATAATCAAAGTAATAAACAATGTAATTTCTTAATTTTTTTAATGATATCAAAATATATTTTTATAATCTGGGTATATAGAGATCATCCCGTTGTTTATACTTAATAGTCAATGTAACCCAACTAATAATACCTTCTTATTTATAACCCATAGAAATAATATAAGTTATATTTAAATATATTTTTAAAAGAAATATACAAAATAAGGCATTATTGTAAGAACTGTAATATTGTCATTTACATTTTTAAAAAATAATTCGTTCACTTCCTTCGTGAAGAAAGGTTAGGTTAATTAAAGGGTTAGTTAAATTTTAAAGTTATTCTAAGTTTAGTTAGTTAAAAGAAAGGTTTCGTACACTGAGAAAGTTTAAGTGATAAGAGTCTGAATTGGCAGGTGATGAAAAAATTATGTGAAACGTGTATTTGTAATTAAATCAACTGCTTGGGCATAAGATTTAGAGGGATTTAGAGGCTAATATAATTTGATTTAAAATAGTGTTTATATTATGTAGTTTATCAATAGTATTTGAATAAGAAACAATTTTACGATCTAGATATTTTTTTTTTTTTTAAGAAGTTGTTTGGATTGGTAATCCTTATGGATTTGATACTCTTTGTAGTTGGGAGAACGGTCATTTCTATACAGGTCGCATTTGACAGAAAAAGTTGACGATTTCTGGTATACATTAGAAAGATAGTTGTCATCACAATATGCATAATTTGGAGGATGTTTATAATACGAGAAAGACTTCGTATGACCGAGAATTTGACATCGGATACATTGAATTGTTAGATAGTTGAGACATGGCTCTTCGATTTTGACCTTGGTATAATATAATGACTCAATTTTAATGATAACTTTATTATTATGAGTGGACTCCAAATCTATAAAAAAAAAAAAAATAGTGGTAATGAAAGATTGGATTTTCGTAGATTTACGTTTGTTACAATTTTCTTGACATATGGCAAAATATAAATAATGATTTAGTAATTTATTCTATTGAAGTTATGCGATGGAGATTTCTTATTACCACTCTAAACGCTCTGTCATGTTATAGTTAAAAGGTGTGAAAATTAGCTCGACTTGACGGAAGAAATTTAATCACTAAACGATAAGTGTGCAAGTAGAAAGTTTTACACTGTTAATAATTTTTATAATATTAAATATAATTATTCAATTGTTATTCAATTCAATCATTGTTGAAATTTTTCTTTAACTATAATTTGTTTTACTTATTTTCCATTAATAAAAAAAAAATTATCACCAAAATGCATTATTGAGTATACGGTTTCCTGCAATCAATGAATTTTATTACCTATGAATTCTGATTAATCTCTATTTTTTCTAAATATCATTTGTTTTCATCACCGAGATTGTGATTTATTTCCGTGTAGTTTATAAAGTTCTATAGCCCGCAAGTATAACTTCATTAATTCGATTTACCGATTGATCAGTTATATTTTGTAGGAGATAAGTAGACACAATAAGATATTTAAAATCTACTTTCAGTCATATTTTTTTAAAATTGTTTTAAACTTTTTATACTTTATAAAAAAAGGAATAATTGACGTAATGTACTTACAGTATTTAACAATTATAATTGTTTTATTTTTCTTCCATTGACGTATACTAATAATAGGAAATCCACTGGTTTATCATTATATGACCTTATGCAAATCATTTAAAAAGTAATACGAGTAATAAATCACATCAAACGATAACTATCATCATTCCTATATTCAATTATAGTAGAGCATAAAATAAATACTATTGTATCTAATCAATTGGATTGATTTGTATTGTTTTTTAAAAATAAAAATTGCTTAAAGTAGAAATGTTTAAAATACGAGTTAGTTAACGTCTATAGTAATACTTCAATAAGTCATATATATCATAATTTAGCAATGACATTAAAAAACTCAATAAATAGAAATATTTTTAAGTACGTTTTGAAAGGGTAACGCACACTAACATAACTGACCTTTACATAATAATGCATTATATTTATCAATTTAATTATTGTGACATGATTTAAGTTAAGTAAATAATATTGTTATATATTATTAAATATTAAGACAAATTATTTTCAATACACAGATTCAATATTTTTTTCCGGTTAAATTAAAATAACTAATAACAAAGGAGTAGGTTTTTAGATTTCAAATATCCGTCAAACTCGTCTTTGGATATTTAGAATTATTAATATTTCATTGTGTACTTTCAATAGTTTCAAACTATGTATCTTAAACCATCTTAACCCAGTCGCCAAGTTAATTTATTTAGAATTATAGTGAAAAAACGCATCATGTAAAAATTTTTTATATTATAAAATATGTTACGTTGCGAGGTTACTAATAACTTGAGTTAATTAGCCTCATTAAGTCCTTTTCTACCATTTTCACCCATGTTAACTATTGAGCAGGAGAACCAGAAAAAGTAACAAAAAGTGTAGAAAACTACACAGCACTTCTTCATTATTTTATTGAAAATTGTAAAAGATAATGATAATATTATAAAAAATACTTTTAATATTATATTCATCTGTTCAATAGATAATTATAATATTACAAATAGTAATAATATGTATGAATTACATAATTTATATATACAAATAAGTAATCTTGAAATAATAAAAACATGCATTAATGCTACCATTAATGTTGGAAGTATATGTTGGTCAATAATTATGATTTATG
Organism: Eriosoma lanigerum; assembly: GCA_013282895.1. Classification (NCBI taxonomy): domain Eukaryota; kingdom Metazoa; phylum Arthropoda; class Insecta; order Hemiptera; family Aphididae; genus Eriosoma; species Eriosoma lanigerum. The sequence goes on along the minus strand of CM023357.1, from coordinate 57,980,081 downwards.
ACCAATTTTAATTTTAAGTGAAGAAAATAACCGCTAGTAGAGCTAGTGTTGATAAGGTACTGTACCGGCCACCTCTCATTCGATATCAATTTGTAAACTACCCCTCTACATCCTCCAATCAAGTTCAGTCCCGTCCTTAATCCGAGTAGCAAAGTAAAGTTTACTATGTAATGAAAAGATAAGACCATGGGATTGTCTCGGAATGTTAAAAAACATAACCTCAAAAAAAAAAAAGATCAATTGTAATATTGAAATACTATCTGATAAAAATTAAAAAATACCATCTGTATGAATTTAATTTCACGGAATTGACCACACTGGACTCTAAAAAATAAAATATAATTTAGATTATTTGTTTTCAATAAAGATTACAGATTATGTTTGTGGTAGAACCATATACAAATTCGGATAGGTAAGTACTGCGTGGTTTGTCACTCTTCACCTCGGCGCCATCGCTTCACTTCACAAATCGAAAATGAACTCCAATTTGTTGTGCAAAAACATTTAAAATTTATATTTACCTCTTTATTTTATATTTTTCATTTGTTATAAATGAATTTTAGTTTTTCAAAATGTTTTGTTATGTTTCTTATCACTCCGGGACAACTGCTCCATGACCTAAAAAGGTAAAAAATAGTTGAGAACAGTGGCACCAATTTATAATAATATTTTATTTCAACTTTTATATGAGTAGGGTGTTTAGTGCACCCCTATTAGGTACATAACTAAAGGTTAAATATATTAAGTAGTCCAAACTACACCTATATTATATTACATATTATGTATATACTATTATACATGTAATAATAAACAAAAGTAATAATATGAACCAGTAAATATGTATAACTATCATTTATTACTTATACAATTAAGTATCTGCAAATTATATAAATTGATAAATTATAGCTTATAATTTAGGTAGAGTAGAATATTTTCATATTATAATTATAGAGATTATATTTTAACGCAATAGAGGTTTTTAATACCTATTTAAAAGTTAAACTATTATCATTGTTTTTTTTTTTTAAATTCTTTAAAATGTTTAAAGAATAAACATATTTTTGTGATAATCTACTTGAAAAAAAAAACACATTTTGCACTAAACTATTACTGAATTGTGACTACTGATTAGTTATTATAAATTAATTAATTGATATTTGGAAGTTTAGAATGTATTCTTACATAATTGTAAATATTTCGATATAATTATAAAACAAAATAAAATGTATTTTTACAAAAGTGTTTAAAAAAAAAGAAATAACAACAATAGGTAAACAATAGTTATTTAATTTAAAATGAATTGTTCATTGTTTTATAACGTAAACATTTTATTTAATATACATATTTTATTATTGTATTTAATTGTAAATTGTACTTAATATCAAACAATTTGATATCTCTATCTTTCGTACAGTATAGCAAAATGTAGAACAAAAATTGTAGCATCTAAGTTTAGAGCGTAAACTCTTAACATCATAATTAACGATAGGAATATTTTCGAAAAATTGACCTAACTATTAAGTAAGATATGCATGTTACAACTATATTTTCAAATATCAAAAATTCAAATTAACTTTACAATTTATAGTAAATATTTTACAAATTAGATAAGTCAATATCTCAAAAATATTTTTTTTAAAATTTGGTAATTGACGTTAAGGCTCTAAATTTACCCTAAAACTTTTTTATTTTGACTATCGTTTTAGTTTGTTATAGGTACTGCACGTTATATAGACGGACACAGAAAACCGTGCTCTGACATTAACATAAATCATAGATCGTTATCATGGATCGTATCGAATAGTGTTTATTTATTGATGAAATATACTCATACAATATTCAATATACAATGTAAAGCATTATCTCTATACTGTTTCACATCAGTCAAATATATTTTGAAGTTAATTAGTTGCCAGAGTAGGTACTAGATTAAGTTAAGTTCCAACGAAAATAGCTAAACTGCATATAATTAATTTTACTTAATTAACCAAAGTAAATACTAAGAGTATTAAGTAGTAGATTAATTAGTATAAGTATTAAAGTATGTACTTCAGAATTTTGTATAGTTTTCGTCTAACTTGGATATAATTCTAATGAAACTTTATCAACACTTACCATATACGATTCTTTATAATCATCATTCCCGATGATTATACCGATGGTTATAATAAATTATAAAGATATTATTATTGTAAATAAGTATTTCTATTTTCTAGTATAATTTGCTTTTTTAAATAAAGTTGATTTTTTTTTTTTTTTTAAAGAAACTATTATATAGTAATAATAATTACCATCATTTAATATTTCAATTATGTTTAGGTAAAATAAAAATAATTATTGAATAAAGTAAATATTAATTTTTTTATTTACCTAATTAAATTAAACGTTTTACATTTAATACTAAGTGTAATATGATTCTACTCATTTTCATGGTGTTGATTGTCAAATGCATATAACGTCACACCACAAAAGTTACGAAAGTTTAAAATACATACAAAATTCAAAAACGGTTATTTCTTATTTTTATAATTATTTGTATAGTAATAAATCTCAAATTTTAATGACTTATATTCATAGCATTTTGTGTCATTCTTTAATTTAAACAAAGCAAAGAATGTATTGGTTTTACAATTATTGTGTGTGCAGTATTGTAGTGTGCAATTTATAAGTAAGTAATGACTTTTTCTGGAAGATGGATTTTCTAATTTTATGTGGGCGTACTCTTAGGTTAGAAGTTGTCTAATAGATATTTTGTTTAACTTATTGTTTGACATTTCACAATAGTTTTTTTAAATGATAAAAAAGACTATTAAAAAAAATACATATATATAAATCGCCCCAGCTTGCTTTTAACGAAATTGATTAAGGTTATTTTAAGATAATTAAAAAAATAATGAAAATAATGATTATTAAAATAAAAACTTGATTTATTTTAGGTATTGTATAGGTTTAATTAATTTTAACCTAAAAATATAATTAAATATTTTAATTATGATTAATTATATTTTTCTAATTAATGTTTAATTAAATATGTATTTATAATTTTTTAGATCTGAAAATTTTACTAGGTTAGTTACTTACAATAAATATTTAATATCTCAAAAATAAGTAAACATAATTAATAATTTATATCAATTAAATATTATTAGTATATAATTTTAAAATAAAATTGTAATAGACTCATGATATTTTGTGATCTATTAAAAATGGCATGGCTATAAATATAGATATTGTCATCATATGTGGACATATATGGTATGGTTTTCAAAAATATTTGACTACCTTCTTTTTTTAAGCCTACCAAATATAGAACATTTATAATTTTCAATATTATTGTTATTGTTGAGTTTATGTATGATATAACCTTAAATTTTAAATATACAGATCAGTATATTAAAAAAATGCTCAATAACATGTTTTCTAATATACCTTAACACATATAAAATATAAAAAAAAATTTTTTTGATAAACCTCTAAATATTGAATTTCGAGTAAACTAACGTTCATAAATATTTATATTAAAAATATGTTTCTTTAATATTAGTATAACTAAATACAGATTAGTTTTTTTATTCTAAATTAAAAAATGACACGTATAGATTAAAAACAATTACATTTAAATTAGTATAGAATAAAAAAAAAGTTTAAAAGTTAACTAAACTAAGTTATGTTACTTAACTCTTAACATTTTCGAAGAAATCTTTAGTTTTGTTAAAAATGTATTATACACACGTTTCAGTGTCCATTTTTAGTTATTCTGTTTTTTAAATTTTCTTTGGTGGACAATATCAGAAACAGAATTAATGTAGACCAATAATTTATTTTACTATTATTCTTTCAATAGAAATTATTCAAATTTTATTGAATTTTAATTAATTATAAAGTTATTATTTATAAGTAGATATAAGTTGAAGGAGATTTTACTTATTTTATGGAGATTGATCTATATTATATTTTTTAATTGAAATACTAATGTAATGTGTACCTACCTAGTGTTTACAAATGAGTTTTATGATGGATATTTTCAGTTTCTATCTCATAAAAAAATATTTTTTATATTTAATATTATACAATTTTCGGGACATTACATAAACAAAAAAATTAAACCGCAAAACAATACTATATTGCACTTATAAACAACAGACACGATGTTTTTTATCTCTGTATCACGGCTTTAGGAGTAGGCAAAATATGGTACTCATTACGATTCTCCGATGAGTTTGACGTTGACAAAAACAGTAATAATAATTGTTTTTTAATCGACCTAATTATTTGTCCTATTTGTATAAAGTTTTGTTATCAACCGCAGTATAAAAAAAACTGTTTTCGTAATAATTTATGGTCAGATGCTTTATTTCCGTATCTGGCAGATAAATGTGCATGCGATTAATGTTAGCTTTGTAAATATAATAATTACAAATAATGTCACGAATATCCTTCTACATCATTTCTTACGAGAGCACGTCGACGTGAATGCATAATAGCGATACTACATATTAATATATTATATCGAACAACGGCGCGTGATTGTGGATTGGCTAAAAACAACTATACAACCGACCGGATTTAAATATTCAACAGTGTGTACAGTGACAGTGTTAACGACAAAACGATCAGAATTCTCAATTTCTCATTAAAAGAAAAAAAACAAAAATGTCTTACCTGCCGATGTAATTGTATGTACCTCGATCACATAGTACTTGTAAACTTCGCATCGTACAAACACTTTTCGCGTTGAAATAATATATCTATTGCAGTTGTATCTAAATTTCGAATTAGAATTTTCCGTCGTAAAGTATACTTTTTATAATTTGCATTCAGTTCGTTTGGATAATATACAAACTGAGGTTAATGTCAATTATTTTGAAACACATTTTTTTAATGGGTGAGTTCAAGCTGATGTAATGACATCGATAAGCATACATTATTAATTTATTTTATGAATACAATATCGTACGTTCGTACCTATTAGCTATATTATATTATTTTAAAATAATAAATACAGGTAGTTAATTTTTTTTTTTGCAATTTACATTTTATATTGAACTAAAATAATTGTATTTCCATTTTCAAATATCAATGAAAAATATTGAAATTTAATTGTCACTCATTCATTTGGTTTAATGTAAATATAAACAGTCATTTTATCAATATAAAAGTATTTAAGTATAGCTTCAAAACTAATTAATACAAGTACTAACCCTGATTTTTCTTAGTGATTTAAAATATGTTTAGTAATATGTAAACAAATGTTTGTGTAACAGAGATGTACTATGAGTTATTTTAAATATAATTTTAATGATTTCCAAGTGTTCACAATTTTAATATCAAATAATTAATTGCTGTACGGTTTCGGTTTTATTATTGTTAGTGATTGCATTTTAACACATACAAATTAATCTAGTCTAACCTAACCTAACCTATAACAACTTTTAATTACTATATATGTTATGTTCTTAAGTATTAATTAAACAATTTTAAAATTAATATTTTTATTTTACTGATTAAAATATTCAAAAGCTTCAAAGCATATATCAATGAATTTATTTACATTATTCTGCTGTACAAATTATAATAATTTTAAACGTTTTTATAATATTATATATTCGTCACAGGCCAGGATTGGCTTGGCGAATTACCGAGGAAATCTCGGTGGGTCGGTAGAAAAATACTAAGGAAATGTGTTGAAAAATATTATATTAATGTTACACTCCAATTATATTGTATTTCAAAATAAAATTTGATAGAAATACTATAAACAATTTAGCTATATATATGTTTAAAAGATAAAATTATAAAATATGGGCCGGTAAAATATTGATATTTCGGTGGGCCAAATTTACCCAATCCGGCACTGATTCGACGAATTAAACATACATTTGTTGAAAAATTATATTCTGTTATACAAAATATAATATGAAGATAAGAACTATTCAAATGTATTTGTATTTTAGAACTTACTTGAAGAAAATCATTCCATTATTTTTTTAAAGTATTTGTATTAATATAAGACCTTAACATACCTTATCTGGTATGAAATAACATAATTGCAAACGAATTATAAACGATGAAAATAAGGAAGTTTATTTTATTTCGATGTTGTTTTTACATAATTAGTCGATTGTTTCATAAGAACAAAATAACACATAGTCCATTTGTCATTTTTCCATTGTTCTGAAATGTTATAGTATCAGTAGTACCTAATTAATTTCATAATAATACAATAATAAATATTCAATTAAATATTTTAATTTAAAGTTTGTTAGCCAAGACACATGTATATGTTATATATTAATATAATATATAAATTTTTGCTTTTCAAAAATGATGTTTGTGATATTTTATATATTACTTTTATGTAAGATTACTTATTATTCACGTTGTAAAGTAAATTTATTATATATATTTATTGTATTTTTTACCATAAAGACACAGTAGTATATTCAACGCTATTTCTTTTTTTTTCTTTTTGGAAATACCGTTTGTAATACTACCTATATATAGTATATACTGTTTAAGTCTATGATAATAATTATATATTATTAACACGCGTTTGTCATATCATTTTTTTCTATAATTTTTTTTGATAATATTTAAAACGTCCGGAAAAACAACACCGTACAATAATCTGTAAGTTATATCAATTTTGACATTGTTGTCGTGCCTCATTTGTGCTTTGGCATTTTTACCGTAATATTTTATCAGTAAGTACATTAATATGTTAGGTTTTTTTTCATTTATATTATCATATAATTATTAAAATATGGTCTATAGTTCTGAGCTCTGTGAGAATAAAAGACTTTAGGTATAAAAAAAAAAAAAAATACATAATTATATATAAATTAAACGAAACATGTATTACATTAATAAAAGTAATAATTAATTAACAAACTAATTAAATTCCGTAGCTACTTACTATTAAAGGTTAGATTATTTAGTTGTTCTTTGACAGTGGTAGGTAAAGTATAAAAAAATTGTTTTTATTTATTTTCATTGTACTTACATCTATTTTTTCTCGCTATTCCGTGTCACACAAAGACATTAAATAATATGCAAACTAAATACTACTTAATTTGAATAATATTGTGGTTTTAAAACCGTGGGTACCTATATTTTTATTATTTTGACCATAAACTTGCCGTTGGAATGTGATTGTGCACGGTTCTTCTTCGTAAACAAACTCTTTTGTAAGTTTATTTCAGTATTTTATGAACTGTTTACTATGTTTAAACTATACATATTATAATATTAAGTACATTTGCGTGTGTTTTTGCAAGTTAGATTTTCAATATTTTATTCCAACGTTGTCAATTTTACAGTTTGTTTAGAAAAATGTAAAAATACATTTATTTAAATCCAAAAAAACACTTTTAAATTTATCATACTATTCCGTAATTATAAATAAATTACTTTATGAATATGGATAAATGACTTTATCTATTGTCACGAGTGTGAATTTTTATGCACACTATACACATTAATATTAAAATTAACCTTAATAATAAGCGAACAACTATACTATACATTTGAAACAACACAGATAAATATAAGAACAATCTTAATTTCGAAATGGTTAAATAATACTTCAAACAATTCGAATAATATTCAATTAAATTTTTGATAGTCGTGAACCTGCACGCTATGGTTTTTATTGAAATATTATAATAATATTTATATACCTATAGTTTAAGCATATAATTTTATAAGAAAAATTGTAATTTTTATTTAAAATTTATTGTTAAAAACTGAATTAATAATGCAGTTTAGTGTACATTTCTAAAAGTTCTATTCATATAGATATACAAACAAATATAACTATATTAATTGCTATTGTGCAAACATTTTAAAATTGAAATAGGATAATTCCAAATTTATATTCATTTTAGATTCTGAGCGAACGGAGGATTGGTGTGTATTGGTTTTACAAAGATATTTTTTTTTGTGTATGAAAACATTTTTTTTGGGTAGAAATAATGGTCCGATTACCACGGATACAGTCTGCTTCCAACAGAAAATTGCATCAAGTTGGTACTCAATTTAGCTCATTTTTCAAATTTCTAAAAAGATTTTTCTTGGAAAAAGAATAATTACCAAAATATGACGGAAAATTAGACAAATTTGGATTTTCGTTAATTTGATTTTAAATATTTTGTATTATATAATTCTATTTTGATCGTAGGGACTTAAATTTTGTTTAGAGTAATCTTATAGGTAATTTACACACGTAGTAAAATTTTGGAATGGATTATCAGTATAATATATTATATAACTGAGTTTCATTCAGAATCGTATTTTCGAATGCAATATATCATTGCATTCAAATCTTAATTATAATAAACCACAAATTTTTCCAAGGATCGAAGGAATGAAGGAGGAACGGCCAGAATTAACCTCCCAGCTTTTTTATTTTAAATACTTACGTCGTTTTAGATTCTGAGCGGAGCGAGGAATGTATTGTTTCTACAAAGATTTTATTTTTTTATGTATCAAAACATTTTTTTGGATAGAAATAATTGTCTGATTATCACAAATGGGATATGCTTTCGATAGAAAATCGTGTCCTCTTGGTACTTTATTCAGCTCATTTTTCGTATTTCTCCAAAGTTTTTTCCTAGGAGAAGAAAAACTACCAAAAAATGGGCAAAATTACGATTTCTGTAATTTTTTATTTTTTTATTTCGTGATAACTAATCGAGTTTTGATCGTAGGGACTTGAACATTTTTTTGAGTATTAATATAGATAAGATACTAGTGTGACAAAATTTTGGAACTGATTAGTTGAATTTATGGCATAATATAGATCTATGAACTTTTTTACAAAAAAAATTTATATTACCTACAATTTCGGGTTTGTCGGTTTTAAAATGTTATAGAAGCCTAATAATATACTATTTAATCTTTTTACAAAATATTTTGAAAATCGTGACTGACAATTTTTTTTTATAGGTCTTTTATTATTTTTTTTTCTGATCTATGAAAACAATTTTTCGGGTAGAAATAATGGTCCGATGACCACAAATAGGGTACCCTATCCGTACCAAATTTTATCTAATTGGTATTTTATTTAGCTCATTTTTAGAATTTCCCAAAAGTTTTTTCTTGAGAAGCGGAAAATTGGCAAAAATACGGTTTCCGTTATGTACATTTTTTTATTTTTTTATTATTAATTGAGTTTAAATCGTAGGGACTTAAAAATTTTTTTTAGTACTAACATAGGTAATAATTACGGTTAGTAAAATTTTGGAACGGATTGGTTGATTTTTTAGCTAAATTTAGAACTTTGAACTTTTTTCCGAAAATGTTTAATATTTTCTGCAATTTTTGGTTTAACGGTTTGAATATTTTATCAATGTCTAATCATATACTACTTAATCATTTTACAAAATATTTTGAAAATTTTGACTAACAATTTTTACCAGAAAACAATAACTCCTTGAATATTGATCGTAGGGATTTGAAATTTATTTTACATATTTCCATATGTAATTTACACTCGTGGTAAAATTTGGAATAGCTTATCAGTACAATATATATTAGTATATTGAGATTCACTCAAAATCGTATTTTCTAATGCAATATAATTGCATTTAAATCTTAATAATTATAATAAATCACTAATTTCTCTGAGGACCGAAGGGACAAAGGAGGAATGTTCACAATCGGCCTTCCCACTTTTTTTTATTTTAAACCATTCCATAAAAATTTGTTTAGACACAATCTGTTCGGTATTGTTTTGTGTACTGAGAATCTGTAAATAAAAATAGGATATTATTGTTGCCGAAAAAAAAATAGAAAAAAAATAGGTAGCTAAAGAAATGTGTACAATTTAAATAAACTATTTATTTGTAATCGTGTTTAGATACTTTCTAAATTATAATAAATTGAAAAAAACAAAATAAATAAATAAAAAAAAAAAATTGTAAAAAAATCGCATTTTACAACCTATACAATATACATACACATACCTACTTGTACAATTTGGTACATATTAAGTTTGATTGTTTATGACCAAACATTTTTCCGTAGGTGAAGTTATTAACAATAAAAATTCAGATATTTACCTCATTTTGGCTAGACCAAATAAAATTAACATACAAGTTTAATGTATGTATTTACTATATACTTAATTATATACAATTTTATACTTTAATTTATAAATACCTAATAGACAATAGTTAAAAAATAATGTCATTGATGTAGAGACATCCTATATGTTACATTTCGGTGATATTTTAATATTATTATTGTTTGACAATAATTTATACGTCGACAGACAAAAATATTTTTGGCTTATGGTCAAAATGTAAAAAATATATAATATAATGTAGCTCGTTAAATTTTATTTAAACTGAGGTGTTGTTATATTATTATTATTATTTAACAATGTATAGTATTGTCCTTGAAAGCATAAAATATGTTTTATATTATATTATTGTTCTTCGACGTGATGATCTTTTTGAAATAAAAAAAACTATACACAACAGTTAATAACAACTCATTTATGTAAGCCCTTCTTACACGTGTCATAAATACTTTATTTAGACTGATTGTAAATAAATCTTATACGATATAAATTACATAATATTTCGTATAAGGAAATAAAATTAAATTTTATAAAAGATGCGCAGGAAGAAACGAAAATCAACTCGGTACAAGTGGTTATAAGAAAAAAACCATAGGCCATTATTCTCAATATTATTATCCATGTTTTAATATTTTAAGTCTATAATAATATGTTCGTAAACCTATATTAAAGTAAAAAAAAATAAAGTAGATATTGATATTAAAAATTGAGTTAGAAATTAAAATTAAATTGCTTAAGTATAACTGTTTAATCACTATAATAGTATAGGTATAGTTGGTACCTATATGGTAAACCACTTGGTTTCTGACATTGCGTTTTTAACCTAACAAATCGATTTGTACATGTTTTTGTAAAGGTTTTTTTTTATTGATTCATCGATATCGAAATGTATTATACTTATAATATGTTATTTTAATCCGTTAATTAATACCTATAAGTATGAAAAAACAGCTACAATAGAATTAAAATACATCGAGGAAAATAATAAACGACATCGCGGATTCTTTAGAAATATCGAATAATTTATAAGTCATTTTATATTATTAATATAATTGTATAGAGGTTGGAAAGTTGTTTGCGTGATAGAAATTAGCATATAACATTATAAACAATAATTATTAGAATCCTATTTCGATGAAATGAGAAAACCATTTTTATTTGCTTACATAATATTATGTTGTATTTTATTATATCGATTCCTTTTTTGTATACAGGTATTACACAGATGAGATTATGTGTAACTTTAACGAGTAAATTGTTGTTCAACTATTCAATCTTTTTACGGTGTTTGACTTATATTTTTTTTAAACTGAAATACTGTAAGTCTGCAAAATACATAATTATATGATTAAATAATTTATTTTATGTAAGATAAAATATTATAATTATCGGTTTTCGTATATAATTCAAATACCAAACTCGGCAAACTCGATAACGAGACATACAAAATGACATTATATTCGAAACTATATTACAAAAAGAAAATATATTATAATGAGCGTTCAAAAGTAATATTTCACTGTAATGTTGGGTAATGAAGACTTTTTGTTTTCTAATTTTTCAAAATATACTCTGCAGATCTTAACATTAAAACAACTAAAATGCAAACATTAATTAAGCGCGTTCCACATTCCTTTATAGTTCTTTAGTAATACTTAAATGCCGACGATTAATTTAAATGTATGTTACTTTTTTTTGCATTTTTTTTTTTTTTATATAGACTTTTAGGGTATTATTGAACTTATTTTTTTTATCGAAATTTAATATGTGGAATAGTTGGAAAGTGGAATAGTTTTAAATTATAATATACCCAATAATTGCATCATAAACTCTAACAGGTTATAATATTCTTGGTTAAAATCTATACTATCATTGTCTAAATGATGGGATACTTACACTTCGTTTATGTAAGTAATTACCTACAGCGTTATTGATAATTAAGAATAAATTAGCTATTTGCGCATCACGACTGATGTATCAGTATTATAAATTCATAACTCTTATCAAATAATACTCTAATTGTATTGGCATATTTTTTCGTATAATACAATAAAGGAACATAATAATATTATTATCTTTATGACTATATACGTTACACGTACCTACAACAATTATATCATTCGTTTATAATCTATTAAATCTATCTGTGTAAAGACGATACAAATATTCGAGAAACAAGAAAACAGAGGTTATAATAATTAGTACAGATATCTAACCGAATCTAATAGGTAATCTATCCAAGCAGCCATGTATTCAATTTGGTATTTTATAATATTGTACCTAATAAATAATCATTGGAATGATACTAATTGTAAAATTTTAAATGTTATTTAAGAATATTATGTTTGTTGTTTATCATATAAAAAATAAAAAATCGATGGAATTATATTTATCTACATTATTAATTTGTACGATAAACTTTGTTGTTAATTTATTCAACTATGTTCTTTGATAAAATTGTGAAAAATGTATTCAATATGAGTATTGTAAATGAAAATTTTGATGAGTAACAGATAATAATAAAAACAATTTGGATAGTCATTAATTCTGGAGTTTCTCCTTTGTACCTTTGGTTTTCAAAGAGATTAATGGTGAAAGGATATTCTGTTGTATTATTATTATGATTTGAAAGTAATGATAAATCTTTGTACTCAAAAAAACGATTCTGATCAAATATACCTTCATCTAAAGGTATTAATAATTTTATTGTTATTTAATTATTTTATATAATTAATATACCTAATATATAAATCCAATAATATAATCTTAACCTAATCCTAAAAAATCATAACTTTTATAAATTGTAACTCTGATGAATTGTATGAAGAGTTGAGTTTTGAGTAAATTCTAATTCTATGTAATAACTATAATTATGTCCATAATATTATTATTAATATATGTTTTATATATCTGTAGTTTTCTCGTATGATAAATAACACAATATATAACGTACCCTCAAAGCTTTTGAATTATTAATAAAACTTCGAAATCATAAAAGAAAGTTGTGTCTACCGATTACTATGATATTTATTATACATATGAAAGTTATAAAGCTATTAAAACTTATATTAAATTTTCAACTTAACGTATTTAAAATTACAATTTATGTGTTGTAATAGTATAGGGTAATAAAATCCCGTAAACATTTGGCATATAGTCAATTTTACATAAAATTCCAACATTTTAAGGCTTATTAAAAATTGTGAATTTAGATTTCTGATATATTTTATAATATATAAGTTATAAGTATGGTCTAGGTTGTATTGTTATGTCAGATTATAGTAAACAAAATTATGAATTTTATTAAAAGGATAAAATTATAAATTTCCAAATTTTTCAAATTTCTATATTTAAAATTAAAGTAATCATACAATTTTGACTTATAATACCTAAGAAAACTTACAACCCAAATTTCAAGTAAAGACTCTAAATAGAGATGATCATTATCTCTTTAAAAATCATAAAATAACGAAATTAAATTACGTTTAAAAATGTTAACAACAAATTTACCGCTTTTCCATAATTTTTGGGATTTCTTTACGCTTAAAAAAACTTTTGCGAATTCACTAAAAAAAGAGCTTAATAAAATGCTATATAAATAAAAAAATTTACCGGAAACCTTCCTCACTTGATTTGATCAGACTATTATTTATACTTAAAAAAAGTGTAAAACAAAAAATCACATATAATTTTGAAACCAATACATTCTTGGACCACTCAGAATCTAAAATAATAATATTATATCTATGGATATTTATTAAAGAAAAATAGTAAATTAAAAACTTTGAAACAATAGATTGAGTTTAAACTACAGGTAGTTAATAAATTATAATATTTCTTCAAATAAACTCTTAAGAAGTAATTGTGGTTATACTATAATAGTCATAACTTATATAAAAACATAACATAATAAGAAAATATGTATTGTTAAGTTTCAAATAGGTAATAAAATATAATTTATTATTATTATTTTTTTATATTTCAGTTGATCAAATATACTACCTAAATTTATGAAAGAAAATTGTTTGAAACTTGTTTATATACGTACAAATACTTAGGTAAGTATTTTTAATAAGTTATTAATATTAGTTTTTAATTTTTCACACAAATAATTTTATATTGTAATTTTAAAATCTTGTTACGTAGAAATTTTAAGTAATATTTGTACCGTACTTAAATATAAATATAAAACATTTTCATTAAATTTATGGTCTTCGGTATGACCTAACGCGGAAACACAATTGTAAATATTTAACTTTTAGTCATTGTTCAATTTGACAAAACAAATAATAATAAAGGTAGGTCTTGCTAGTAACATGGTGTTTATTATCGAATAATTCAACTAGATAATTATTGCAACTATGATTAGGTACCTATATAAAGAAAATAAGTAAATTATAGCATTCTTCGATATTAGACATTATTTATAACGTTTAGATAATAAAATGCGTATTCAATTATTAAGATAAATTATTAAAAATAAAATAACAAAATTATTATAATTATAGTATGCATTTACGAAATGGTACATCAAAAATCTATAAAAAAAAATTAATAATGGTTAATGTCTAGAAAATATCTAGAAAATTACTGTATAATGACTGACTAATTTTAGGTAATTTAATAATTTAGGTAGAATGAAATATTTTAGTCAAATCATATATGATCAACGATAGTAATTAATAAAAAACATTTTTTGATAATGTACTTTAAAGTTAAAACTAACTACTATAAAGACATATAATATTACAAGTTATTATTTTATTATTCTATTTTTAAAACTATGTGCACAAAAAATGCATCATTTGTAAAAAAAAAATGATTTTTACATAGTACTCTTATGTTTATGATGTATGGATCAAATTTGTTTATATTATAGAAACACTATATGCAAAATTGTTAGATAATAATGATGTCACGATTTTTTAATTTTAATAATATTATTTTAGTGATGATAAAATTATAAAATAATAATTCTTTAATTTGTAAGTTAAATTTGTTGGTCAAGCGATTTAAAATTTGTAAAAATTTATGCGATTAAACTAAATAGGTTTTAAACTACTGTACCTGAATATAAACTAAAAATTGCCGAACTTAAGTAAAATTAATATTTAACAATATGTCCATTTCATTAAAAACATATTTCACTAAAACATAAAATAAGTGGCAAGTACATATATCAACCTTTTTTATTTTAAATATTTTTTACTAGTCTTTTTTTATTCAATATTAATCTACTTAAGTATGTTTTCTTCGATTTTCTTGTAAAATTCATAACTCAAATGATAAATATTTAAAACTTGTTATTAGAAAACCTTTATATATGATATTCGAACAAATTATTAAAAACTACTTAAAGCGCCTAAGTCAAAATTAATATTATACAAACATAAACTAATTATTTTAAAATATACGCTTTATTAAATTCATGTTTACACGAAAAATAAATAATAATAAAGACCATGTATGTACCTAATACCATTTATTATAGAATAGACTAGAGAGCCTATATATTTATATACATAGGCTCTATAGAATAGACTATTATAAACTATACTATAATCAATGCTAATACTTATATCTTTTATACATAAGTTGTTAACAAAAATCGGGAAGGTCAATTCCGGATCTTCCTCCTTTGTCCTTTCAGTCCTCGGAGAAATTATTGGTTTATTGTAATTACTATTCTGAGTGAAACTCAATCGGGTATACAATATATTATACTGATAATACCTTCCAAAATTTTACCACGTATGTAAATTATTTATGAGATTACTCAAAAAAAAATGTACAAGTCCCTACGTTAAGAGCTATATTATTTATCCCAAAATATTTAAAATAAAATTTATGGCAACCGCAATTTTGCTGTTTTCCGTGATTTTTTGGTAGTTTTTCTTCTCCCATATAAATACTTTTAAGAAATTCGAAAAATAAGCTAAATAAAGTACCAACTAGTTGAAATTTTCTACCGAAAACATTCCTTACTTGGTGGTAGTCGGACCATAATTTCTACTCGAAAATATGTTTTCAGACACAAAAAAAAAATCATTACATCTTTCTAAAATCAATACAATCTCGCTTCGCTTTGAGTTTAAAAACAAAGTTTACTTTTTATGGAATATTTTACCCTGCTCCTAAGAATAATTTACAATTTATTTTTATCTTCATGAATATAATAAATATATAATATATAAATCAATCAATAATTATAATTATTACCGTGATGTGGATATAATTATATTATATAAAAAACAAAGCAAAAGAAAAATCCAAATAGACTTTGTTATGTATATTTTAAACAACAATATAATAAATTATTTTATTTACTTCGGTCTATTATGTTTATATTATACAATTTATGGTAATTTTTTTTTAATGAAAAGTCTTAGATATATATATATATATATATTCATAAGTATGCAATTAAGTAATAGAAAATAACAAATTTTACAAACCTTATTTATAAATGAATCGAATATATATTAAACCAATAACGTATACGAATGTTTAAAATCCTATCCATTTGAATAATGAAATACAAAACGCGCGTCTAGACGTCTAATTATTTATTTCATTATATTGTTGTTAATAATAATAATTATACAATTATTAAAGTTTGAATTAAATTAAGTATATCATTAAGATTAAAGGGTATGATCATAATTTTAATTATGAAATTAATACGTTTTAATATGCGAAAAATATTTAGTATGATTATAATATAAACATATTATTTTGTTATAATATTTTGTAATAAAATGACCCTACTTTAAAACATCAATATAATAATATCTATAAACATATTATCCATGGGATGTGGGTCAACATTTAATTTGAATAGGAACTTCACTTCTTATCTAACTGTAACATAAAGTTTTTATTATACCCTGTATATTGTGTAACGTTGTAACCAATTATTTCCTTGGCCCCAGATAAGTTTTATATAATAATATATTATTCCTTTTCGATTTTTGGAATTGATAGTGAACAAAGTAAAGTATTAAATAGACTTTTTTCATAGTAATTATTATTTATTAATATACTAATTTTATAGTATTATCAGTGTCTCCAATTATAAAAAAAATAATCTGGCGAAAATAAATTATCCCCAAGTGTTCGTACAACAGTATATTTGACTAATTAAAATTTGATATTCACTCGTAATTCAGTTGTGAGATTTATCAGCTATTCCTACACTTATTTAAAGGACTGGAACTTTGATGCATTAATATTTTTGTGTGTTTTAGGTATGATACTTATTATTTTTACAGAAAATTTATTTCGTATTTTTTGACAAATTTAACTTTTTAGAGCATTTTTTACATAATTTTGGTATTATAATAATTATTACAAATTATAAAATAATAATTTAAATGTTTATATTATAATATCTAATTGAACGACTGAGAAAATTAGTGTATTATGAAATTAATATATATATATATATATGTATTATAAAATTAGGTAGTATGAAATATAAAAAGTTCACACTGTATAATAATAATTAATATGTCGTTGGTTGAATTATTGTACGTAATCAAACCCATATAATTTTATTTCGAATTCATGTAAGCCAATATGAATTATAATTTTCATAAAAATTTACTATATTCGCCAAGATGTTAAATTAAATATCTTAGTCATTTTAGATGAATAAAAAATAGCTCGATAAACAAATGAGAAACTTAAACAAATACTGTCCTAATGTAAATTCATTTTTTTTTAGATTAAAGATCGAATATCATACTAATAATTAATTTGATAAATTTTAAATGTACATTATTTTAAACAGTATATTAGTTTAAAATTATTTTATCAATATAATAAAATCACTAATTTATAATAATTGTCCGCACATCGTTTCATATTTCATATTTCATTGTAATAATATACTTAAAAATTATCTAGTTTAAAATACAAAAACTACAAAACAAGTCTGAATATATATATATATTCAAATATATATAAAAATTATTATTTATGAGTATATAAATCGATAAATTGTTGAGACTAATGTTGTTAGTGTACACATTTTTTATACTCATCAAATAAAAAAAAATTTTGATTTTGATTTACCTAGTCGTTCAAGTTATTTGAGAATTTTTACCTGATCCAAGGTGTATGATCTATAAGGTATAACCTTTCATTTATCGAACTTTTAATTATGTTTGGCATTACTTCAAAGGAAGAGGGAGTGTTGGATTAAAAATATCTGAATTTATACTGTCTATGCCTAACGTCAAAGTAAAATATCGTAAAATTGTTACGAGAAGGGGTTAGATTATTGCACTGTATAATGGTAAAAAATGACTGGGAAGTAAAAAAAAATATAAATAATATGACCATAATACAATCGGATAATAATATGTAAAATATGTTTTGGAAGCGAAGGTTAGATGAATTTTTCATAATTATTTCTTTTGTTAGGTAAATTTCGTAAACTTTTTTTTTCGTTTCCGGTATTGATCTATTATTAGTATCTAACCGGATATGTGTGTATATTATGCTATAAAAATATAGTCATATAGGAAGTATTTTGACGAAAAAAATTCGTGACAAATAAACAAAACAAACGTAGATTTAAAACAAAACCGAACTGAGACTGCCCACGCGTTCAACACGAGTCTCGCGATAGACATCATAATATTATAAATTATAATAATAAAAAACCGTCCAGAATAAAAAAAAAAAAAAATAACACTCTCGTTATGCACACGAGCATTTACCTAAGTTAACACTGTACGGCAAAACAACTGCGTCGCAGAAGAAATTGCGTTTTCCGTAGGACGCGCGCGACAAACGTGGGCCAAAAATTTGTTGAGTACACTGCGTGCACTTTTAGTCCCGCTAATCCAAAAATAAACTCCGCCGCCGCGAACGCCGCGGTTGCCTGTCAACCGCCGACCAAATGCGTCAGTCATCCGTCGACATCACGTCCGTGGCGAAAACGTGTACGTATAAACACAGTGGTAATATAATTATAATATTTACATTATATATATATACCGCGGTAATCATATACTCGTATACCGTGGTAATCATATGCTATACAAGTATAATATTGAAAACAAATAATATCGTAAATGTTGCAGAATAATTTTTCGTCTCGTCCGAAACGTTGAGAGGCGGTTAAAAAACCCGAAGAAAAGTCACGACGGTAATAACGCGATTTCGTGAGTTCCAAAGACAATGAACAATATTATTACATTTAATATTATACCATATACCAATAAATATTTTATACCCAATAGAAATACATGATATTATAATATCACATTATATATTCGACGCGTCGAGTACGGCAACAGGCTGCAAGTAGTGCGCGTTAACCGCCGCGTATTTTTTTATTTTATTTTGTTATCTTACGAGTCTCGTACTGTTATCGGTTTTTTTTTGTTTTTCATATTTATTTATTACTAATATATATATATATTATTATTACGCAAAGTGACACGAGTGATAATGATGATAATAACGTTAATAATTTATTGATGAATCGGTGTTGCGACTGTTTCGAGTAGTACCTGAAATCGTCGCCGCCGCCGTCGAGTGGCAACAAGGTGAAGGTAAGAGGGCGAACCGCGCGGCGCCTCTCTATGTACACAACGCGCGAGATACACGCGTACGCGGCGTATACTACTGCATAATAAAAAATATAATATTGTCATTGTCGAGGCTGATGGACGAACGAACCGGCAGTTTCGCCCGGGCTTTCGATGAAACCGGTTAATAATTATTATCGTTGAACCACGCACGCCGCGCAAGTCTCCGGGACTTTCGAACTTTCCGCCGCCCAACTGTCGCTGCCGCAGCACAATAACGACGACGTGCGCTCACCGTTATTATTATTATAAAACAATAATAATATCGTGTTTTTATCGTACATCATATTTTACGCTTTACGTTTCGGTAAGAATTATATTTTTTTTTTTTAACAATTGTTTGTCTTGTACGCTGAACCGAAAGTCGGATACAATCCGATACAAAATTATTGTAGCGTTTTA
This sequence comes from Eriosoma lanigerum, assembly GCA_013282895.1. NCBI lineage: Eukaryota > Metazoa > Arthropoda > Insecta > Hemiptera > Aphididae > Eriosoma > Eriosoma lanigerum. Next base: position 57,959,993 of record CM023357.1, on the reverse strand, counting down.
TTTTGTTTTTTTTTCCTAAACCATTTTTTTGTTTGGATTTCGGATAAAAACTTCTATTGGTCTTATACCGACAAAACTAAATATTAGAACTGTATTTTTTACTATATTTGTTTCATTATTTTACAGGCGTCGTATTACGATTTTTTAATTAAAAACACTCTTATTCAGTGGCGGATCCGGAAATTGTTGACATTATTTATATTTTTGTAAAATTTATTTGGAAATTAATACAGAATATATAAAAATATATTTTAATACGGATTTTAATATTTAATATATCTATACGATTTACAATTTATAGTAATTTTCTATCTTCTATATAATAAAACGTTTTTAAAATATTATAGTAAATTATATGAATTTTTTAAATTTCTAAATATAAAATTATAGAAATTTAAGGCCATCCCAATATATGTTCAGGGTTTCTCGACGGGGACACGTGCCCCCGTAGGGATCCCCCTTCCTGGATCCGTCACTGTTCTTATTATATTTTCAACGTTTGTCATAATATTTTAATTTTCCCACTGATCAGAAAATTCAATACTGCTAGATTATTAATATTCTTATTCGATAAATTAATTTTTAAAATTCACTTTTAAAAAACAACGATTTACAACGATCCTTTTTTATATAAATGAAAAATATACCGACTTAATTTTTAGTCATCGTTACTACTATTAAAAATATGAATTTTAGATTTCATTATCATATACTGTATAATTTTGAAGGTTAAAGTAAAATCGATGACTTTTCATTTGATTCCAGACCTTAATATACTAATAATATAACACTATATTCGTTCACAACAATTTTTTTGGTTATTTCATACAATTCACATAGATATTATTGAGTGGAGATAATGGTTAATAGTAAGTGGTTTAACTTATCTCCTTTAAATATCGCAATATTGACATTTTTTGCAAATTCAATAGATAGATAACACTATAAGATAGATATTACTTTTAAACTTTCCAGATTTTTTTATTTATGACTAGTGATGAGAATAATCAAATGATGATTTCGATAATTGAATGATTAGTAATCGAGATATTTTCATAATCTAGAGAATCTCTCGAAAAATCACTGGAAATTAAAATCGTTTTTTCGTATGATAAGAATAATTGACTATTATTATTTATCGAGAGTATCGAAAAATTATTCGAAATATGAATAAATCATATAATTAAATATTAGTAGTTTAATTTTGTTTTTTTTATTTATTGATGTAATATTAATTAAACTATAATTTAAGAATAATAATAACCATAATATATTTATAATACATTATTAATAGGTGCTTTAAATAAAAGACAAGTTTTTTTTTTTTTATTTAATAATTATTATCTATATTTTAAATTAATTTGTTAGTCTAAAATACTGTAAATTTTTAATTAAGAAAAAAATCTACCTTTTTATACATTCGAAATGAAACGAAAACGAAAATAATAATAATGTATATTGTCTCATTTATAAACATACATCACATTGTCTGTATTTATTAATATAACCTAGTTAGAATGTAGAAATAACTAAAATCAAAACAATAACAAATTAAAAAATAAAAACATCAGATAAGGTAGCGATCGCCGGCTTAACCATCATAATTAAAATTTCACATTTTACACCTAATTGATCTTTTATAAATTCATAACCAGCGAGAGAATTAGAACTTAGTAATTCAGCCAGTTTAGGACCAAAGTAGATAATAATATATACAATTATAAATGTGTACTAGTATATTAAAAATTGTAATGTGTTATATCTAACTGTATACCATTCATCAGATTTAAAATATACTAAATCAATTATCAGACAATAATTCAAAACATTTCAATATTCGATTATTCGATTATTTTTATCATAATCGAAATATTTTGATGATTTACATAATCGAGATATCTAGATTATGCCCATCAATATATTTATTACATGTATTAGTCATATTCCATTTTTCCGAGGACCGAATGCCGGCCACCTTTTGTTGCTATAGAATATTTCTCACAAGAAGTTCATTCAAATTTATTCTCTCATCCAGGCAGTTTAAATTCTAAGGGTGGGTTGTATAAACATCCAATAGTGACTTACAGAGACTTTAATATATTTACAGCTATGTACTCGTATATAAAATTAAGCTTTACTTAAACGCACAATAAAATTAACTCTGTAATAAATTTTCTGTTATTAGATCTGTAAAATATAGGCCCGATTTTGGATCTGTAACTTTTTACAGATAAGTTAATAATTAATATGACGATAACGAATATGATTCATGATAATGATTATTTACGAACTATGTATATTTTTACAATTTTCTAGGGGAACATTATAAAAATTGTGAAAAGACAGATTAATCAATTTTTAAAAAAATACCTATAATGAATTTATGTGGTAGATTTATTTGTAATCATGGTTATCAATAAAATAAAATGTCTTTGTGTAATACCTTTTTATTTTATACAGCCATTAAAACTTTACAGAATGATTAAGTTACAGAGAAGTTATTACATATACAGACAGATTTTTATGTAACCTGCTCTAAGACATTATTATATAATGAGTACTATGCAAATTTCTGTAATATTTTAGATATTCGTGACTCATCCAGAATTTCTACCAATTTAGTTTAAAAAATGTTTTCCGTTACTCAACTATAGGAAAAACATAACATGAAAAATATGATTATACCCAATATTATTAGAAATCCAATAAATATAGGTATCTACGTTTGAAATTGAATTCTTGATGTGTTTTCGACCATTAGTCACATTCATACCATTTGTGCAATTTGTTTTCTTTTTATTATAGAGTTAAAATTGTTTAAAAAAGTAATTAATAATTCGTATAAAGTGTATTTATAACACATGGGTTGTTAATATTATTTTTATTAGAATCAAAATAAATTTTGGAATTTAACAAACAGATATAGATAAATTTTACTTTTTTTGTTTGTTCACTAGAATAATAAAAGATATATTCAGATCAAATATAAAATAATATTTTGTGCAATTATTTGAAATTTACTGTCTACTTTTGTGACAGTATATTATATTATGCATAGGTATCTTCACTAGTTGTTCGCGGAAGGAATATGGTATATACTTACTTTTGATTTCATGTGAAAAATTACAAAACCATTATTATTGGCTCGCTTTATTGTGTGACCTTTCATTCTGCACTGCAGTTTCTATATCGTATATTTCCATTTAATCGACTAATTTGAACGTATTTATATCGTCACAAGATAATTTTATTATGTGACCAAGAAAAAAACCCTATATATAGATTGTCTTTAGTTTTTATTGTACATATTACCATGAGTAGTATTCCAAAACACAGAGAATACAAAAAGCTTTGAAGTTAATAAAATATATTAAAATATATTACATTGTATATTATATATATATATATATATATATATATATAAATATAAGATATCTCGAAGGTTCTTGAAAATCCATTACATCTACCTACGTCATAATAATATATACCTGATTATAAGGTCATCCACATTATTATATACGATTACATGCAAATGTTGATATCTTGTATAACATCCATAACAGATCGCGTTATATATGATATATATAAAAAAAATGTTGAAAACGGATTATATTTTTTTTTGTTCGACAAAATTGAACTCCACTTATAATTCAATAATACACGTCTATAATTATAGTGGGCACAAATGGGCGTAAACGAAAGATTTCCGAACATTTAATAAAATTACAATTTTTAGTTGAACGTTTTTATTATTTCTATACATAAATATATAATAATATAATGGATAGGTATACTTGTTTATATATATTTATATATATCTTATATAGAGAAAAAAATTTCGTTTATTTCTCGTATCGATCACATGTCACGTATAAATCGTTAACTTGTTAGATAAATATAATATCTTTAAATTAATAAAGAGTATAGAAACAAATGTTTATTATAAAATAAACATTTTTTTTTTTTTTATGTATGAAAACATTTTTTCGGGTAAAAATAATGCTCCGATTATCACATATAGCATATGCTTCGCTTGCAAATGTTGTATATTTGGTACTTTATTAAGCTCATTTTTCGAATTTCCCAAATTTTTTTCTTTAAGAAGCGGAAGATTAACAATTTTTTATACACTTTTTATTATATTTTTTTTTTCGTGATTTCTTAATAAGTTTTAATAGTAGAGAATTGAAAATTTTTTTGAGTACTAACATAAGTTATTTACAAGCGTGGTATAATTTTGAAACGGAACAGTTAATTATTTGGAAAAATATAGAGTTTTGAACGTTTTCCCAAAAAAAATTAATATTACCTAAAATTTTTGGATTATCTGTTTGAAAATTTTATAGAAATCCAATAATATATTACTTAATCTTTTTACAAAATACTTTGAAAATCTAAACAGGCAAATTTTTTTTATAGGCTTTTTATTATTTTTTTTTTCTGATCTATGAAAACCTTTTTTGGGGTAAAAATAATGGTTCCATTACCACAATTAAGGTACCCATTTTATACCGAATTTAATTTAATTGATACTTTATTTAGCTCATTTTTTTAATTTCCCAAAAGTTTTTCCTTAAAAAAAGAATGATAACTCCTCGAATATTGATCATAGAGATTTGAAATGTATTTTGCACATATTCATATGTAATTTACATTCGTGGTAAATTTTTAAATGGATTATTAGTATAATATATTGCAATATATTGAGATACGCTCAGAATTGTATTTTCTAATGCATTATCATTGCATTCAAATCTTAATAATTATAATAAACCACTAATTTCTCCGAGGACCGAATGGATGAAGGAGGAACGTCCACAATCGGCCTTTCCAACATCTTTATAGAATCAATACATTCCTCGCTCCGCTCAGAATCTAAAATAAATAAATAAATATAACCAATTTATTAATAATGTGACCATATTTATCAAGATATTAATATTAATATTAGTAATCATGACAACAAATGGTAAGGACGGACAAACACACAACAAAGTTCAGGACAGATTATATCGTATAAAACCTAAAAACAGCTTTCAATTTTATTTGGTGCATAACCTAGGTGTTAACATACTATTTTATGTAGGGACTTATATAATATAATATGTAATAATTTAAATGTTAATTTTATAATACATTAATTATTAATTATAATATGGTATATATTTTGTATTATCAAATAAATAAAAATCAATCATTTATCTCACTTTTTGCTGGCTTTTATCTCAACCGCAGTTACCTACATTTTTTATGAAAAAAATTTTGTATTAGAAAATTTATTTTTTTTAGCACTTAAAATAATAATTATTATTAATTAGTACAATAATAATGATAATACAATATTGTACCATATATATATTTATTTAAACTAGCTTTTCAACATTTGTTAGCGAATTGCTATTTGACTTTAAGCATACATTTTTCTCGTTTAGATATTTTATAATTATGTCCTAGCATAATAATTAAACAACTAAATAATATTTAAAGAAGTTAATTTAGGCATTCTACTGTACTGATTTATTGATTATCAATTAAATCAAATAATTTATAATTTGAATCATCAAACACTAACATAATACATTTTAATATTATATCCTGTTTGTTTTCAATAGTTAGGATTACGGTACGTTTAGCAATGCAAAATTTATCACAAACAAAAAAAACCTTAATCATCGCATTTGTTTAGATAAACCTATACAAGTACCTACTTTATCTTCAATTTTTATAACTATATTTAGTATATTATATTTATATATAATCGTCTTGTGCTTTCTAATTATTACAATATACAAAACAAGCATTTATATATTATGCACAATTTTTGTTGTTGTTTTAAACACGTTATGTTATGGTAATAAATGTAAATTTTAACTTTTAAGTAATTCGCAGATCAGCTATTTATTCACATACTTGGTTTGAAATAGTTTTTTTTTTTATAAATGCATTTTTTTTTTTTATTGTCTAACCGCTAGAAAAAGTATAAATATAACGTTTAAAATATTATATAATAAGCATATGATAAAAACTAAATACCAGTCGTACATTATGATTTAATTAATATATCATATTTAAAATAAAGAACTACTTAATAGCGAATAATATATTATACTTAATTTTAAATTAAAATTGAAGTTGAACTTATAATTAAGTGTTCAAATATAATATAAGTACGTTAATCTACGGTTGAAAATAAAGATATTATAAAGTACTATATTATTATAGTTAAATAATACATAATTTTTTTTGTTAAGTTTCCTATATTATATTACATATTTTTTTCGTTTTTGAGGATATTTTTTCTATACAATGAACAAAAACATATTTAAAAATTAAAAATTAAACATTTGGATTTAATTGTTGCTAAATATTATTATGATTAACTGAAATTATTTAATATACAGAGTATTATTTAAACTTTAGAGAAAATTTTGAAAGTGGTTGGTTAGTATAAACTATAAATTTATTTTATTATGAATAGTATTTACATTTGATGTACTGCCAAAAATCTTTGAAGTGGTTTGTATGTATTTTGTTTAAATCAATTATTCATCAACACATTTAAGAAATATTTTTATATCCCGTTAAATTAATTTTAAATCATAAATTTAATGCATATCTAAAACCTAAAATAGAATTAATAATATTAATTTAATAATTATGAAATATTAATATTATCAATAGTTATAATTACAGAACTTAAATTTATTTTAATAATAAAAAAAAAAACGAAGTTCAAAAAAAAAAAAATATATATATTTTAAAATATTTTATATTAGCAATCGGGATAAAATTGAAAAATCTTAATTAGCTTGTGTTTTTTTAAGACTAGCTTAAATTATAATTGTATTATAATCATAAATATTTTAGAAGCAATTAATAATTACATTTTTATTTCAATGAAACTTATATAATTTTATAAATTATTAGGATCTTTATATTGTACAGCAATAAAGTTATGTATTTATTCGTGTAGTTTTAAGTTTTAAGATTTCAAAATTTCATACAAAAATAAAATGCATTATAGTTTGTATACATATGTAATTGCTAGTAAACAATTTTTACCACCATATATTAACTTTCTAAAGAATTAACTATATAAGTAATTCTTACATAAATAATTAAATTATACAATTGATTATTGAATAGTTGTATTATTATTACTTAATTATAACGTATACATATATATATATTTATATACACTGGACAATTAAATATCACCAGTTTTTCTAACTTACAATAATATGACATTGTTGCTTAGTTTAAACTATTTTAGTAATAAGAACATTTGAATCAATTAGATCTCGTAAGTCGTATAGCTACAAAAGTTTTACTTTTAAATTTTTCCATAGAATATCTAATACTTATTAATTATTACTATTGATGTATTGGAGCGTATACGGGAATATACGGCGTATACTCATAACAATATTTGTATAAAAGTGCGTAAACGTAATATAAATAATAATTTTATAAGTATACGGTAGGTATACGGCCATAGTATTTTATAATTTATAAATTTGTTGTACATTTAATGACAATAAATGTATAAGGTATTATGTTTTTATTAGTTAATGTATGTATATAGTATATTATATATCTCTTCGAAATAAAATTAAAAAAAATTAAAATAAAACAAATTCTCATTTAATAAAGTGTAGAGTTCTAGTTAAAATTTATTTATAGTTATTATATATAATTATTAAGGATAAAAAATAATTATTTGACTAAAAATGTAAAAAAAATTAATGTCATAAGTAAGCGTCATCAAGTAATTTTTTGTTTTTTAATGTAATTTTGAGAAAAATATGGCGTATACTCAAGACATTATTTACCAATACATCCCTATAACTAGTTTGTTTATTTATATTTTAAATTATTGATGGTAGATCTATATAAAGAAAATAATAAGGACAATTGTAATTATTTATATCCTATTAGTAAATTGGGTTGATATTTAATATTTAAAGAGTGATCAAAATTTTGTGTTACAAAAGTGGTAGGAATTGCCTACATTTTCAATTATATTCCCATTATTTTTGTATCACAATACTTTGATCACACTGTATATTACTCATTTATATATATATATTATATTATTTAAGATAATGGTACTAAAAATAAGAAGTTTCACGGGTCACGATTAGGCTAATATAATGCTCTTGGTAATCAATTACAAAATAAAAAAACAATTTAAAATCTATGATAAAGATGACTAATTTATTTTTAATTTGATAAAGATATAAACTAGTAAATATAATTAATAATTATTATTATTAATTGATAATTATTATTATATTATTACTGCAAAAAGATATATTATTTATAACTTCCAATGGTGAAAAAGGTTAATTGTTAATTATAAAAAGGTAAAGTATAAAGTTAATATGTTTTAATATTTTGACTTTTCTCTTAACAGTTTGTATTATTAAAAAATTATATAATATTATAACAATATATAAAATAATAACTACACTATTTCTATAAATTAATTATATAACTTTTAAAATAGCATTGCCTATTAACTTTACACAAGTAAATTATTGTCTAGAATGAAGTCAATATACTAAAATCTAAAAGTCTGATTGATAGTAAATACTTAATAAAAAAATTTGATTTATTGTTTTACTTTTATTTTAAAGATGTATAATTTATGTACTTAAAGTATAAATTACCTATTAGTTTAAAATTGATGTGTTACATATGGAAAATTGCATTTGCTGTATTTATCGCGTTTGGCTTAAAATATTATGACCGACTCGGTCATAATAATATACTGAATTGCATGTAACTCTATCTATTGTGTTTGCAATTATTTTACATATTACTTGAAATAGGTACTTAATGAAATTCTATACCGCACAGTGCAGTACATCATAATTTATAAAACTTAGGTTAAATACATAATGTAATAAAATGGTGTACTATGTCTGTTTAAAAATATCATTTAACAACCTTTTGTATTCAAATGAAATAATATAATTATAATTTATATTATTATCAATATTTTAAATTTTTTATCATTTTAAAACGTTAAATATTTTTTTTTTTCAAATATTTTAAACAATAACTATATAATAGCTTAAATACTACGTATTTGCGATGAAATCGTGATAATTTACTTATGTAGAAACTAAAAATGAATATATTGCAATATTAATAAAATAATGATAATAAAAACTATTAACAATTGCTCGTAAATCAATTTTAGCAAAATTATGGTATTTTTCAATACTTATAAATCATAATAATGAATAGGAATCATTTACAATATTGTACATTTGCATACCTATATATAATAATATATTCTAAATTCTAAATGCACGCATAATATGTTACATCCTAACTACCACGAACCATTTTGTTTTATACATTTTATTGTACAAGGATTAATTTTGGCTAAATTATAAACTTAAAACAAATATAAACCTTTTCATGGTGCTGTTTAAGATCTTGAAGTCCATCATTAATGGACAAGGACAACCCCGGAACTAAAGAGTCAGAATTAGCGTACTGATTTTCTCCCAAATTTGTAAATAAATAACTTATCTTATACAAAATAATAAAAAATAACTGAATCATTGCATTAATAATTTAATTTGTTAAGTATATAATTCCGAATTCGTGTACGAATATAGAAAACACATCAATTAAAATATAATAAATAATAGTTATTATTGAAAAGCGATCTCGTGTATTAGTATTATTATTATTTTTAATAATTTATTAACGTTTATTAATATTTAATTTTACTCACATACATAGAATGATGAATATATCGTATTAAGAAAAAAAAAAAAAAAAAAAAAAATGGAAAACGTATGTAATGTTCCCACCGTTTTATGTAACATGAAATTCTGAACACCCTGTTTATACATTTTATTTGATTGAAATTAAGCTGTTTGTTGACTAAGGCCTCAAAACGTAGTGTATAATTTAATTTCTCAATTAAGAAACTTGAGTAATATATATGCAATATACTGTAATTAATCAATTTTAATTTAGTATACAGTCGTGAGAAATTATATAGCCGAAATAATATGTCTAGTTTATATATATTATGCTCGTATAAAAATATTATATACAAAATATAAATTAATACATTGGTAAACACTTGTTTAATACAATTTAAACATATGTTTGACATTATCAGAACTGACTGAGATAATTATGAATTATTATTATTTTTTATTATTATATACAAACGATTTTGTTCAATAAAAACATAATGTGTAATAAGATTTAATAATATGACATACATATTATACAAAATCATTTTGATAGAGAAACTTCTAACTGACGACATTTTATACATTCGGATTTTATTATTAAAATCATATAAAACTACACTTATTAGTTATTACATGATCACTTGAGATAACCTATATGACGGTAATACGTGTGGTAATATTTAAGTGTTGTATAGTATATTATTATTTTTTATGGTATAGGTACTATATAAAATATATTAAACAGACAAATTAATTTTGTTTTATTATTATTTAATTAAAATTAACCGTATAATAAAAATTGGATCTCTGTCATTTTATCTGTTTCAATATTTGTTTTTGATTTATTGCCGTAATATAAATTATAATAAACTTATAAATACGTAAATATTAAATTACTATTAGAGTTAATAAATAATAATTCAGCGTAGGGAAAATGGCGTCCTCATCGCCCAGTACCCCTCACCGAGTGCTGTAATAGCAGTAATTCTCGTCTTAATTGATCGACCAAACCACTAGAATTATTTGTTCCTCCAGGTTGAGGGTTGGGCGTAGAGCTAACGACCCTTCTCTATAAAAAACTTGTTCAGAAACCAAGTAAGCATATTTGCCTCGAAACAGTGGAACTCGAGAATAACATGATTGGAAACTGGAAAATGACTTTACATAGCGGAACATGGAACGTACGAACACTTTTTATAACTGGATCAATGAATTGCATGTTGCAAGAACTAGAAAGATACAAATGTTAAATTGGTAACATTGCAGGAGATGGATAAATATTAGCGATACTATAATATTTTTTGGAAAATGTAACAATCAACGACAATATGGAATAAGCTGTGCGATCCATAAAAGCCTCGAACCAGCCATAAAAGAGTTTAGAGATATCAACCCAAGAATCTCCGTATTGACCATTAGAGCCCATAGGTTTCATGTTAGCTTTATAAGCGCACATGCACCCACTAAGGATAAACCGCAAGAGGAAAAAAAACCTTTTATGAATATTTAAAAAGCACTTTAAATACACTACCTAACAATAATATACACATACTATTGGGAGACCTGAACGCAAAGATAGGAAAGGAGACGGTATTCAGACCAACAATCGGTTCACATACTCTACATGATACAACAAATGATAATGGCCTTAGACTTATTGACCTAGCAACTGGAAAAAGTCTTGTAATAAAAAGTACAATGTTTCCCCATAAGAACATCCATAAAGGGACATGGAGGTCACTCGATGGGAGTTATACGAATAAAATAGATCATGTTTTAATAAATTCGAGATTTAGTAACTGCATACAAGAACGATCAGAGAAGTGAACTGCGACTCCGACCATTATCTAGTAAAAGTCAAAATGAAAATAAAATTAAAAAAGAAAGAAAGAAGAGAGGAAAAAAATCTAGACAACTACGATATTTCCAAACTTATAGATCAAATACTTGATAACGTTTTTAAGAATGAGATGCGCAGTCAATTCGATAAGATAAATCCTAGTATGATAGATGATGGACACAGTAGACAATAGGTAGAAAGTTATACAAAGCGCGATCAAGTCAGTATCGAAAACAGTAATAGGTATTAAGGAGAAAAATCCCAGTAAACCATGGTTTAATAAAGTATGTGAGATAGCTCTAGGAAAACAAGTGGAACAAGTGGAAAACCGCTAAAAATACATGGTTAAATGAATCATATAATTAAGAGAAAGAAAGAAGGTAGAAAGAAAGTAAAAAAGGTTAGGTTAGGTTAGGCTAGGTTAAGAAATGAAAAACGTAAATATACACAAAACATATTACAAAAATTTAATCAAAATAAACCTAACAGAACGAGACAAATGCTTCGAAATATCAGCAAGATCAGTGGAGGTTTCAAGAAACGAGATAATTTCTTAGCAGAAGAGGATGGAATTCTACTATTGTATTTACTATAATATACTATATTATTTACTATCGTAATTCAGTTTAGGGTTTCATAACTAAGAGTATATAATATATGAATTATAATTTTTAGCGTATATTTGTATTTTTCATATTTTTTATTATTTCGTCTTTTCGCAGTGGTTTACGTAAATATGTTTGGTAAACCTCAAAGAGAAAAAAATTTTATCATCAGCATATGATATAATGCTGATTATTGGTTTTTTATAACTTTAAATTTAAATTTTTACTTTTTTGTAAATAAATATAAATAATACACCTGCTATTAATATAAATTAATTAAATACTTTTTTCGAGATGTTTTGGTGCAAATGATTGTTCTATTTTTTAAAGAATATATATTATCTTTTTATAAAAATATAATTGAATAAATTCTATTTATAAACTAGTGTTATAGGTTTATAACTATTTAAAATTTTATAACATGTATATTATAATTCCATATTAGTTTATTTATTTATTCTAAACACTATTATTTTATACTTAATTGTATAAAATATTACTTGATTTATATTATGTATAATAAAATTATACATGTTATCTCTTTTCAAATGATAATAAAACATATATTATTATATTATCAATTTATCATTTTATTGCAATATATAATAGCTCGTTATAACATTAATATTTACTGATATTAATTAGTATTTACTTAAAAAAAAATTTTTTTTGACTATAACTACGCAGTTGTTTAATAACTATTTATTCGATCCGTTTCATCCGGTGTAGGTCAAATATTACAGTACAACACATATTACCAACGTTAACCGTAAGTCCATAACAGTATGGTACATACATTTTCTTACTAAAAATACTCACCTGTTGTATCCAAAGCACAACAACAAGAATAATAATAATAATAATAATATATTGTATAATACTAACATGTAAACATGACTTGTCTTTAAAGTATATATAAAATATGTACGTACTTATACGTTATATAGTTTTAATAGGCGAATTGGAATGTTTTTAATTTTTCTATTTTATTGCACAGTGCTCGATAATTATATTAAAATAAAATAAAAGACCGTAAAATATAATTAAATAAAAATTGATTGACTCTATTAGTAAATTAATAGAAACTCCTAGAAAAGGATGTGAGCAACTTGTAATTTCAGGAATCATTTACCTTTTCTAGTAATCATTCAACACTCGGTGTCATTGTTTTTTTTTTTTTTATGTCAATAGTTTATTATATCGTTGTAGTTAGCAAATAATATTTTGATTTCGTCATCAAATTCATTCTATAAATTAAGATGTATTAATTTAAATTTCCAAGATAAGTCAATATTATGAAATATCGTACATTACAACTATTTTCTTGTATTTTAATTTTCTAATTATTCAGTATTATTTTATCCGTAATGAATTATTTTAATTAATTAAATATATATTTTTTATACAATTTAAGTGTTATAACCTTCATTGTATCAGCAAATAACTTAAATCCACTGGGTACAACATGCCACTAGAATTGAAACGAGTTTGAAACCTGAAAACTGCAGGAAACTCAAAACCAGAAAAATTTGAAGTATTTTTCTAACACGAAAAAATTAAACTCTAACATTAAAATTCAATAATATACATAATATATTTAGAAGGGAGAAGGAGTGGGTCTATATTATGATTTTATAATATAATATTAAATTATAATTATAATATAATATAATATACAAAAGGCCTTAAATTTTGGAAGGTGTTTGAACACTTAAAACACCCCTTATGCCCATGTTATATTTTTTCGTTTGTGTTTTAACATACATTTTTCAAGCTTCATAAAGTTGCTTGAATTTCATCATAAGTAATACAATCTTTTATCGATTTTCAATATTAATATGAATATAAAATCTTTAGTAATTTATTATACATTATACCTATGTAATAAAAAATTATATTATATAGGTATTCCGGGCTTAATTATAATATAAAAATTATATTCAGAAAACTTGTCGTTTATCTAGTTTCTAGTTATTATACGTAAAGTGATTAACTTGTTTTCTCGATATTCTGTAAGTTCTACATGAATATAATTGTCATTGGAAAAATTATATAACATTTTTTTTAACGATTCGAATTATTAGCTTATTGTATTAAACGATTCAACTTACATCATTTTCGTTTCGTATATGATAATATGATTACAAGTTTTTAATTAGTTTAATTATGTTGACGGAAAAAAAAGTTATAATTTAATAATTAATAAAATTTGTATTTATAAGTTAAAACTTGGACGCATACAGAGTGTCACGCGTGTTATTTTCCACGTCAATATTGCGCTCATATCTAATATTTTTAAATAGGTTTATTATTAATTAATTTTTTTGGTACATTCACTCAAAACAAAAATTGAATTATTGTGTTTTAAAATATTATAAATAGCTAAATTTCATAGGGATGATATTTTTAAATATACAACAAAAATACGATTTCATTTTAAAATTTTTAAATATTAATAATTATAATATATTATATATAATATTTTTATTTCATAGACTTAGAAAGATTAAATTTTTCTTTATATTCAAAATACAAAAAGCAAAATTGATTTTATTTTAAATTACTAATCGTTAATAAAAGACCAAATGATGATTATAAAATATACTAATATTTGTTTAATATTAATACTAAAAAAAAAAAGAGGAAGGTCAATTCTGGACGTTCCTCCTTCATCCCGAGAGAAATTAGTGGTTTATTATAATTAAGATTTGAATGCAATGATATTGCATTCGAAAATACGATTCTGAGCGAAACTCAGTCAGATATACGTTCAAAAAGTACACCATGTATGTAAACTATCTATGAGAATACTCAAAAAAATTTAAAGTACCTACATTTAAAATTGCATTAGTTATCACAAAATATTTAAAATCGAATATAATTTTATAATATTATAAAGTCAATGACATTGACATTATTTATAAGTTATAACTGTTATATCCACTCCAGTTGCCGTTACGAGTTTTTCGCCGTATTTTAATTAAACTAAATGATTTCGGCGAATGGTATAGTGTTTCTGTCTATCTAAGACAGAATGAATATAGGAAAATAACCATATAAAATCAGAAATAATCAGAATCAGAATAAGAATTATGGAATATAGGATAAATTTTTATCTTTTTCTTCTTCTTCACCTTGTTTCCCAAATATATAGGATCACCCACCTTAGACCTACACCTCCATAGATTCTGATTATTTACATCTTATACATTTATACCAATTATATCATATCACTCTCAATTATATATATTATATATCCATCTCTTCTTTGATCTTCCTTTCCCCTTGTTATCTTCTACATTCATTTCCATAACAACTTTCACTGCCTCTGAATCATCTCTCCTCATATCATGTCTAAACCTCCAAATCATCTCAGCCTATTCTCTCTCATTTTCTCAACTAATATTTAACTCCTACACTTCCCTTAATATTACCCAAATATATTAATTTCTTATTCTATCCTTTTTAGTTACTCCACATGTCTATCTTAGCATTCAATCCTCATATTCTTTCATTAAATTCTGATAAATTTATATCTCAAATGTATATTATATAATAATATTACATACGAAAAATTGGACTTGGTCATATAAATACATTTTATAAAACAATATCTGACAAAAAAGTTATAGTTAAGTATCAAAAAAATCAAAAAGTCAAACTGCTGTTAATATTCTTATTTTTTAGTAAATATTTAATACTAATATATAATTTAAAAGTTCAGTTAAATAAAATTACCTAGGTATACAATTTAAAAATATATCACTAAATTGAATATAAATTATAATTTATATTATTCTGCTACAAAGTATAAATATTTAAATTTTATTAAAAAAAAAAAGTATTCAGAATAAAAATATCGTATTCCTATACTTTATCTAGTTATGAATTATTTATTAAATAATATAATATTCAGTCGAAGATCTAATCGAGGTATAATAATAAATATAAATTAATTGACGAGTGCAAAAACATTGAGACACTCTGTATACATACGTACCTAATTAATTTTATGGTAGGAAAAAAATTCAAAGTGCATATATTATTAGTAAGAGAGAAAAAAACTGATGTACAAAAATGAATTATTTAGTTATTATTTCACCATTACTATTAAATAAAATAAATCAGACAACGTTAATGACTCACCGGTGTATTTTAAAAAGTTAATTAACATTCCATACATTTATAAATAGCTCACAACAGTTAGCATTATTTCAATTTAAGGTATGTAAATCTATCTTGGTGTAGTAATGATCTACGTATTGTTTCAATTATTTAACCGTAAATTTTTCACTTTGTAAAAGCATTATTAGTCAACTTTTTTTTTTTTACAAACAAAGAAAAACCAAAATTCGCACATAATGTTTATTCGATCCTAAATACTCCATAATTAGTCATAAAGCAAACATATAATATAATTTTTAACAAAAGACAAAAGCAGACGAATCAACCGTTTATGAGATTAAAGTTGCTTCTTCGTGCCTTTAAACATTGGAAAGAGGGTTGTATTCATATTTAAAAAAAAATGATAATAGTAATCTAATATTTGAAAAATATCAATTTTACACTAAGCTCGGTCGTATATTATACTAATTAATATAATAAAACCCATACTTATATAAATGTACATGTTTAATTATATGACGTAATTTGCGACGAAAAATAATTATTTATATACATTATAATTATTTACCACACAACCTTGAATATTTTGTGTAATGATAAATTCTAGTAAATATTTAAACAAAGTAAATTATTTAAAAAAATTGTATCTACTGATTATTGAGACAATTTTTCAAGTTAGGTATTGAAAATTAAAATGGTCATTAATTTTAATATAAAATTAAAAGTTGTAAGCATTTCTCATTTAGTCGATTGTACAATATTCAGATTTAAAGTTTATAAAAATATTTTTTTGACAATTAATTTCAAAAGTTCAATACCTTAATAAATACTCAAAAAATATATAATTAGAATGAAATTACGAAAAAAGTTTGGACAGTTTTTCTATCGCTAAAACTGTTGAAAAATTCTCCAAATTAAATACCAGGTAGATGAATTTCTTTACCTATCCCACATGAAAAATTTGACCGTTTTATCAACCAAAAAATCCAATGGCTCAAAATTTCAGAATTATATGTGTGGCAAAAATTACCTGCTATATCTAAAGTTTAAACATTTAAACTATTTTTATAACTAATTTCATTGTTTAATCAATTACAATTATTTTTTATCAGTTACATTACTTATAATCATTAGATCATCTTCTCTACAGATACCCACCCCGTAAAATAAAATTTTAAATGTATAGCAACTGCTATAAATATGGACTTTGACGCTGTTACAAAAGTGTGTCAACATTTACTTACAAAACTTAAAACAAAAACACAAATTATTATTAAATTAATACATTAGGTATCAAGTAACTACAAATATCCATTAAATCACGGAAATTTTAATTCTTTATTTTTTGTTAATTAAGAAAATTTAAAATTGATAGTTTCACCCTGTATGTAAATGTTATAATATATAATGAAATCGAAATATTAATGGCAAAATAATTACTTTTTGTACGGCTTCAAAACAATCAGAAAACTAGCATATTATAATTAATAATACGATGTTTTATGACACAATACCCGCCCAAGAAATAGTTGTATATTTTTAAATACTAAATAATAATTCATTGTTATCAACTTGAGTTCATTCGTCCCGATTACCTGAAACAATACCACAGCGATAGGTGTTTTTCAAAACATAATATCTTTGTTAAAATTTTAATTTTTCAGCCATACTAATTTAACTTAAAACTTTATAAGTATAATAATATTGTCATTTAGTATTATACTATTATGTAAAATCAGAATTTTTCGTGAAAGAACCCAAAATCTTTAAACAAGAATTACTTTAAAATAATGTGCTTATTTTATGATTTTGCAATCGAGCAATCAGATATTTGGAAAATTAATTTGACAGCACTTATATATTTCCAAGCTGATCTCCACGGTTGAGTTCCTGGCGAAATTTTATTCGTAAACCTGAACCTTCTTCTCACCCATTTTTTGCGTATGACCCATTTCACGCGCGGCTTAATTACGCGTGCGCGTGTACATTATTCGCAAGTAATTTGACTCACCGTAATTTCCAACTCTCTGAATCTTACTATTTTTTTATTTCTAGAAACAGCGGTAAAATAATAATAATATATTTAGTCCTAACCTGATCTAACCCCCCATCGCTTGTAGGTATACATTGCTGGTCGCCCCTCCCGTCATCTGTACCACGACCGTGGTAACGGGTTATAATATTATATGAGTATAACCATTTTAACACAAGCCCACCAACAATCACATGCTGCCGGAAAGTCCAACATCGCCGTAATCGTGACGCACGCTAACGTCATTATCATTTCTCTTCCAGAAGCCAATCAAACTGAAATACGAAAAATACGTAGAAATTTTGTGCAAATTAAGAAATCGCTGTATCATTAAAAGTTGCAAAGTAATGCTAGAATAATTGTTGAAATAATATACGGATTGATGTTTTTAAATCATTACAAAATAATATATACCTCCTAATATACGATAATTTAATACCTAATAATTATAGTAACAACAATGTCTCACCTGTTGCTCGTCGCCGTCGGACCTGTTGCACATATTATTATTGTTAATATTTTGTAGATTATCATATCGACAAATATGATTATCATATCGTTATAATAATTTATGATAACGCTCGTTTCTCTTCTACCAACTTACTCACCCACTTGATTGTCCCGCCTTGCCCCCCCACCACCCCTAAGTTAAAGTAAAAATAAAAAAGTAGTGGTACGTACACGAGCTGCAACCGGTTTGAGGTCGTATAATATTATTATATTTTGTTGTATATATAAATATTATATATTCAGCATGCCACCGCGCGTACTCCACTACCTACCCCCCCAACCCCCACCGACTATTACCACTCACCGCGTACACGTAGTTTCTTTCAGTCATGCACTGCACACTGCACCGCTATAGTGTTTTACTATAATAATAATAACAATAAATAAATAATTAATGATAATTAATATGAAATAAAATCGTATAAATGTAATATGTAATATTATATACGACACGAACAGCATTTACTAATTTTTTTTGTCGCTCATCGCATATTTTATACGATATATGTAAACAAATAACCGCATACGGTAAACGCGCGCGCAATTCGCATTTTTTATGTATATATCTATATATTATTAAATTTCATAGAACTTCAACGCGGCTTTCGACATAACTAGATTTACGCCAATATATAAGAAAAGTTTTTCTCGATGGGACTTCACAGCAATCGCAATCCGTTCGTCGTAACGCTGTCTGTCGACCGTAAACTCCGCGCGAAATTAATACCAATGAGGTCTTGAGATTCCTTAATCATAAGCGCATTGTGTACCATTAATATATAATTATATATACTGATAACAGTGTTAATAATAATAACAAAACAAATTTTTAATAGTCCGTTCGTGTGTTTGTGCGTTTTTTTTTTTTTAGACTGAGTTGAGTCGACTCTCAACTGTTACTATACTATACTTTACGTACGTCGGAAACGACCATCAAGAAGAATCACCGTCACCATCACCGTCACGTAAAAATGGCTTGGATCAATCCGGATGACAAGTGCAACAAGAGCAGAACGGTGCAGATGGCGTTCTCGATCGTGAGTCTCTATAATAAAATCATAATAATTATAATATTAAAAAAAAAAAATACTATAAAATATAAACGATTATTACGCTCTAGTGTACGAGTTACGTTCGCATTGTGTCGTTTGTCTATATGTATAATAATAATATTCGGTTTCTTATAACCGGCTCTCGTAATAATTATTATTATAGCACTAATTGTTCGCAATACACAGGACTGTTCCGACCGCGTATTGCCAACTTAAATCGTCGTCGCGTTTATTTGGTCTTATCTTAATTAACGCGAATCGTAAAAAAAATTATATCTTTTTAAGTGTGTGGTTGGGGTGCAAGCGAAAGTGTGAACAGTGGTCGATATTTTAGGTATTCATGTTACCGGTGTTAGGGTATATCGTAATATTGTTCTGAATAATAGTAAAAATAAATATTAACACCAAGGTTTTTCGCCGACCGTCGTTGCACAACGCGTGTAACGTTAAGGTGCAGAACGGTTTGAAATCAGAAAATTCGACAATATCGTAATTTCTCCAGACGATTCACAGAATAAATCGTTTACCTATATATTATTAATTTATCTATAATCGATACGATACAAATACAATACTAATCACTATAATTATGGCCGATGAGAGATAACGTTTTTTAATATTTGATTTTGTTAAATTATTCTTATCCAAGAAAATCGGCAAATGTGAAAGACCTCATCATCTCTATATATATATATTATAATAATCGACAAATTGACAAATTGGTGCGCGCACAATGTCACATACACACACACACACACACACACACACACACACACACACACACACACA
>CM023357.1:57841308-57939302 GCA_013282895.1 Eriosoma lanigerum | reverse complement strand
ACACACACACACACACACACACACACACACACACACACACACACACAGGCACGCATATCATATATAAACGTTAAAATTGTCTGTAATCAGTACGTTAATTACCGGCCTCTAAGATGCTAATGGACAATATTTTTATGTCAGTCGAAACATTTTATATATTCGTCGCGGACGTGCGTGTTTTCTTCTCATTTGTGGCTGCGCGTGTTTTGTAAATACGATCGACAAGATATTATATCCGTAATTAATATAATATAATCGTTATTATTCATTCATTCGATAAGTTCTAGAAAGATTCCGGTCGACTATTGACGAGATAATAATAAATATAATTTTTGTTTTTGTTTTTCGCTATAATCGTGATATTTTAATTATTATATTACGCCGTTTTTTACGTGTCCGTCATGAAATCGCCGTCACCGTCGTCGTCATGCTGCACGCCGTATTGTCGTTAGAGAACAGAAACAGATTTTTCCGATCTTGCGATATTTTTCAACTTCCTCGCTAACGTGCTAAACACCACAACAATGGAAGTCATGACACGCGCGGGTAATTACAAAATAATATGAAATAATTTAAATAAAACTATACCAAACTGTCATGCTGCAAAATATGTGTAGATTTGTAATTTTGTTTTACGATAAAATTGTTTTTATCCTTTTTTTTTTTTTGTTTCTCGTCCGTGTCTTTTCGTATTATGTTTAAAAGTTGGCAAATGTGTTTACGCGCACGATAAATTTAAGTTCGTGTCTACCGTGTTTTAGGTATTATATCGATACCTAGGTTATGATTATATTATTATTATATATGTATCGTGCTAGACACATAAAATACAGCAGCAGTGAATAGCGATAAGACTGCAACTTGTTTAAAAAGTGGCGTTTAGTGGAGAATTCCTAATGAAATAGACTTTCATATTATCTTGGATGATAATATTTCCGCTTTCCGGCACAAGCGTCAGTAGAATTTTTTTTTTTTTTTTTTATAGTAGGGATTTTTTTTTAAAAAAATTTAAGTTCATTTTAAAAATATGACAATAAATTAAAAGTCGATTTTTTAAAACAATATTGCGGATATAAAATACGTATATATAAATTATCTACGTTTTTAAAACAAATAATAATCTATTTACACTGGTAGGTAAACACAAGGTCTACTTTAATTGATTTTATTTTATTGTTAAATTTGCTAGATTTATATGTTTTCAAATCGGTTGCGATAATACATATATACCATATATATTCTATTATTATATAATACATATATCAATCAAATTTAAAATTATCAAAATTTTAAAACTATATTTTACTATTTTTTAAAACAAAAAAAATATTTTTAATTGGACATTAAATAAAAACGTTATTATAAATTATGTCTCGTTATTTAGATTAGGTTAAAATAAATTTATATTATTCATTTTATTAATCGAAAGTTGAGAAAATTATAATTTTGTTGTTTTGAAGTAACTTCACAATATGATATTTATATAATTTTATTTGCTCATAATATGTTACTAAATATAATATTATGACAAAGAAAATACAACATACCTGGGACGCGATAAATAATATTTTCATCCATGTTGAACAAAGATTTTTCTTGTTGTATATAATTGTCCTTAAATTTCCTTCTTATTATATAGCTAAATGTATCCATGTTCGTATTGTGTTAACTAATCGTTAAAACATAACACAATATGTCATCATTAACATTTTTCTATAATACATTATGCATTTAACCAGACAAAATAAATATAAAATCAGTGTATAATAATTTTGAAGGTTATACACATTTTTTAAGCTAAATTGTAGATTGATTGCGTTTTATATCGTTATAATTTTCAATAATTTCATCAGTTTAAGACGATATTATAATATATGTATAATTGTTGGAAGTATCGCGTATACTTACATAACGATTTCCTATACGTTTAAAAAGAATTGTCCATATAAAACATAATGTGTATTTTCAATTTAATTTCTGCAGTGTGTCAGTGTATATTAGTGTTTTTTTTTTTTTATATTTTTGGCATAATTATTACGTAAATGCATTCGCAAACATAAAACTTTTAGTATGTATTCGAAAAAAAAAAATTTTACCTTGGATTTATTTAACGAAAACAAAATAGTATAATAATATACTTTATTATCGTTTAGTAATGAATAATCACGTTTTTGATTTTTAGATAATTTGTAACATTCTTGTTGTCTTCCTTTGTACCTACATACAGTCATACAGGTACATTGTTTGTGTAAAAAAACTTTATTTTTATAATGTGTGTATCTATATAATATTTAGGTATTTTATAGAATTTTCACAGTATTGCATCACTAAATCACTATTGTGTGATATATATAATAATTTGTTTAGTCTTCATACATTCATTATTATTATTATTTATGACACAAATATATAAATTATTGTATGAATTATGTACTCTTATAATAATTCAGTGGAAATAATTATATAATTAAATCAAAACCGGGGTTATGGGAAACCGATAACACAGCATGGCGTGCAAGTCTGTTATCACGGACCGAGAAATATTGTCCGATAAAAAAATCCGACCTCTAACCGTGGTACAATATTGATCTCAAACACATGCGAGTGGCATACACTGTGATTTTCGGATCTGATGCGTGTTTTCTCTTCGGATACACCACGCATTCGTACGCTCTATATAAGCCTGTTGGGGTCTTCAACCTTTTACTCAACCTAACCTCGAACTGTGCTTTAGAATAAAATACCAAAAGAGTGAATGTTGTTGCCGTTTTTGGACGTTTTTATAATTATTTTTTGTTTGTAGTTTTACCAATTTGTCATATTTTTATATTTAATAACCTATTTTAAAAGTCTATGACCGTTTGAGAACCACTACTGCTTTTATTAATGTAAATATTGCGTATACAATAATATACTGTTTATGTATCAGATATCGGATGTCCGAAGTCCAAACTATGATAATTTTATCGTTTTAGACTATAATATTTAAATATTTTTCAATACTTAGGTTGGAATTAAAGTTGTACACTTTCGACCACTCTGTATATTCGTGCACGCGCGTGTGCAAATAATAATATTGTTTATCTTATATGGAGCTAATGAATGCATATATATATATATGTGTGTGTGTGTGTGTGTGTGTGTATTATAAACCTAAATATGTAAAGATTGACATAATCGCGACAAATTTGTCAAAACAAATATTTTTTTTATTAAATTCAGTATCATTCGCAAAACCCAGAAATGTCTGTAATATATTATAGAAGACTAACTCAATTTTACTAATAATTACGTTGTTCCGCGAATCTAGAATATAATAACTTTTTTCTACTTTCCAAAATCGAGTTTTTGTTTAAACCTTTTATATAAATCTACCTATATACGATGTCCGCGCGTGTCGTAATAATTGTATTGATATACGTAATGGCTATAATAACAAAATTATTAGAATTAGGATTTTTAATTTGCTTATTTGAGTAATTTAAGGCTATTTTTTATGGTTTTAGAGCATATATAACAACATTTTCTATTGGAAATATTAATTATTGAAATGTTAATCATTCGATTCAATAATTTATTATTAGAACCCAAAATGTATCATTGTGATATATTTAATTCATCATCAATGTTATCAGAAAAAATAAATGTTACAAAAATTCTGTGAATAATGCATTTTTTAAAATATTATATTAAATTATGAATTTAGAAGAAAATAATCTATAAGTGAAACTTAATTGAGAATTTTCTAAATTTTTAAATACCTAACTTTTACATTTTTTAGTGTATTAAATTTCAGCACTACTAATTATTAAAATAATAGACCATAAAATATTTAGGAGAGGGGGTGTCATGGGAATTAAAACAACCACAATTTTTTTTTTTTCTAAACTATGTTGCTCATTTTAAATTGTATAGAAGTGTAAAACATGATATATTATTGACAATAATAAACAAATAATAATACAAATATTAATGTGATTGGGGGAAACTTAAAACAATTCTATTATCAAACTATCATTATATTTTCAGAGAAAAGAATATTATCTGGACACTCCCCAAAAAAAATCCCTAAATATGCCACTGTTTATATATAGTTCTTGTTATAAGTTTTTACTTTTATATTATCTTCTTTCAAAAATTTGGGTTGGCTAATTAACATTTTTAAGGGGGCTAAGTTCCCCAAGACAGCCCCTATTTTCGCTTTTATAAAAATTATATTAAAATTACCGTCTTATAAAAACTATAATACAGGTTAAATATTCTATAACTTTTTGGCATTAGTTTATTCATACTTTTGACTTAAATCAATTACTATACACGTTATTCCTTGTACGTGTATTTTTATATAGATAATAAGATAGGACATTTTTATATTATAATTTAAAACTTTAAACTAAACAAAACGAAACATATCTTAAACAAAATACATCACATGTTATTTATCATCTATTAGTTTTTATTATTTTATATTATTACATATATTTTAATTTATTTGACTATTTTAACTACCTTTATTTTATTATTAATATTAATTATTAAAGTAGAGAATATGTAGCTATAAAAATCCATAAAATATTCAAGCTGTAAGCATATTTAATTCATCTAAAAATCAAAAATATGAAACTTCAATGTCATATTAGTTTATTAATTAATCAACATTTATTATAATTTTTGTAATATTAAATAGGTAGAGATACCTACTTTTCATTATATTTTATAATATTTCTTTATTTAATTACAATTATTCTTATAACGACTTACGACAACTATATATTAAATTATAAATAGGGTCTTATTATTAGTTATTACATTAACATTATTTATAGGTTTGACGATTGTATTTGTGTGTATTTTGTTATTTTAATAAATATTTTATAATCCTTATCAGGAAAACAATATCGATTAATATGAGGTGCTAAAAACAAAATAAAATTATATATATATATATATTATAATAAAAAAAACATGAATTTAATTCAACTAGAGTGGAGGAGAAGGGAATTGTTTTTATGACTTTATGAGCCCCATATTTTCGAATGTCCTAGGCCCAAAATATCTAAATCTAACAATGGTCCTACATATACTCTTAGAGGAGATGCACATACATACAATAAAATACATGTAGATTTATTTTATTATAATTCAAGTTCCAACGAATTGTTAAAATCACCTTTATAACATTTAAACATTTAATCTTTTTAGCTTTTTTATTATGTTCATTTTAAGCTTCAAACAAATAAATAAATTAATTTAATTAATTTATATTTCAGTTAATAAAGAAGATATAAAACTTTTAAATTAACATTCTTATAAACAATTTTAAATATCGAGATACTTAATACTTTTTTTCTAAGCCAACATTTTATTTGATTTCCAGTTATAACTTTTAATAATAATAAACTTGATATTTTTATATGTAAAAAGTATTACATATTTTATATATTGTATTATTGTTAGTATATATTAATATATATTACGCTGATAATACTTATTTTTAAAAAAAATTTTTATTTATCAAATAACGTGCTACAGACAAATTTGTTATAATAAAATATAAATAGGTTATTAAAATTAATTTACGTAAATTTTGCTGTTTTCTACCAATTTTTGGTAAATTTTCTTATTTCAAGGAGATACTTTTGAGAAATTCGAAAAATGAGTAAAAAAAGTCCATGTAGATGCAATTTGCTACTGAAAGAATTCCCTACTTGTAGTAATCGGACCATTATTTCAACCCAAGGAAGTGACTTCAGAAAAAATAAATAAATCAATGTAACAGTTTCAACGTTTTTTCTGATAATATGTAAAATACATATAATATTAATACTCAAACAAATTTCCAATCCCTACGTTCAAATCTGCATTAGTTATCACTACAATATACCATATTTTAAATAAAATTCACGGCAGCCGTAATTTTACCGATATTATGTTATTATTGATAGTTTTCCATATCCTAAGCGAAAACTTTTGAGAAATTCGAAAATAAATTATATAATAATTGATAAATTATCAAGTAGATGCAATTTGCAACCGTTATATTTTAAATGAAAACATTGAAAAACAGACCTAATAAACAGAATGTCTTCACCAAATTCGTGAAGTGGTTAAAAAGCATCAATAATCCTGAATTATGAGACAGTACATAAGATAGTCGTACAAGTTAAAAAACAAACATATAATTTAATATTATCAGCAAAACATAACATTTCGGCTATTATTATATTACTATTTAGATGATTTCATGTATTAAAATAAATGTATTTATTTTGATTCGATATTGTACGATTGTACATTAACACTTATTTTTCGCTCATATCATTTATTTTTAATTTGACTATGTACTATTATAGTATTATAAACACAGATAAAAAAATATGTTTACAATAAACTAGATGACAAGATTCCTATGCGGACTATACCTACGTTAATTCATTAAAATTACCGGTTGTTATTTTAAAAGAGTCCGAGGAATCTTATCATTTTGTGTTTTCTGATAAATGTAAAATAATAACAAAATCAAAATAATAATTGAATTTTAATTGGCTATGTAGGGTGTAGTATCACAGATACAGAAATACAGAACAAATTAATAAGATAAGACTCCTTGGCCTCGATTAATATGGCGGTTTGGTAACTTCACGATTTATCACTTGTTGACTATTTAGTTTATTGTATATTCTATGACTATAAACATAAAAATAGTAATATTAATTTTATAAATTTAGTATCCAACAATTGAAATATAAAATTAGGGGTGGAATTATTAATGCTATGTAAAAATATTGTATAAAGTATGTGAACAAATTTTCAAAAAAAAATAGAACAACAAAACTTAACAAAATTTATGATTATACGAATTCCTTTTAAATTGCATTAAAAATAACGTATCAAAGTACATTATAATATAAATAATGGTAGTTATACTAATACTTCATGTACTAGGGGAGTAGGAGAATTATTAAAACCTTCACCGTCCTATTATAAAAAAAAAAGAAATGTAATTTCAAATATGTAGATAACTATCTTCTATTTTAAAATAATTGTCAATGTTCAATCGTTAATATACAATTTAAATTGTAAATAACATATTCAAAATATGCATAGATTACTTATATATATAAAAAAAAAAAAAATAGTAAAATTATAATTATAATAAAAGCACGAGTCTTTTTTATTTGTTTATCAAAGCGTAATATTATCTATATTAAAAGAAACGTTTTTTGGAATATGCATTAATGCTAGCCCATTTTAAATTTCTTTATCAATAATTGACCTCAAACTCAACCATGTTTTCAATTTAAGTAAAATAAACCAAGCACATGCATTATTCATAGTATAAAATAATATAAAACATCATTAATGAAAACTAAAAGAATAGTTAACAATATAATTATTTTATTTGAAGAAAAATTAAAAAATACAATTATACTTTATTCTTAAGTTGGGGAAAAATTACTCTATTTGTACTAGCATTATCTAGTAACATATTATCTAGCGTATCAGTATGAAATAATATTAAACAAACTTTTCATTTTACATTTTAATATAAAAAAAAAACAATTAAAATATAATTCACATTTTATAATTAATTAATTAATATAGTATTCTAATATAAATCTTATCTAAAAATATATTAATTATATATAAAAACAGGACCCAAGGAGGAAAGCTCCACCTATCACTCCCTATAAATTATAATTGCCACTGAATATAATAAATATTATAGTTAATAGCTAGCTTATAAATCATTTGTTTGTAAATTTTATTTTATTACATTTTATTTAAGTTAAATAAATTCAAAATTTCTTTTTAATTTTTATAGGTATATTATAATAATAATAATAATATTGTATTTGTGTTTTAATAGCGAAGGCCAAAGTAAATAAGTCGTATAAATTAACTATTATAACGCGTTATGTAAATATTATAAAAAAAATACCCACTTATCACTTATCAAAAGTATTTTAGGATTATTGCGTTAAAAAACACTTGGTTATAAACTACTTAATTATATCATTATAGTTAAATATAATATAATATATTATATCTTATGGCGATTTTTTTCTCTCTATAAATAAATAATGTAACAAATATAATGTGCTTGAAAAAAATGTTTAAATCTAATATGACTTTTGAGACACTCGAAAAGCTCAACAAAGAATACTATAATATTTAACGTTAATTAACGATCTAAAAATTGTTAGTAAATTTTTATTATAATTACCTATTATTATTATTATTAGGTATGCACCATGTGGTACGAAAGTTAATTATACTAAGTTTGAAGTTTATCTTGAGCAAACATAATATTATATAGTTATTATAGATAGATAGGTACGCAACGCATACACCTATACTTCAAACGTACACAGTCATTATTTGTATGAAAAATATACGAGTACCTACCTTTTTTTTATATACATATTATATATTATGTCTTTATTCGTGAGTCAGGTCATTGTTTAAGTACAATATTTATCTTTAGTAAAAAATAAAAAAGGTGTTATTTGTATATATTTGAATGTGTTAGATATCTTATCTTTTATTCGAACATTTTATAAACAGAGTAGTTGGTAAAAAATATTTAGATAAATGTGTACGTGAAATCATTATAAGTCGGACATTTATTTTTCTTTTCATTTTTATAATAAAAATATTGTAAACGTTTCCGTTTTTTTTCGGTATACAAAATTAATATTTCATTATTATTCTTTGTGCATTTATATACGCGTAGTTTATAAGTATAATACTATATTTAACGCATTGTCGTAGACAAACATTTTATACGTGGCAGGTTCATAATTAAGCTAATTCAAAAAAAGTGTGAATAACATATAATATTTATATAATCATAATTCATAACATAGTATAAGGTAAACGCACAGCCCCAATAATAATAAATTTAAATATAAATACTTTGAAATATGATAGAAATGTATTATTTTCCATGTGGTTAAAAGTGTAAGGGGGGTTGATTCCCTTAACCCTCTCGTATCTAGAGCCCAGTTTTCACTACAGAAAAACAATAAATTTAATTTTACTGCAAATAATAATTTTTTCCTACCTACCTATATTATATAAATACCCAAATATACGTTAGAATCACGGTCCTAAAAATCTAAATATCAAATTTAAAGCCCATGAATATCACAGAACATAATTCAAGTTAAGTTTATTTTACTGTTCTATTTCCTATAGTAATATAACCATATTAAAATTATAGAATATTATACAGAAATTGATAATACAAATCTAGATTATAACTTTTCTATAATTAATTCTTATAATATAGTTATAAAAATATAATATATTATACTATCGTAATTATGTTTTATAGACATTTATAGTTACCTAGTAAAAATATATACTTATTACAACATAAGAATTTAAACACTTATAAACTTACAATTTTGAATTAAATAATATCAAAACAACTTTTAAATATTTTTACAGTTATCACGACCAAAAATTTGGTACTTAATTATGCACCTAATTGCAATATTTTACATTAATATCTATTTCGCACATAGGTATATACATTCAGAAACCAAGGTTAAAAAAGATAGAAATTGCATAATAATCGTATGTCATACCCTGCACCATTTTTGTTACACGAATTTATTATCATCTTATATATAAAATAACGTTTAAAGTAGTTATTTAATTGTTAACAAACAAAATAAATTAATTAATACCAAATAATTGTTTATACAAATTATACTTATACACACATAAATAAAATATGTTATAAAATCAATGGTAGTTATATATATGAGTATATAGTATATGAGTAGGTAGTAAGAAATTTAACTATAGGTTAAATATGTCACACATTTAAAATATTTTTTAAAAATAAGTACCAAAATGCAGGGACAATGCTAGAGGGTCATAATAGAGAAAGTTGCGGAGTTTTCATTAACATTCTTATACTTCAGGTACTCCAAAACAAGTTTCACATAAGTTTTAGTCTACTTTTTCCAGAAAAACCAGCAAAAACTTCCGCAATTACTACCTAAAAAGATAAAGGGAACTAAATTTAACAATATATTGTATGTTTTTTAATGTTTGTTCAAATGTATTTAACAATTACTTAATATTAATTTTACTTAAGCCAAATGGTTTGCTTAAATTGGTGTTAACTTCATAATATATAATATAGTATATAATAAATTCACATTAAAGATGTTTAAAAATAATAATTTATGGATAAATAAATAATATTGAATTTTATGTTTTTACACTATTATAATTACTATTAGTTATAATATTAGCTAACACAATCAGTTTATTTCGCACTTGTTAACAATAATTAATAAAAATTATAATGTCTACTCTAATTCATGGTTGATATAGAAGTATTATGTAATTATAATATTTAATAGACATTTGTTCACTTGAAATTTTAAACAATTAGTCAACTACCACCACTCATAAAATCTATTTTTAACATTGATAACTAAATACAATTATTAACGACAAGTCGACATTAAGACATAGTTTTATAGTTATATTTTAATAAATTATTTTGTCATATTAATTTTACTTAAATAATAAATTTATGATAATAATAATATATATGTGTCAGTTGAATACTTCAATTAAAATTAATATAGTGGTCGTAGGTACAGGCGATTTAAATGAAAATACGTAATACTAATTATTTTAATAATTACTCAATTTGTAATTAATTATTTTAATAAAAACATATTATCATCGCTTTATATCTAGTATAATATACTATGTGTTATTCGCTATATGCACACTTCTACGCATTTATATTAATGAGAATTTTTCAAAGCATAAATTGAAAACAAGTAAATTGTTTTTTATGAAAAAATAAAGAACATTATTGTTTATCGCAATAAAATATATGGTATATTATATACTACTTGTATGTTATTGTTTCGCTCCTTGACATAAAAAAAAAATTATAAATTTATACTTATCAAATTAATACTTAGATCCGCGACAGGTTATAATGCAGTAATTAATATCCCGGTCAGCCTAACTGCGGTATAATTAAGAAAAAAAAAATTGCGACCAGTGTTCACTTGTCGATAATAATCTCCAAAGTCTAGAGGAAACCCCATATTTCGTTCGTGTCGGAACGCGGTATAATGTTATTAATTTTTTTTCTTTTAAAAAACAAGTACCTATATAATAATTATTATTATATAATATTTTTTTCTACGCATTTACTATTGAATTTTTCTATGCATACAACCTATAATATAATAACGAATGATTTTTCTAAAATGAAAAGTGTCTACACACACACGTATTGTTTATCACAAAATTATAATATATTATTTTTCTCCGACTGATCATATTATATATTATAATATATAGATCGGCGCAAAACTTAGATAATATATCGCGATAAATCGTGGTAACAATAATATCATATCCCGAGTAACAGCCCAACTGACAACCACGTTTTATATACCTTTAGTATTAGCCGCGTCTTATAGTTTTGATATTTTCTCACGACCGAATCGCCAAAGTCATCGTGTCGCAGAATTGGAATAGTTTATTTTAACTATTGTTTATAATCAGCCGATGATATCTCGAATACTCGTGAGTTTTTAGAAGGATTTATTATAGTGATATATAATATATAATAATTTTTTTTTCTGTCCCATCAGCTAACGGTTTTAATAATCTTGGGGTTAGTCACTGTTACATAATTATTTTTTTGTATAGAGATGATATAACCATTTTCTAAAAGAAATCTCTTTGAAACAATAACTATTTATATAATATATGGTGTAAAGATCCGGAAATATTGTATTGTCTCTGCAGGACATGCCCATCACCGAGGACCAAGTGGCCGAGCTATACGGTGAAGGTGCTCGCATCCACAGCGTCCATCACAGGACCAAGCCGGAGCAGTCCGTGTTCGCGTCCACCATGTCGTCCAATGCGTCCGTGGACACTACCGTGGGCTCCACCGCGGCGCTGATACACAGCCACGCGGCTAAGGTAAAGAAGAAGAAGTATGCGTTCCTCAGGCAAGGCAACCACCATCACCATCACCACCAAACCACGGGCAACAACCACGGTTTCGGTTACCGACGAGATGTCGGCGTCCACCATCACGGACACAAAGAAATGAACCTACTACTGGCCACGCCCACCGTGCCAAACATCATGGACCATATGCGCAAAAAGAAACAGGCCATTGACCAGGTGTCGGCGAAGCGGCTAAGCAGCGACGACGACGATGACGACGATAACGACACGGACATCGTGGACGAGGACGACGATAACGACGAAGAAGATGACGGTTTCATATTCAATGACCTGCAGTGCGCTAAAATCCGGACGCCGCAGAACACATACGTACCACAGGTAATTTATTTTTATTAAAGGTATTTAAGGATTTATGTATATACAGGATGATCAATATTTCGTGTCACGAACATTTTCAATGCTATCTTAAATGATTTTTTTAACGCGAGATTCTGACCATCCTGTATCTATATAGTACATACGTTATATTACGTTATAATCGATAATCTACAAGTCGGATATGTATGTAAGGACAAACGTTTTTATGTGATATATTTGAAGCAATTTACGTTTAAATAAGAATAACAGGTATAATGTATCAAAAGACGTAAGATAGAATTTTTTTTTATATAATATATATTATATTTGTGTCGAAAAAACTAACGACCGGTGTTCGTCTTCATGGTGTTATTCTATTAACGATATTTTCAATTGATCAGCGCGAGATACTGTGATATACTTTTTTTTCATTTACCTAAGCCATTTATGATGAACATCGTATGTTTATTAATCCCTCGGATGAGGTGTCATTTTATATTATCTCAATTATACAGAAAATGTGAGTTTTTCAACATAATTTACACGGATGATACCGAAGCATATAATTATATATTATCAACATGTTTGACATAATATATTTCTATTCACCTTCGCCACTTTGATTTCTATTCTATTTTTGACCCAAATAATAATAAAGCATTTGTAATTGCCATTATACAATAGGAAACGGCCTCGTTATTACATTATATTATACGACTATACATATTATATATATACTATTAATCAATTAATTCGAATTTAATGTGATGTATAATCGATATACGCGGTTTTCGAGGGGGGAATTATGTCAGACTTTAGACGCATAAGTATTCGATTTTCGTCGTCTGTTTTATTTACTCGTTGTCCATCGTTGCTGCTACAGCGTAAGTTGGGTTCTATTCAACATGGCTCAACAATTTAACAGAACCATGTCGTTGAGGACATGGCCCTCTATGTACGGCGATTATGAATTTAATGATAACGACGAGGACGAGGATACGAAAGCCAATTGGGAACAGGTAAAATAAGTAATAGTTGCAAGGAAAAAAATAAGTTGGACGCTCATCAGGAGGTTATTTGCGTAATACTGCACAAGTAGTCCCACGTCATAATATAGTATTATAACATCGTAATTATTACTCTGCACGCTGGTCATGGTTAGTTATGATTTTATGAGTTACCACTTACCGCGTTCACGGACTATTACGCGAGGTCGTACCACGATACAATATATAAATAATATTATATCAGCTGTATTTTTGCGGAGGGATTTAGCCCTTTAAAAACGTTTTGATATCAAATATATCTATTGTCTAAACCCTATATAGATCATTTGGAATGCAGTTGACTAAGAAAGTACTAATTATTGTGAAAATTAGATCAAATTAGGTAAAATTTTTTTTTTCGCAATAAGTTGGTTTAAAACACAGTATTATATAACATTATAATAATACAGAATATTATTACTATTGCGAATTTTAGACAATAGTATAAATTAAAAAGATAAGTATACATTTTCCCATACAACAACTATAAAAGTATTGTTATATCACGCAGTTTTTATTTTATTATTCTTTTTAAAGCTATTTTTTGCTCGACACATAAGTAATAATATTATATTATAAATAATTATAATGTTCATTTATCGGACATTCCTAAGAAATGACAATCTTCTGATAAAAACGAGTAGAATTACAATATATGTAAGTATTATGTCCCAGTAATTAGTTTTTATTGAGAAGGGTCGGTTCTGAAAATACATAAATTGATAGTTATAATAATAATATTATCGTTTTTCGTTTTATTCATTTACAGTATAAAATCAAAATATTATTAAATAAATAATTTCTAATTAGTTTGTGAATTTTATTACGTTTATAATATTACCGTTTTATTAAAATTAATTTTGAACTCAAGAATTTTTGTATTTCTATACCAAGTAAATTAATTTCGATAATTTTTTTTTACTTTTAAACGAAATGAACATAAAAATAATAATAAAATAGGTACCTACGTTACAAAATTTAGTTAAATTTTGTGTACAATGAATGGTTCGGTATTGTTCATTTATCTAATTAATCTTATTCATGAAATGTATTATTTAACGAGGCGCGTTGTTTTATAAATTGTAATTTAAACATTCACAATGTATGCTATATGATTATTCGACACTAATGTCGTGAAATTCGTTTTCAAAACTAACTCCATCCAGTGAATTCAACATGCAATGACGTCCATCGATTCTTTGATTATTTCATTACAATAGATATAAAATTATAAATGTTTTAATTCACTTTCAGAAAAAATATATTGTACAGTTATACTCATCCAAATTCATTGACGTTTTTCTCTTTTATGAGACACAATGGAATTAATCTTATTACGTATTTATATCTGAATCTAACGAATATAGTATATTATTATTTATTAGTAGTTTATTTAATATAAATACTAACGATTTTCATATTATAGCTCACACTTCTAATTTACAGATTATAAGTGAAGGGGGTACAAAGTCATTGAAAATATTAGTATTAGTAGTGTACTAGTGTCACATGTATGACAATAAAATTATAACCTCAAAAAGAAATATATGTTGGCAACATGCTCGCAATAACACAATTTTTAATGACCCCTTTCACATTCTTAAATGTGTAACGTTCGCCAAAAGCCAAGATGAGCTGGACGTGTTATAATTATAGTTTTTTGTTTTTGTTTTTTTTCTATGCAAAGAATGTAATTATCAATAATAAATTCGTTTTGATTATTCTTAATAATCGATGATCGAAACGTTTATTTCTAATAACCAATTAGAATCGTTCCGATAATAATAATATTATATTATATACCGCATTAATATTTTATACTCGTTGCAATTTTTCATATATTTTTGTGTTATTTAAACACATAGCTGAATCAACGAACGATTTGAACCTACTCTGAATCGACTTTATCTTCGAAAGTTTGTTAAATGTATAATAATAATATATTTTTTATCTTCCGACGAACTACGGTACAATATATTTTACACT
This sequence comes from Eriosoma lanigerum, assembly GCA_013282895.1. Lineage (NCBI taxonomy): Eukaryota > Metazoa > Arthropoda > Insecta > Hemiptera > Aphididae > Eriosoma > Eriosoma lanigerum. The sequence goes on along the minus strand of CM023357.1, from coordinate 57,923,937 downwards.
AGTATCTATCATGGTTTCCTTGAATTATTCGTAGAACGCAATACAAATGCGCACAAATTAATATTTGTTTGCCTATACACTGACAGGTGCGGCGAACGCATTGCGCGCATATTAAGATAAATATTACAAATAATAATAATTCGCCCGGAAGAGTTGGAAAGGATATCCAATGACCTTGTGGAGAGAACCACATATAGTTCACATAAAAACGACCGTTAAATATTGAAATTATCGGAAAATGTAAACAGCGTGTTACATGTATAACAAGTAGGTATACTACAGTAGTGGTCGCGTGCGGAAAGAATATAAATTTCGCGCAGGTGTACGTGATAAGAAAATATAAAAAATTATAATGATAACAATGAGAAATAAGTAAAAGACACACGCGCGAACTTAAGAAATTTGAGCCAGAAGTCGCCCCCCAACTATTGTAGTCAATAATATTATATCAAATTGGTCTGTCAAATCTGGCCCGTCAAAACGCTAGAGATTATATATTTTTATAATATAACATAAAGATACATGATTCTATTTTATACGTTTCGGATCGCAATCAAATATCTAACAATTTAATTTTTGTTTAATTATTTTCAATATATTCCTTCACGATTATTTCGCAACGTTTTTGAACTTATCAAAAACTGTTTGTCTACGTATAATAATATAGGTACTAGATTTAATAAAATTTTCAAAGAATACATAGGTAATATAATATGTGAAATAAATATATATTAATAAGTAATACCACTGACACAGAGTTAAGCACGTTTTTAAAATACATATATATATATATATATATATATTATATTTACAAAAATGAACATTAATACATTCAATTACATTTTTATTCCAACGAAAATAAATTGGTATGTATATTTTTTTTTATCATTTTAAAAATCGATACTCTCAGGTCTCAATATTATTTAGTTCTAAAAAATGATGTGGGGAAATATAAAATTATCTGAATGGAATCGTGATAATATAATTTCTCTGTATACGGTATACGTAATGTCGCATTATATGGTCGAAGCGATTTGTATATCGTCCTTGATCTTGTAACTGACCCTTTATTTGTTAGGTATAATTTGAAAAATATAATTTTATTCGATTTTTTATTCGCCAAAGTAGATCTTATAATAATAATATGTTTTTATTTTTTAAATATAATAATCTCTTTTTAATTCTTGAATAAATTATGCAATTAATTAATCGCCAATATTATTCAAAAACGCGCGCATTGTGTTATTCTATATAATTTGTACAATGAAATTGTTGTGTTCTAATACATTCTTGAAAAACAATATCTCAATAAAAACAGCAATTAAAAGTTCCAGAAAACAAAACAAACAACAACAAAAAACTGTTTTTAAGACATTATCGATATTAGATTGTTTTATTATTTCTATCGCGTGTTTTCGAAAATATAATTCTATTACTTTATACGTCTAGTTAAAATTTCATCAAACTCTGATATATTGCTATTTATTGTATTTTGAGGATAAAATGATTTAGAAAAAAATCTATAATGTATTCTAAATTTTTTGATTTTGTTAAAATATATACTTAGACGCTTTACGACGAAAATTCTAAATGCTGAAATGCAGTTAGGTTGACTGAATTTTACAGTACACAATAATATGGTCTACCTATATAAAAAAATTGACTTTTTTGTTCAAGTTTTATTATTTTGAACTGGGTCAAAATATTTTGGAGTTTTAATCTTTTCTAAAATTTAAACGGTTTCATAACCATATATTAGGCAAATCTGAAATCACTGTCGAATATCAATTATGTTACGTCATTAATACGAAAAATATGAAATATATTTCTCGAAGGTAGTACGTACTATTTCACTAATATAAATTGATAAATAATTTTAATGCTAAAATGATAAAACGATTAACTAACACTATTATTCGTGTTATTTATCGAGATATTCATTATCGTTTTGGTCAAGAAGTATTTTTTTAGAAATCTTTGCAAATTCATATAATTTATATTTTCTTCAGTTACGTGACGTTACAAAAAGTATTTGATATATATATTATAATTATTGTTGTCCACTTGTGAATAATGAAACTGTTGCGACACATTAGTAATATATTTTATATAATAATTTTTAAATTGGGAGACAACAATTATAATTATGATATTTAAGAAAGATAATAATAGTTTGCTGATATATATTTATCAATACAATATAAGTCCTGGTGAAATTTTTAATAAAATTACGTTTTCAGACTATCCGATAAATTTTAATATTTCTTTATAGATTTTTTCGATTTCTCAATATTTGTATTTTATAGTTAATCTACAAACGTTGTGGTATAGCATAAAAGCTTATATAAGAACAATTATTTTATAACCTGCGTATTACGATAGATATCATCCAATTAATCCTGTACCTTGCCGCGTACTACATATACCTATATACCCACTTTAAAAAAAAAAATAATTATCTTATTTGATCTATCATCCGATGGACCTTAACATTATTAAACTCGTTCAAATAATGAACATAACACTTACATTCTATTTGGTAAAAATTGCAGATTTCTAAAGTTATGCGTACGTAAGTATCACATATTTGATTTCATTGCTGGTCAGTGGTCTATATTATGTTTATTGATTGTAATATCTTCAATTGTCTTACCGTATTTTACATAGATAATAGAGATATGAATAACACTCATCGTCTCCATCGATCTTCCTAAAGTAATCTAAAACCTAAGGTACTTCTTTGTGTACTTATCACAATTTAAAATATTAATTAGTCACGACAAATAGCGAGTTAATGATAAATCACCTGCATACTTTTCTTCTATTATTGCCCATTTTAGGATAATTATGGAATGGATGGACATCAAAACAATTTAAACCAATAACTTAATGATAAGTTTATGAAGTTATATGGAGTAATTACATACTTAGAAAAGGCCCAGTCATCTGTCACTATCGTAAAATACTCATTGAATATCGAAGTTCACTCTTTCCTAAAAATACCAAGTTTCCATGAGGTGTAGCTGTAAGCATGTCCTATTTATTCCTTTATTACGAGTATCTATGACACTACCCAACACGGTATTAATATAGGCATAGCCTATATCCATTGCTCTATGAGTTTCATTAAACTTTTTTTCCATATGAATGATTGACATTGAACATTTGAATTGAATCTACGAGTACTTTGAATCATTAATGGCCTCAATCGATTTTTAATTCTGCCATAAGTCACTCAGCTTATTTATTAAACAGCACAATGACAGTAAATATATTTTTATTATCGCATTCAAGGTCGGAATTCCAAACAATAATATTATTCTTTTATTTAAATTAGTAAATTATAATTTTAATCCGCCTATGTTATTCAAACCTCAAATAAGATCGAATTTCGTAACTTTTTAATGTTAAAACCCACAAAAAGTATATACAGAGTAGTCTTTTTAATAATTCATGATGAACTCGAATTGTTATACTTAATTGATTTTTGATACACTTTTTAATGGAGTGTCAATCGCGTATTTTCTGGGTAGATGTCCTGTCAAGTGACGTGTATTATATAAACCTAGTTAATCGATCAACTTTTAAGCTAAATAATAAAAAAAAAAATATTTTTATTTGTTTTTATAATACGTATACCTAAAATAATAATATTGTAAACTCAATCAATGCGGTGTTATACAATATGAATACAATAAACATATAATATATTGTGTTTTACGAAATTTTACTAATTCAGTCATAAAATGCAATGCAGGATAACGTTTTTTTTATTATTATCGCCGACAGTCTTCTCTGTTATAATATATTTAATTTTAAGCTTATATATATTTTAATAATTCCGTTATATTTATTTATAGATTTAGATTCTTATTATTACTTTCTCTGAAAACTTTAATATGTTAAGATTATGATTTATATCCGAATATCCAATACTAAGAATGATATATTAAGTAATTTTTGTTTAACGATCTACTTGGTAGTTAAAAGTTTAGATTATTAAACATAATATTATATAGTTAATTATTTTTGGAATTAAGTTATTTTTCTAGTGTCAATTTACTTATTAATTAATCGATGACTCATTGATCGTATATTGATGTATAATAATTATATAAATTATTAATATTCAACCGAATAAAGAAAATATTAACCGGTTGGATTAATAATTAATTTGTTTTTTAATTTTTTATGACATCGCATGTTGTAAGATTAATTTTAAACGGTTAACTAAAAATTATGTCTTATTTCGTTCATATCGGATTTATAAAAGTTTAAACCTTGCGTAGATGATCGATGTAATTATAGAGGAGAAAATGTACGAGGTAAACATCGTATAAAATATTTAACTCGAGATAAAAATATAATGATCACCCTGTATAATACAATACGAATGTGTTTGTTAAAAAATTTTATTATCGTAAAATTTTCGTATTATTGTAAATAATTATGAGATTATATTATTTCTATTTAACATTTTACATTTCGCACAAAAGCGCACTTATTCGAGAATTACATAATCATTGACATTAAAATATAGACGATCCGCGGGGATTTGTTATCATAAACCAATTTCATTGTTTTTTTCCCAACATTATCGTTGCTGCATATTATTCGTCTTGTCACGTTTTCATTTTATTTAGTTAACCAGGCGCCAGACTAAAATATTAGTCCTGAAAAATTATATTCGAAAAAAGTAGTATTTAAACAACTACTAAGTATACAATAAAAATAATCACTAAACCATTCAAAACACATTTATAGATTTCTTATACGGAGGTTAGGTAAATCAAAAAATAAATGTCATAAATGTTAGAATTAAAATTTGTATGTGTGTGTATATTATGTATGTTTAAACTCATAAATTCTTTCGTACTTTCGCGAAGCGTCATCGACCACCGTTAACATAATATTACATTGTGTAAAAAGTGTATAAAAATTTAAATGATTTTTATTACCGATTTATAATAATAAATTTCCATAGAAATAAACAATTTAATTACAAACTTTATTCGCTTATAGATTAAATTCAAATTAGATTCGATAATTTCTCGTCGGCAATATAGTTTATACACTTTAATGGTTTCATTTATATTGTATACATAATAATAATTCAATATGATATGAAATTTTGAAAAATTAATTAACTTCAAGTAAATATATATCTATGTAAATATATAACTAGACTACTCATTAATATTCACACGTATTGATTACACACGTTAAATCATATAAATATATAAAAAAAAAGTCATAATCAAAAAATTTAGTAATTTAGAAAATCTTTAACTAATTTTGCTTATATTATTTTCTAAAAACGTACTTTTTAGTTTCTAGTTTCTGGCAATATTTATTCTTGATGTTATCGCAGTTTGTTTCTAATTCATAACAAGATAATAATTATTATTATTACGTATAAATTAGTCCGTTTCATGAATATTTATTTTTCGTTTCTACTTACGTAAATGTCATTGTCACATAAAAATCGGATATAATAATGCAATACGCCATTATGGTAATTTCTTAACGCGCAAGTATAATTATTATTATAATAAATTACAAAGTTTTAAATGTTGTTCAAATGAAATTTTGTGAATATAAATTTGACTAAATTTATTCATGTTTAAGTGGAAACAATAAAAAAGAAACGATTTCTGTTTTTTGTTCGTTCATGTCTAACATTATATTATTTATTATCCGTCAACGTGTTTTTTCGTTATAATTCCTTTAATTTTTTAGTTCTAATTTTGTGCCGGTATAGTATTTTTTAAGAATTATTGGTTACCTACCACTGATGTATTATGAGCGCCGTTTTATCTTCTAGATAGACAAATAATATTACTCAGAGCCTCGCTGTTTAGTATATGTATCGTGGATGTGGGCAGCGATTTTAGATTTTTCATTTTATATGATTTTGCATTTGATCGTGTGAACTATAGAACGATTCGGAGTTTAACGAAAAAGACTTAATGGAATATTAAAATATTAAATATAATTAGATAAATTTAAGAACGATCTTAAAAACAAAAATATAAGAACTATAAGGTCAGGGTTAAGTTAGATTAGTTTTTAGAAACTAAGCCAGTGATTAGTGATTAGGTACAAACTGAATATGTAATCGTCGTAAACACTTCCCAAACAAATTAAATAAAAAATCAACGAATGACAACGAATGAATTGACACGTGGAAAGGAAATTAATTTTTTTCTAATTTGTTAAAATATTATATATTTGTTAACTGTGTTAATTTAAAAAGCCAATGGTACATAACCTCAAAAAAAAAAAAAAAAAATACTTCATCTTAGAGAAGGAAAATTTTTCTCTCATCCTCAAAACCTACCTGTGATTCAAAGACATTAACGATATAGACTTCATTCATTCATTTATTATCTACAGTGGCGTATTTTAAAGGGGTTCCCCACGAATTTGAAAAAAAAAAACTAATTATTTGTTTAATACAATATTATTAAGCATATTATTAACATACCTATATTATAAACTATAAAGTGCTAGTATATGAAGAAGTAACATTATGTTGAAAATATATGATTTTAATAAACGAAATAACTCGGTGGTAGTCATAATTATTAAAGATAACAGTACAACACTAATAAAAATACCCACAGTCGATGACTGGACTGATACATTTATTATAAGTTTGCAGTGTTTATTTAATCCAAATGTTTGATACTTATTTGTATTATTACGATTTTTATTTATTATTTAAACAAAATTAATTCATAACCATAAATGTTGTCCATCATCTTATCATATTTTGATAAAATTTAACGTTTGGTTTTCACTTTTTCAGATATAGTATTCTTATAAAACCAAAGGTCAGTTTAAAACATTTAGGGGTTGGTGGGTGGTCTATGCCGGTTTACAGAATCTTTGAAAATCTTGGAGAACTCTCACTCCTCAGAAAATGGTACGAAATACGTCACTGATAATGCAATATTTATAATTCATATCTTATTATTATAATTTATAAAATAACCTTATCATTCCTCTACGGAGTATGTATACTGTTATTTGTTTGTCATATTTCCGCATCCGACGATAATATTATGATACTATCTTTTAATGATATCGTCATCGGGTGTCATCAAACGGGTGTTGCGCTTTCGACTATACCACGGTTATCTACTACGGTACATAACCGTCATCTGTACATAGACTTTTCACAATAACCGGTCGTAAAACACTGGGCGGATGTGGGAATTCCTCGAAAACTTCGTGTAAAATTTCGCATGTTTTTTTTTTTCTACGTTGTCCCGCCGCGGGCGGTATTGCATATTTTTGCATGTTACTTGCTTGATTGCGAAAACGATATAATTTACTATTATACCTATATTATAGCGATATGGCGTAAGGGAGAGACTTTAAAACGTAATAAAAAAATATAAAAAAAAACATTAAAAATCAAAACTATAACGTTTGTTATTTTTTTATTTTACATAATTTACAATTATTTTTTTTTATTTTATCAAGTTGTATTCACTCTTCAGTGTTAAGCAAATAATTATTCAACACATTACAGCTATTTGTTATGGAAAACAATTACAATGAACTGTCTATTAATTTAATATTAAAGAAATAAGAATAAGACTTATTGCGGTCTAATGTTGAGAGCATTAGAAATTAAATATCGATCAGAACTTACCTTAGCCAAAGTTACCCACAACTTGACTAAAATATATATATTTATCAATTAAGAACATTAATTTTTAAACGCATTATTTTGTGACACCAAGAAAAACTGAGTGTTTAGGGCATATCGATGTTAAATTTTAAGAATAATATAATACTATAAATATAAATCTATTAAACTTTGTTAATTGTTTATTGACTACCCTAGCATTTTTTTAAAAATGGTAGTTTTTTATATAAAATAATAATTTTATATTTTAAATTAAAATTTATAATTTAATAAGATTTATTAGAATTTGGAATAATATTTATTTCATGAACACATTTTCAATTCCTATGATTCTTCAATCTGTATAAAAAAAATATTTCTATAAAATAATAATATTTTAAATGTATAACTAATAATACTTATTTTGCTGCCTAATAATTTTACAAATGATGTACCCACGTTCATAGTTTTAGCCTTTTAGGTACTTTTAAATATTTTGCTTTCTATTTAAGAATTATTCATACTTTTTAGATTAAATGTTATACAATAAAAACACATACTTGCATTAGTATAAAAAAGTATTTACTACAAGATGCGTTTATATGACTAAATATACCCTCCTACTGACCTTACTTTAAAATTCTAATTATTTTTGTATTCATTTTCAATTTTAATCTATATAAGTTATGTTCATTGCATCATAACAGCATTACGGAAAAAATAATAGTCCACTTTTAAATCGAATCCCTTTCTCTTAAGTATATGTAATAATTATATACGCGTCATACGCGCGTTGTTTTATTGCTGCTTTTTTGCGTTTTACATCGCACTGTAATAATTATTATTATGATATACTTATAGAGAGTTCGAAAAGTACATTTTTCATATCAATCACTCGACAATTTTATTATTACAATATGTATAATTATCATTATTATGATGAGACAAAATAATTTCAACTAATTCATATTAATCCATAAAAAATAAATCCAAGATATTAATAATTTATTCGTCATTATCGCGGTGTTTCTACAAACAAGGATTTAAGGTATTATGTTATTTTTATGTTTGAGGCTTCAAACTCTACCAAAGTTATTGTTTCTATCGAAACGTGACCTTAAAATAACAAAATTGATAGTTCCTATATTTATATCTATGTTTATATAATATGATATAATTCACATAATTATTATAATATGAACATCACAGAAAAACGCAATAGTTTTTTAACATTCTGCAATATGTAAAGTTGAGTAAAATAATAATAAAATTGAGGAAATCATGTATAAGATATTATTTTTGAAATTAGTAACCATATTATTATTAAGTTAATATTATACTATACTTAAATTAATATGAATGTTTAATAAACATTTATTTAAACAGAATAATATATTATTGATTAATCAACCAAACTAATATAAATCAACTTTATATACCATCTTATTAAACATTTAAAAAAAGTTATTCGTTTTAAGTTAAATCAAGTTTCGATCTTGAATAATTTAATTCGAAGTATAACTCAATGTTATAAACTACCGGGTTTAAACTCGCCCCGTGTAGTAAGGTATACGATTATATCTATATTTAGATCTAAATCTTAAAAATATTTAATACGTAATCGATATTTGGATTCGATGTTGATATTGCTTTTCAATATGAGCTATAGACAAATACGGAATAGAATATTATGTGGATATATTTTTAAAACAATTCAAACAGCCTTTTACAAATTGATCTGGTTCTGGTGTTTTAAATTTAATTTAAAGTTACTTACCTAATCTATATGACGTGTTATTCTTATATTGCTTTATTATTATTTTGTATTTACTTGTATCAATGAAGGAAATTACTAAAAAAATAATAATTATAAAAAATTAATCATACTTTCAGAGTTAATGGTTGCAGATTCATGTATTACCCTGTTAAATATAATATTTGGCTCATGCTATTTTTCTAGCAATAAATACGTCCCGATTGCGTGTATATTATATATTATATAGAGTGATCGGAATAATATGTTAAAAGCATATTTAAACCTAACCTTACTATTTCGAACAAAATTCTGTTCACCCTGTGTATTTATATATATTAATATACTCGTATTTTATATTATAGTATACACAAAAAATCCTTTGTCAACTCTCGGCAATCACATTTCCAAAGATTACATTAATATACATCCTGCGAGCACAATCGCAGAGATCCCGGCAGTTAAAGCTGTTGATTTATTACATTCACATTATACGAAAGTATACAGAGTGTTCAAAAAGTATATGTAAATTGCGTTTTTCTTTATTTTCATCCATTGTAGAATAAATATTTTATTAATTATAATTTCCATTTATTAAAAAGTATATTCTACATAGGTAATTTTATAATTATTATCAGTGCTTGATCTAAAAACTATAAAATTATATTATTAGCACTATTATGTTCTTAAAAATCTTAATTATAACTTTATAAATCAACTTTGAAAATGACGAAGACAAAAATGAATTCTTAATTAATTAAAAAAAAAAAATTACAATGTTTCTTTAAACTGATTGTTATGAATGATGAAAATTTCGGTTATATATTATAGAGGTTAGATTGTGTCTCCGCGATGTCTTTAAAAAGAAACGTGGTCAAATTTTTAAAAAAATTTCATCAAATAATGGTCGTGGCGTTAAGAGTAATTTTTGAACATTCCGTATGTATTATACACTATATTTCACACTATTACATGAACAATAATACAAAATCAAATAAATAATAATAATAAAACGACCTAGTTATAAAAGTATAAATTATATTATATTATATTACAAGTACACTCATCTGCGTATCTCGAAATTATTACCTATTTTAAATTGCATAGTATAATCTACGATTATTGTTTTTATCTAATCAATAGATAAAATGTACTGAAAAACATTGAAAAGTTTTTCGTGATCTTAGGAAAAATTTGAGAGTAAAATTAATGTACTCATGACAAATAAAATAATAATGATGATAGAATTATATAATACTTAAAAATTTAAAAACAAGTTTAATTATAAATTTGTTTTCCAAATAATTCTCAAACATTTTTTTTTCATTACACAAATATTTATTTCAAAAGTTTTATTTTGTATTTATCAATGCTATTTGTAATGACACAAATATGTACCTTAACAATGCTAACATTTGCATTAATTTAATCATATTTTAACAATTATTACGAAAAAAAAGTAATAAAAACCAAATTATGGTTATAAAAATAAATGATTTACTTAAAAACTTTTGGAATAGTACAAAATTGGGATTCTATAAAAGACTGCCGATATATTTGTCAATTTATTTTAATTTTTATAGTCTTAAAAATATTTAATCTATTTTCAATTTTGTAAAAAAAAAAAAATGGTCCTATGTCTAAATATAGGTCTCATACTATAGAAAAATGTAATAAAATATCAGAAATCTACTTAAAATTTTAGGACTCAAAGGATCGATTTTTGCCATTTTTAAATATTCAGTGATTTTTATAGGTACATAAAAAGATGATTTGGTTTATTCACTTACCATTGATGTATAATTATACAGGATATACTCGTAGTATGTTGAGCTATTGAGAAAACCATCCTGTATCATAAAACCGTGGTTACGGTATAAGATGTGGTGAATGGTGATTGTCGGGCGCCGTCGACAACGTCGTTGCGCCTATAATGAGGATTGTGAAAATCGGGGTGGTCACGCTGGGATAGACGCCGCGTGATGAGCGTGCTATGAGGTGGTAGGGGTAACAGGTTGGTGATGGGGGTGAAAAATCTGGTGGATTGGGTAGCGAGAGTAACGCGCCCCCGCGAGTGGGTGAACACTATGGGTTACGCAGGCGTCGAGAAAATTGTATCGCCCGACCCGCTCGCCGCAGCCCAACATATACACCCTATACCGCACCCGAGATATTTTCCGGCCGGCTGCGTTAGTGTATCTCGCGACCGCCGAACGGTTTATATAGGTTAGTGTCCGTTTCTTCGAGTTTTTCATTTTTAACCAAATCCGTTTTTTAAAATAAATTAATTTGTAAATTTGTAATCACTATCGTTTGGAAAAATTTCCAATTTCGTCGCGGTTCGCGTGCGACGGATCGGAAAAATCTCGCCGGGTAGCTGTTTATATTTAGAGGTTATAACCGCGTATACATATACACGGTACTACAACGCGGTAAAAACCGTACAGAGTTGGAAAAAAAACAATTAGGTATAATAATAATTATATTATTATTATAATTGTCACAATGAAACAATTATATTTTTAACAAGTAAGAAAATTGGGTTTTTTTTTTTTGCGCATCTTTTTAACAAACGACGATGATAGGAGGAAATTATAGAAAAAAGGGACGAAAACTAGATTCAAATCTAAATACGCCCACCCTTTAAATTCTCCGACGGATATGTTTATAAATCCGAGCTCAGAATAATCGCGAGTATAATATAATCATGCTAATTTTACCTATACTATACGTATTCGGTTTTAGATTTATATTATCTTTGACACAAATACACATGCTTAAGGCCTACCGTAAATACATTCCGATCGTATCATAAATATGTCGGCCGTCGAGTGCTTATTATGAATCACAATTACATTGTTTTCCAGCAATTTCGGAGGTTTAATAAATATCACATAATCCGCGGGCATTATTTTTCAAGTTGTTATTCATATTTCATATAGGTAATATATAATATTATTGCCTATAATAATCTTAAAAAACCCGAAAACAGTCTCGAGTGTATTAAAATCGGGTCAAGGATTGGCGGCGGCGTCGTCGTCAACGGATAAATACAAAATAATATTACAATGTCAAAAACGGATGAAGTTCCTTCGAGGGCGACATATCTAATACTACAACTTTAACTCTGTACAGTTGAGTTCGGCCACGATCGGGAACCATCGCTAACTTATTGACCAAAATATGGGGCGAACTTTTTTCGCCTGTCGTTCAAATTTCGATTCATAAAATTTTTCGAAAACACGCGTGTTCTATTGCTAGAAGTTATAATAATATATAGTATCTATAAATGTATAATGGATATACTTTGGATGTCTTCGCACTTTGCGATTGTCGCGACAATTTGGCCGTGAATTTTATTACTATTTTAGTATTTTTAATGAGTGTAAAATTCCACTAATCCAAACACACGTTTCGATAGGGTTCGTGGTTTTAAGTTGTCATAATGCACTTGTCGAAAAACAATATAGATAGGTATATATTTCTTTTTATCGAAAATCGAAAACAAAATATTATGTAATATCTGCTGCAAGTTTCCAATTGGTGGCAGTTATATAACATAAATACGGCCTAATAATACTTATAATAGTTATACCACAATAATTGATAAATCGAAAAATGAATCGATTAGAAAATTTAATTTCAATAATCGTAACCTAATCTTACATATACAAATACACGTTATTCGAAAAAAAATACGCATAGATAAATATATTTTTTAAAAGTTAAATTTATTTATATTTTTTATATAAGTACTAGTATTTATTAATTCCTAACTTTCAATTTTAATCAATTTACAAATTCTATATCATTCAGATTCGAGTCTACAAAAGATAACATTTTATGAAGTATATTTGTAAATTCAAAAAACATTATTTTATTTTAACAAATGTGTTAAAGTCTCGTTTTATAATATATATATATTTAAAAATATAGTAGAATATAGTAGAAAAAAATCACAGAAATTTCTATGCAAATTATTTATGATTTATTCCTTTTTGACATTTACATATATGTAGGTAGGTATACATACCTATTATATAAATATTTGTCTAGTCCATTTTGACTATAACTCATGTATTTAAATTTAATTAACTTTATTAAATCATTGGCCATATAATATCGTACACGAGAATCGTCGTTTCCTCGACGACAAACCGCGAGTGGTAATCCGATCACGTTCCAATCGGAACGATATTATAATTTTTATAGCTTCCTAGTTGGCCCCAACCAATACCGAATAGTGTATCGTGGTCGGTCACACAATGGTTATGGTTTATTATTTATATCGTTGGTTCAGCGAACGAACCTTCGTGGCACACTCATCCTGAATGTGAATCACTTGGGACAATCCTGATCACCGAGGCCGTTTCGTAACGTTATCATCGCGATTTATGGCGAATTTGTGTTTGGGACCTGTGCCCGAAACGTGTCATTGACGGTGCGTCACCAAGAGCAAAAGCACCATAAATGTTGTTAGATTTATATTTTCAAGATTTCAGAATGGTAGAATATAACATATAAATGTAAAAATACCGAGAAATCACGAACTGCTGAATGAAGCGGTTTCAAAAACTACTAGATTTGATCAATATTATATAAAGAGATAATGAATTTATAATAATATAAAAGAAGAAGATAAAATCATAAATAATTTATTATTCAAATTGTATTTGATAAATACAAATCACATTAAAAGCGAAATTTTTTTTAATTTTCCAATAAATATAACATATTATTACGATAAACGTTTAAATAGTAAAATACTGCAAGAATAATCGAAAACTAGTATTTCGTATGACTTTCTTATATCGTATAATTTTGACCTTACAAATCAAAATGCATTCTTATTTCATTATATTGTGTTAGTTAATGATTTTATTTCAATTTGCAATTTTCAGTAACACGTATTGAATCTGATAATAAATTTAAATTCATAGTAAAGTCCAAATTATTGAGGTCGTTCTCTCCCCACATTTCACTTAAATTCACCATTAAACAAATCGACCTCTTAACATAAGTTATATATTATTGTCGAGTGAATCTAAATCCGTTTTTTGAATCTTTATCGATCGGTGTGTGAAAAATGTAGATTACTCCTATAAATAATTCCTCTATTGTGTTACACACACAATGAACAAAGGTTGAGAAAAATCCGTCTGAAATTTCTGATCTTGTTATAAATGTACTCCTTTTGAAAGTTTCGCGAATTTATCGATTTCAATTGTCACACACTGTATATATGTAAGCACAGTTTTTTTTTAAAGTTCCTAATAAAAACAAAATATATTTACATTGGTGACCATAAAAATATTTTAAAAACAAATGCAAAGTGGACATTAACGAGACTGAATATAATATAAGTAATAATTATTTACGCCGAGCTCGTAAACAAATAATCATAACAAACACGAGGATAGAGTATATTATTGTCATAGTATCGCCTTGAGATTTCTTTGAACTGCGATGAATAGTAGTAATTTAGTGTCGCTAATGTTTCCACATGCACACTGCGGTGTTTGAGGGTGTAACTATATTATATATTACTAACAATTATAATGCCGAGTTTTCTACCGAAAAGGCTATAATATATCAATTTAAAAACATCTGAACATTTTTCACTTTTTTATTCCAAAGTATATACAATAGCCCCCGTTCTATAAATATTATATATTATTTTTATTACAAATTTCATTCCTTCAGGCAATTGTAATCAAATACAGCCAGCATAGTACAGGAGGTACTCTGCCGCGTTTATGTGTAAACACTTTTTAATAAGTAAACAGTATAAAAAATATTTTCAAATCAACCGTGCCTCTTCAAATTATAAATAAACTCTTCTATAAATATACAAATCATTTTAATGTAAAATATTAAAAATATAAGTCGAAGCTTATTTACAATATTTAGGTATAATTTAACTTTACCCCGCCATAAAATGATTGACAAATTAATTAATTTAAGGGAACACAAATTTAACAATCTAATCGAATTTATTTTATAAATCTTTTTAAAAAAAAATTTCTAATATATTCGACAAATCGTAATTATGATTGAACATGTCCTGTTTATTTGGGTCTACGTAATATATTTTATTTTTGAATTATTATTTTCTACAATTAATAAATCAAAATTAATTTAGAATGTTTAAATTTTGACGATCCTCGATAATGTCAATATAATAAGCACATAGGTCACATTGAAACAAACTTTATCATTATACAAATTTACGATTATTTCCTATTTCTTTTCCTCATTATACCTGGGCATATAAATTTTTTATCAAATGTTTGGTCACCACTGTCTCTTTTAAAAACGTTCTCTGATCAATAATAACAATGTCTTGCTGGACAGTATAATAATTTATAATCATAATAATAAAATAATGGTTTTTTCTATAATATAATAATATCTCTCGTATTACGTTAGCGTCGTGTCACTTTTTTTTTTTCATCGATCGACTTCAAAAGTTTTCCTCTAACTATGTTTCTCCTCGGTAAATATGAAAACTGCTGAGGGTGGAAATCGATAAAATAATATATTATATGAAACCAGTGTTTTCGTTACGCCTCCAAAGAACTCGTACAAAACACAAATAATTAATTTCACCATAGTCAAAGTGTCTAAGAGCATATATTATTATAATACATCACACAAACGTCATAGCCAATATCTACCTGTACATAATATATTATTGTGGACGCGTTCTAATTCCATTGTCGTGTAATTAAATCCAAAACAAAATTATCATTATTATTATTAGGTATTCCTTTTAACGATCGGTTCCAATTTATTTTAAACGGTCCGATCGTTATATTATTATAGCGCGTTTGGTTAAACGCTAAAATCGGTGTCGAATACGTTTATTTTTCTTTATTTTTCCAAATCTAACATAATAATATATTAGGTTTAACTTTCTGCTTTGCGTTTAAACTGTAAAGTGTTAAAAACTGGTTTGTTGTTTCGTAACGTATTAGGTATATTATAATATGTATACGGTCATGTATTTGTGTATATTTGTGTAATACTCACCTAAGCACCCGTTTTGCATAATTTTATCGGACGATTTAAAACCTAACTTAAATCAATTAAAAGCTATTATCTTTTATAATTGTTATTATCCAAACTATTATAATAACCGAACAATAATATTATATAGTGCGCGAATTTACACCGTACAATTACGACGCGACCGTTACTGTTATTATTATAATAATTTATATTTATATGACGTCAAGTATAGAAGGCATATTATTATGTATTTCGCACTATCATAACGTCATTTCAATAATTTAAAATTTAATTTTAAACGAAAATTAAACTATTCTGCGATAATTTTGCAAGATTCCAAACAAACAAAATATTGAAATTTTTTCGATAGGTCTTTGCACTAGAATTATGTTTAGCCTTTGTCCCAGGCCTCAGTTTTTCGATTCCAAAAAACCTTTATTTATCCGTTATAGCAGTTCTGAAGTTACCTTTTTTACTGTACCGGTTCTAGGTTATTATGATTTTCTTAAAATTTCGAGTTCAAATTATAAATTGAAAAAATCGAACATAAATAGAAGAGTCGAACAGTAAATATCTATATACCAGGAAAATTGTTGTTTTTTAGAAAAACCGTTTGCAATGTATCAGGATTAATTAAGAATAAAAAGAGAAATTTTAAATAAAATAGATCCAGACCAAAGGTCATTTGTAAGGTATAAATATAAAAACTTCGAAATTAAAATTTGAACAAATTCATCTTCAAATTCGTGTTATTGATTCAAATGAAAACTTATGAATTATAATTTTATATTGATATTAACCGGAGCTTGTATAACTAGTTATTATTAGGGCTCGGATTTATATACTCTAAATATATCCTAAAATAATGTTCTAAATGTTTTTAAATAAAGAATATTATTAATTTTGAAAGTATAAATACAATAGTACACAATTAAATATAAAAAACAAAAACAAAAATTTGGTACTTTTATCCTTGTATTATAAATAACTTATTATTATACCTATATTGTGATATATAACAGCGCGTTTTCAATCGTAGAGGATCCGCAAGAATATCGTATAAAAAAACAACCGCGGAAGTCACTGGTTCCTCCGACCAGATCCGATTGATAAAAGTCGCGCGTACGAGACGCGTGCGATCGCGACGGCCACGGGGGCGTGCGGCGAACGATGGCGTCGGCGACGGTGTCGCGGACGGCGGTGCCGGTGGTGATCGGAACATGGTGGTAGTGGTGCACGGTCCGTGGCCGCGGTGGTGGCGGCGGCGTCGTACCGGAGGTCACGTCGTGAAGGCGTCCGCGGCTGCGGCTGCGGCGGCGGCCGCGGCTCGCGGTGGCGACGGTGGCGGACGGCGGCTACGTTGACGACGGCACCGCCGCCGCGACCCGCCGCAGCACCATTAATCCGACCACGACTAATACGGGTGCACGCACGCCGCTCCGGACACAAGCGCTTCAGAATCGGAGACGACGGCAACTCACACGCTCGCATGCTGTCGTTAGCTTCGACACGACCGTATCAACCTGTTACTACAACGCCGCCTCCGCAACCGCATCGCCCGTACCGTCGTACGCGTCGTCGTCGTCGTCGCTGCTGAACCACCGTCATTACGGGCCCGATACCACACCGCCACAGCCGAGACGCGTCGATACAATGGTTCTGCTCAGGACCGACACCCATCGGCACATACGGGTGGTCAGACAAGAGAACCAGGCCGAGTCGAAACTAAACGCTTCGCAGGTACCTATATTACACGCACAACAGTAAAAAAATAATATTAATTAACGAAAAATAATAATAATAATAGTAAAACGGAACGTTTTGTACGTTAATAAAACGTCTCGTAAAATATGATTAGACCAAGTAAGTGAATAAGTATATACCACGGTATAGACTGCATTACCGCGCATTACGCGTCCTCCATCTTTTATGTGCTAGCACCCCTCGATTACGTCGATGGATGCCAGACAGTGGTTGTTTTGCTATGCGCATCTGTTAGTTGCCACGAGGAATGTTGTTTTTTTTTTCATATTATGACGCGCATTAAATAACATGTTTAAAATTTTTTTGGAAAGATGTCGAAGTGTTATTTAAGTTTATTTTTTTTTTTCTAAAATAAAACCAGACGATTCGTTTGTGTTTGTATTAATATATTATAATAAAATCAAAGCGTAAACAATTTGTACGCGATACTGCTGCGTTTCATCGAGCGTTTCGTGTTTATATTATATAAAGAGGGGAATACAAGTGCGGTATTTGGACCATCATATCGTTTCGATATACTCGCAAACCGCTGTATAGGTTCGTATATTATGTAATATATTTTGTTATATATATCCGAAAATAAATCGTTATATTTATTATTATTTATAATCCAATCGTCACCGTTAGAATCGTTTCGAATTTAATTCTTTAAACGATTTCCGTTTAATAGTTATTATACTATTCGTAATGATAATACACATTTACACCGCCCGGTCGTCCGTCCATCAGCATAGTAAATGTAAATCAGAGATAAATTCAGTGCGCGACCGTCAACAACCGCGGTAGAATAATCATTGTTATGTTTATAAATTACTGCGAAGAATACGATATTAGAAATTATAATATTTGCGTACTTAAACGTTTTAATCGAAATAGTCAACATAGTTTCTGTATTAAATAATAGTAATAACACATACGTAGAAAGAAACAGTTTTTCAGAATGTTTAGATTGAAAGGCAGGAAAAAAGAAATTCTCTGATTTAACTTGTTATTATAGCATATTATATTATAAATTATATAGTTAATAATTTTCTACAGTATCGTATTAAAAATTTCAACAATTTTGTGTTAATTATTTTCGTAATTCACAATCGATCTCAAAATATTGATGTTATCTCTTTATTTCATCTGAAAATCGTTTTAAATTAATTGGATTTCGTTAAAAATACCTTCTTATTTATTATACACGTGTTGTTGTTATTATTATATAACAAACGACTATTAAAGCGTCGAAATTTGTTCATGATTCCAACATTCAATTTAAATAGTTCCGGTTGAATACAAGCTATAATTAATATTAATATTGTAGTATAACGCTGGAATAATACGTTCTAAAATATTTTTTCTCTACGTATTCACACCAGAACAGCATTTAAATTGTCAACAGAAGAATACATATTATATATTGGTGTATAGTGTATATCTACTATAATATTTTATAATTCATAATTCAGTAATAAATGCAAAACTCTTGGAATATTCTAAGAAAATAAACTTTATAATCATTTTATAATGAAAACAAATAGTTTTATTAAATAAATTCTGCTCGTTATGTTTAGTTAAGATTTTCGTTATTAAAATATTACAATATAGCACATATTCGAATAAATTATATATATATATATATATATATATAAAATAATAATTATAGCATACTCGAAATAAATTTGTTAAAACTTACTTTGATTAAATTAATATAATGTTTTTCGGAAATATCTACAATATATTAGTACATACTTGAAATGTTTAAAATTGCTATATCTCTTCTATATAAATACATAAAAAAAACACGTAAAAATTCGATCTCCTAAATAATAGAATTTAAAATGTTTGTCTTCAGCTAATTAATGATATAGGTATCATCTATATAAAGAGTTAATATATTACAAGAAAAAATGTTAACTGAACTTGAATTAATTAACCATACATTTAGTTTTTAAAATAAAAATAAATTATATATGTAGCTAAAAATTATATGTATCTATAACTTTCTGAATCACACTGTATACACCACCTACTAAAAAGGTATAGTGTTATATATAATCATAATATATACTATATTCTTTAGTCAGACACACCTTTAAAACAATTGAATACTACTCCTATAAATATTAAATATTAAAACGTGTGGAAAACAAAATGCGAAAACAAGGAATCGATTAACTAATCTTATTTCGTCGAATATCTATTAACATAATTAATTAAATAATATTATAATGTTATGTCCAATTAAAAATAATTTGAAAAGTTAAATTGAAATTAGTTTCAAATTGATATTATGCTATTTGACCGCATCAGTTAATTTTTGACTTTTGACTGATTGACTCAAAATTTAGAATACTTTCATATAAATCAGAAAAATATATTTTCTCTCAGATATCAACTATATACAGGTAAGTTATAAGTAAATTAATAAGCATATTTGTCATTTTTATACGTCTTGTATTCTAGGTTTTTTTTTTTAAATTTAACTTAGGTATAAAATTTAGTTTATTTACCTTTGACGTTAAACATATATTATTTCATCCATTAAATAACTTTTATCTTTCAAATAAAATTTTATTTTTCGATTTTATACGTAAACACAATTACGATCAGTTAGTACCACAGACTTTAGTAGGTCCATAGACGGTTTAGTCGGTTAATGGACTGTCGTGACATTTTACCATAAATATAATGTGTATTTATATTGTGTTCAACCCCCACGTTGCGATAGTCCGTGTTCAATTTTATTTTATACTATTTTGTGACTCCGGGAGATCATACAATTTTTACATCGTTTAGGAGAGAAAGAAAAACTTGTAATTTCTGATAAAAATCCAATCAGAAAGTTGCAAAAGTCGATGATAGAAAATTCGAAAGGGATTAAAACACGAAATATTATATATAATGTATTATGCCACACGGTGCCGCATATATCCCGCAGACGGATACGAATGGACCGATCACAATAAACGGTGGCAATTATATTTTCCGACGGACGTTTTGTATTTTATAACGTCTCCGCATGTATGTCGCATGCATGTTCATATACCAAAAAAATTATATCAAATACATATGTGGAGCTAACATGTATTTTTAAATCTATAGCTTTACTAAAAAAAAAAATAAAAGTTTTATATATATTATATTATACTATACTATAATGTATTTGGACGTGAGTTGAACCAGTCCGAAACGTCCGAAATAACTATATTTTTATACTTCGAGTTTCTAACTTCTGTGACAAAAATTATGTCAACAGTCTATAGCACATATACTCTATAGCACAGCCTTTCATATAGGTCGGATAACTCGGCTATATTATAATGTAAATTATATGTACACAAATTTATGACGAAAAATGTCCTAAAGACCTACAACGCATTCTATGAACATTACAGACAAACATCAAAATAACATAAGGCTGTTGTATACACAGATAAATACTAATATTGTATTATAATTGTATATCAATTTTCTATGATCAATTATGTGATGTTACTATAGGAAGCGCTCTATGACTTCCAGAAATATTTAGGAACATATAAATAATATATTTTGTGAACATAAAATCTACCTAGTTGCCCGATTTTTATTTAATACCGTAGTCTATAATAGACTACAATATATAGATACTTAAATATTTAATTTATTGAAATGGTATAATCATATCACGTGACTCCAGGCAAAATTATTTTTAAGTCCCTGACAATTGATGAACGTTCTCGTTTAAAAAAATGTTGATGCAACCAACGGAACTCGAATAAAAAAAATGGATCTCTGAAACAGCCTGACAAGTTATGAATTTATAATTCTCAAACAGTAAAATGATAAAATTGTTGATTTTTTGGTCGAAATTTGTCTCAGTATTTTAGGTAAGACAGTAAGTGAGTTTATGAACTCATAAACCTTTGTATAAATGCAACATTTTTTAAGTTACGTCGATTTAGCGAAAAAATACTGGCAATTTAACTCGTTATATAATTTCCAGCCTTGCGTACTTGAAAATGTACACTTTTTAGTCTTTTCACGTGTTATCTCGTGTTGTTAATTTTTCAAACAAACCGTAGGTCATAATTTAACCGTGACGAAAATACATATTATAATAATATATTACAGTCGGTCTCGAAACTACAGTTAGGTATTATAGACTATACGTGCCCATCATAACCATAAGATGCAAAGTTCCGCGAATAATATTACGAGTGTATTTTTATCACTCCGATCTGAATCATTCTGACAAGTGACAATACCAAATGTAAACTATTGAATATTTCTTTCGATAATTTTTAAAACATTCGACAGTTAATAATATCTATACATTCTAAAAAATATTCGATAGTTAATTATTAAACTATTGATAAACAATAGTAAAAACTAGTCGACATTCCCATGACGATCACTTTTCTAACCATTGAGTTCGTTTTCAGTTCATCAAAGTAGATAATATCGAAGTGGCAAACACGTTTTTGGAATTCTCTTCGTTTATCGAAATCCTAATAAACCAAGACGTTAATAATTAAACGTGATTATTATTACTTATTTTTAATCTCCGTCTGTAGATTTGAGATCACAATGTAGATAAATCTACATCAATATTTACATCGTATTTGAGATGATACCGAATTTGCAATACGTTATGAGTTTCTATTCTATTTGTATTCATAATTATTATTAGTCTTGTTCTACTATTTTGGAATGTGCGCAAATATCTGATTGATAAGTTAAAACTTACTTCTGAAGCGCTTCTACTTTGATATAAATATAAAAAGAAATTAATGCATCTTAGTATCTTATAAAGTCTGTCTCGAATTCGATAGTAGATAATAGATAATATAATAAAATATACTATAATTCATAAATTATAAGTACCTCTATGCGACATTATCGACCGAACCACAACTAGAATTGTCTTTGGTCATCTATACAAAAAAACAGAGAAGATACAAACATTATAGAACAACGCATTATTTTATGTACATAATAGAAATACTTAGGTATTAATCATTTATCGAGATTATATAAAATTTTAATTTTAAATTTAAAACACTTCCATAATATATGCATAAACGTATAAAGTGATCGTTATCTATTGATCTTTTCAGTTTTTACTCGCGAAAAGATTCATTTAGGGCTAATCATCCGACTGGATAATGGTAGATCGATAGGACGATAGGTACATAAACAATAATAATAATAAAATATAATCACCTGTCTGACCTCGGGAAGAAACCGCGATATGCTTGCACCTAGTCACCTCCTCATGTGTTACCTGATATGCGTATAATATCTTGGCCGGAGATTTTCAGTACGTTTCATTATTTCGTTTCTGTATAATATTATTTTAACGTACGCCCCCAAGTCGGCGTGTTTGTCATCCGGGTCCTTTCATCGGCCTGACCACAATGCCTCAATAATTCAATGCCAACGGAAATGTCATTTACGCATTATAATAATATTGAAGTGCACTTAGATAGTTTGATCGTAGGCTATCCACGATCCGATTTCGATTTGACTTTTTGTTTTACGTCGTTGTCGCCACATTAATTGTTGCCCGTGTCGAGGTCGATAAAATGCAATCCTCTCATTACAGTGTATCGATTGAATTGTTAATTATTAATTAATTAACACGTTCGTGTGTGTATATAATTTCAAAATAATATTCACAAGCACGAATTGTCTTTGGGGCCACGCATGATCTAATTTAATAAAACCAAATAAAAGTATCATGAACTGAGGCCATCGGAAACGATCCGTCCCACTCGTAGGGCGGTTTACGAATTATATTGAACATAATTAACAAACTCAACTTAACCATAGTCATACACAAAGAGGATAATATGTACTCGTCATTATTAATACGAATATATTTCTCCTCTTTGTACAAATGTTTTTTTTTTATAGAATTCTAACCTACGGGACAACGAGAAACGATACTATAATATTATAATATTTAATCAGAATATTATTTATTATCCCATGTTAATTTTTCTCATACATATTTAAATTAGATAAAGAATTTCTTTTACACGAATTGGATTATGGTGCACGAATTATTGAACATAATAATTGATTTCGTTAAGTCTTATTTATTAAGTTTGATACGTATATAATTATATTTCGAATGCGTCAATTGTAAAGATGATTAATAAATAATAATATATATCTTAATTAAACGTATCCTCTTTGTTTGATATTTGTTTTATACGTCTAACTTAAACCTTAAAACTTGACCTGAATATAGGATGGTGAGAGCTTAGAAAGTTAGAACCATATATTTCATCGAAATATCGTTTTGTTCTCACATTTTTTTCAAATACGAGTATTAAAAAAAAAATTATATTATTGTCTTTCACGTGAGCGACAGAAAAAGTACTTTTTTATGTAGAGCGCAGGTACAACAAAAGGTTAAAATAATCATTATATTTTCATGGTCTAATATAATAAATACATCATAATCACGAACAACTGTAGGTTAGCCGCATCATTATTATTTTACAATCGCAGTGGACGTTGATATAATTTGTTAATTTATAAAGTTATAAGTCATTCATCCAGCCATCACTGTTGTTTTCATTACGAATACTTAGTAAAATATTAAAAGTATACTATGTTGAATGTTTTTTTCTAAAACAAATATCATCATATGAAGACAGTGGCGTAATTAAGGAATGATCTGGGGGATAGATTCTCCCAGAGCCTTTTTTTTTTTTAATATAAATTTGTATAATAGTTAGGTTAGATAATTGATAATATAATAAATATTTGCTATGTTTGTAAACATATTTCTATATCCCCCAAGATATATTTTTAATCACATTCTTATTATGTCCTACAATTAACGTTGGTAACTATTGTGATTTTAAAAAAGAACGTCATTATTTTTTATAAAATAATTATAATAATAATTGTAAAGGGGTCGTTATGACAGAATATCTGATTAATTATTTTAATTAAGGCCGAATATTAAATTAATTTAATAGACACTATAATATTTTAATACACTATACACGATGCGTGTACAAATTTTTGTAATTTATTCTGTGACTGTACAATATAATGTCACACACATAAAAGTATACTAATAAAATGACCTTTATAAAAAATAAAGGTAGATATATATTATATTTTACGAATTGATTAATATCTTTTAGAGGAATATATAATATAATGCGGTTTTATACCGTAGTTTTAAACTCCCACCCTAATATGCGAGTACACTAAGCGTTGATTAATATGATAACATGATCCTAAGTCCATTTTTGCCCCCTTCTGTTTGTTTCTTCGTCTGATGTTTCGCTTCTCCTAAATTCCCATTTCCCATTCGCCTTCGAGAATAATTCTTCCAACAAATTGTATCACCAACGCTCACTTCTCTTTGATTGTAATTCTAGCTATATTAATATATTTTTAGAATAAACGCTTTAATAAAAAGAAAAAGTACATTTTTTGCTAAATTCTATTATTGGTAGTATTTTTATCATTCAAAAGGAAATTCAAGATTACATCAAAATACTTAGAAGAGGCTTTCTTCATTGTTCCCGAGTCAGAAGAATCAAAGAAAAACATACTTAGGTACTCGTTTTACACATATAATATACACCAAAGCCTCGATGTCGAGGTCAGTGCCTACCGCGTCTGTACGATGACTAACAAATTTTATTTGGTGCCTATTGTTCGGGGATCTCGAACGATTATGATGATCACGATCTGTGCACGGAGGGCTGACGATAATTGAAGAAAAGACTCCTGTTTACACGTTAATCCATTTAACCGAGGTCGATCAGAAAAATGAAACACGAAAATTATGTTCCGGCACCTGGTCAAGCAATACGTGTATTACTTTTAAGCGCGGCTTCCTCTCTCCAAATTAAATAGTATACCTAGGAATAAAAGACTTTGGCGAAAAGTAAGGTTAGGCGCGTTATAGTCCAGTTCGCTAACATTTTGCACCTGTTAATCAAATATAATATTATTATATTTTGCTAAGACATTCAGAACACCTTTGCACGAGACCTCGAAATAATAGTATGTATTGTACTAATAGCGAAATCAAACACCGCTTAAACATTCTCAATGTATCATTATCGTGATATTTCGGTCATTTTCATCGTACGACTATAGCACGTCATAACGATTGCCCGGAAATTATTTTAAATCTATCATCATTCTTCAACAAATCCGTTGTTATGATAAGATACAATTAAACCGATAAGAGTTTATTTCCATATTTCAATTAAAAATGTTTCATCCACCGCATTTAACAACCTTGTTTGGGGACGTTTTAGTACGTACTTATACATAATTACGTATGTATGATTCGTGATAATAACTTTAATTTATACATGTTTTCTCCTACCCGCCACAATATTATACTTAAAGTATATTCAAACATTCGAAAAATGATGTATATGTATATGCAAATTATATTAGGTATATTAGGTTATTGCTCTACATTTATACTTGATCATTGAGTCATAATTTTATTAAAATAATGCGAAGACGATTGATATAAAGAGTGTGTCTGGAGAATTCGTAGTTAATACATAGTATATATTATAAATATATAATTATGTATTATCTTTAGGAGGATTTGACAAATACAATAAAAAAATTTTATTTATTTTTAATAATTTTTTGAAGTTGATGAAAATATAATTTATTTTCATTATTTACCAACCAGTGTATATCAATGAATATAAATATTTTAAATCATGTTTTCATAAACTTAAAAAAATATATAAATAAATAAATAAAAAGACATTAAGAAAAAATTTTGATACCAATATTTTTCTAAAATTGAAATATACAAAATGGTTATTCTAAATTTAAAAATAAATACAAAATTAAATAATTTTTTTTTAGTTTTTTTCATTTGAAAATTAAAAAAAAAAAATTGATTGTACAAAAATTGTAAAGCCAGAGTATAGAAATCATTTTAAAATATTGAATAAAAACAGAGTTATTTCATTTGTCAAAATTAAGTGTATATATATTTATTTGTTAATGTTCGTATTATTGATTAAACATATTGCTATTGTGTAAAAGATATAAACTAATATATAAAAAATTATCTATCAATTTTTTTTTTTTTTGTGATACATTATACCAGATTTTGTAAATTATCATCATCAACTGTTTTTAATATAAATTTGTTTCAATCATTTTTGTTTAGCATCCAAAATGTATCGTTTGTTAATTTATTTTTGTCCACAAACAGGTACTCGCTTCGCTAACAGTATCACTATGCTCAATGGTAGTCGGATTTGCGTCTGCCTATACGTCACCTGCTTTACCATCAATGAACAGCCCGGGTAGCCCTATATCCGTAAGCGAGGAAGAAGTAAGTGATCATTTTCATTCGAAATCGTAATAAGTCGTTTTCCTATAGTATTTATATTGCTAAAAAAATTCATCCAAATATTTGTGTAATTGTCAAAAATAATTCAAATTCAATAACAAATTATTATCGATTTCGGTAGAGGGATGAAAAGTTGAGATTTCAATTGATTTTATATATTTAAAGGAAAAAATTATAATTATTTTTGTCTTTAGGGTGAGAATAGGTCTTTTGTATGACATATAATATTGATGTACTAAATGATAAGTTTATTAATTACAGGGTTCGTGGATTGGCAGTCTTATGCCCTTAGCAGCACTCATTGGCGGCATGGCCGGAGGACCCCTCATCGAATCCATCGGTAGAAAAACCACAATACTCGCTACTGGAATACCTTTTATTATTTGTAAGTATAGACACTTAAACTTGATAATCAATTTCGTAATCCTATCTAGTAATTAGGTCTAGGTCTAGTATTCGTATTTTCTCGATATCAACCTACTTTTCCGATTTCGTGTATTGCATAATGTATTACTGTTATGAACGATTATGACTCAAGTACTATATAATATATAGTAAATTAGTAAATACATATAGTATAGTTAATCCGGATGTTGTTTTTTTTATTAAAAATCGTTTATTACACTATACGTGGGTATTAAAAATCAGGAACCACTCAACGGACAAATACGTGAATCTAGAATAACATTTATAATAAGTATATAGTGATAACCCCAAAAGTTCTGTATTCGTTTCAAATTATCTGTATAGATACTTGTAATGTACATCACGATTACCGACTTGTAACCACTAACCACGATATATTATTATATTCTATAATGATATAATTGATTCAAAACCATAAAATTGTACTGAATAGCTATTGTAATAATAATGTACATAATTACCAATAATGTGATTTTATTCAAATCATAAAAACGCCATATTATCAAACTTATCAATTTTGAAATCGATTACTTTTTTTACAGCCTTTATCCTGATAGCGATGGCCGTCAACGTGCAAATGGTGATGGCTGGTCGGGCAATAGCTGGATTCTGCGTGGGAATAGCCTCATTAGGCCTTCCGGTATACCTAGGAGAAACTGTACAGCCCCAGGTCAGAGGTACGCTGGGTCTTTTACCCACCACCCTCGGCAACAGCGGGATATTGTTGTGTTTCATTGCCGGCAAGTACCTCAACTGGCAAATGTTGGCCATCCTCGGCGCTTGTATTCCTATACCATTCTTGGTGTGCATGTTCCTCATTCCCGAAACACCACAATGGTACATAAGTAGAAGTGAGTAATTTATTATTACGAGTATTATTATTATCATCATTATATTCTCTATAACGGTGTTTTTCATGTTTTCCGATAATCATATTGCACATTTTTCGTTCCAGACAAAAACAAGAAAGCGAAAAAGGCACTCCAGTGGCTCAGAGGAAAGAACGCGGACGTGACGCAGGAATTCGGCGAGATCGAGAAAGCCAATCACGTGGGCAAAAACGAAGAAATGCCCGGGTACTTGAGTTTGTTTTCGAAAATGTATTCGAAGCCATTACTTATATCCATGGGGCTCATGTTATTCCAACAACTCAGCGGCATAAACGCCGTCATTTTCTACACCGTGAAAATATTCAAGGTAGACCCCTCTATATACCTATAATAATTGTAATTCAGCGATATGCACATTCCGCTAAAAAAAAAAACTCATGTATTGACGTCCGATAATATTATAAATATTTGATATAAATACATAGAAAAAAAAATACTTAACAATTCGATAAATGCAAAATAAAAGTTATATTATTCAACATTTTTATTGTAGAAGGTATCATATTGTATATAATATTGGAATGACATCGCGTCTCGAATATACGAATTATATGCGACTGTACGAATTGCTGATTAATTATTACGTTATATTGTACAACAGATATATTTTAATCGAATATTGAAATATTTTTTTAACAATACATACAAGTTGATCAGAATTTCAAATATTATTAACTTCCTTATTTTTGTAGCATGTATAGCGAATTCTGATTACTCTGTTTATAACTTATTAAGAACAATTATAATTACCTACAGAGTTATCAAAAATTTGTATTACGAATTAAGCAAGTTTTTGTAGAATTCATAAAATACCTATTGTTTTCTTGTTTGCAAATTGAATTCTCGATCGAACCTCAGTACGAAACAATATTATGTATACGAGAAATTCATAAAACAAAGTAAAATGAGGTTAAAAAATTTTATTTTTGAGCGATATGATAGTTGATTTATATTTTTATTTTTTTCTCCTTTCATCATCTTATAATTTTATAATTTTATTATTATATAGGAAGCGGGAAGCACTATAGATGAGAATTTATGCACTATCATCGTAGGCATTGTGAATTTTATGTCCACGTTCATAGCAACAGCTCTCATCGACAAACTTGGTCGCAAAATCCTTCTGTACACTTCCAGTGCGACCATGGCGATTACGCTCATCACTCTCGGTACGTTCTTCAACTACAAGAACAACGGTTACGACGTATCCCAATACGGATGGCTTCCATTAGCCAGTTTCGTGTTCTTCATCATCGGTTTCGCTGTCGGTTTCGGACCCATTCCGTGGTTGATGATGGGAGAAATTTTACCTGGTAAATATCATAATTAAAGACTAGAAGACGGCGTTTTAAACTTTAAAAATGTATAATTTGACTACGTAGATCTCGTTAGTATATCTAACACACTCGTTTCAAGCACTAAACGAATATTATAATTAGTAGATTCACTAATATAAAAAAAATCTATGCTGAATACTATTACATTATTATAAAGACCTTTTCGTTCTAAATTATTTTAAATAAAAGTTAATATTGGGTTCATAGTAAAGAAAGATAATTTTAAAACAAATTAGATATACCATTATATACTTTTATTGTAAAATTATAAATTAGCAAAATTTACTAAAGTAATATGAAAGAAACACAATTTACTATTATGTAGATTATAGAATAAATACAATCGGGTAATGTGAAGAGAAAATAAAAAGGACACAATTGAACAGTTAGAATAATTTGTAACCATTTTTTCTAATTTTAATAACGACAATACAGACTCTTTACTACTCAATCTGTGAATATTTCACAAAACCATTATAGCGTTTCGCACATTTTTTAGGATTAATCTGCAGACTTGACCGATATTTTAATCTTGGAGAAGATTTTAAAATTAATATAATTTTTTTCTTTCTAGCCAAAATTAGAGGGACGGCGGCTTCGTTAGCCACGGCTTTCAACTGGGCTTGCACGTTCTTGGTAACCAAGTTATTTTCCGACTTGTTACGCATCTTTGGGTCTGACGGTACGTTTTGGCTCTTTGGTGGTATCTGCCTGTTGGGTCTGGTATTCATCATATTCTGCGTGCCAGAGACTCAAGGAAAGAGTTTGGAAGACATCGAGCGCAATTTAACCGGAGTGGGCAAAGGTCCAGTGAGACAAGTGCGGCGAATGAGTTCCATAGCACATTTGAAACCGCTTCCGATGGCCATTTAAAAATTTAACAACAACAAAAAAACATTAAAAATGATTAGAAAAAGAAGAACGAGACACACCAATGTTCACTTCGGAAAAAACACACATTTTCGTTTACACGAAAACTTATAGTTAATATTATTATTGCCGTGTACCTCTAACTTTACAATGTGAATTTTACTATTTTTAACAATCTACTTTTTAATGTAAAATGTATAGGCCGTAAAAAAAGAACGAAAAAACACATTAGACTACACTGTTTTATCAGTGTATTACGCAATAACGGTGCTAAAATATTTTTCAGACAATAATTATTTGAAAACAAATTAATAATAATAATAATAATTAAAATGTAATTTATAATATTTTATATAATTAACCAATAATATAATATTATTCTTGTTTCCACATTCCGAAGAGTAGGTGAAGTTCCATTTTATTTTTTTTTTTATACATTTTTCTTTGGTTTTTTTTTTTTTCTTAAGAGCTGTGATAGTGACAGAGCATCCCTTCCTCCAGTGATATCGTTTTTACATCGATAATACACCACACACGTAGAATAATAACAATATATTTCGATATCGATAATTGGATTTGATTTTTTTTATAAAAAATAAATCCTACTCAAAACCCTGTGAAGTTTTTTAACGTTAAACTTAATAATAAATTGTGTAATATTTTATTCATTGGGCACTCGTTATTGTACTTACGATTACATTTTACATATTATTACTACACTATATGTCAATATGCTTAAGCCACATTATATATGGTGTGACCTTTGTGTCCGAAGGTATGTGTACGTACATAGATATTAATGTTTCTAATATTATACATTAAGTATTAGTTATTATTATTATTATTATATCATGTATCTAGGGGCTAGGTATAATAATTACGGTAACAGACCAGTTGGCTACCGTGAATAAGGTACCTAAACAAAAATATTTTGTTTCTAAGTGTTTATATATATATTGTTTTTCTAATCGATTTTACACAATACCATTATATATAATAATTATTGCGTAAAAGTTTTATATTAGGCAA
Organism: Eriosoma lanigerum; assembly: GCA_013282895.1. Lineage (NCBI taxonomy): Eukaryota > Metazoa > Arthropoda > Insecta > Hemiptera > Aphididae > Eriosoma > Eriosoma lanigerum. The sequence continues at coordinate 57,891,875 of CM023357.1, read as the reverse complement.
AAAAATTAGATATTTTTTCTGTTCTATTCCGGATCGTTTCGAACAATATAAAAAACAAATAAAAAATATAATTGATGCAAATTGAAAATAATATATTATTAAAATACGGCAAAACTATCTAACCGAACCTTCCTAAACCTAAGCAAATTTAACCAAACCTAACCAAATTTTTTTTTACTAGAATTGTTTTTGTTTTATCGTAAATCGTGATATTATTTTTTTTTTTTTTATTATTATTTAACCGATTGAAATATAATATATATTATATTATATTTGTATTACCTTCTGATTGTGTTATACGAACTCGACTAGTGAAAAATTTAGTTTCGTTTCTATCATCAAACGAGCAAAATCTATGTGATTTAATATTTTTTTATTATTTATTTATTTAATTATTTTAATTAGTTACCAAACATTTTTATTTCTTGTAAGTATATAGTATGCATACTATTATTATTTATTAAAAAAACAATATTATAAATAATATATATATAGATTCTCGGACGACATGTTATTTATTTATAGATTTATTTAATATTTATTACGTTTAGAGCTCAAATATTGTAGATGTAAAAATTTACTGCGAAACGAACAAACAAATTTATTAATAATAATTAGTATTTGGTCAATTAATAAAAAAAAAAAAAACATTATTATTATAAAACAACATGAACAATAGATTATAAAATAAAAAATTATTCGTTATTACTCGTACATTCCAAGCTACGAAATTAATTTTAGTATTGTATCAGAATAATAATAATAGTTCTTATATTTGATTATAATATAAAAATGTGTATTATTTATTTATTTATTCAATTTCATAATATATTATTTAATTTCCTTTTCGAAAGAAAAACATTTTAAAAAATAATTTAATTGTGGCTTAAGTACGATTTTTTTTTTTTTTTTTCGTAACGAGTTGTTTCATTGCGATATTTACTATATTATTATTATTGATATATAATATATATATTATATACATTTTTAGAGACTTAAAAACTTTTTTTATAAATGAGCATACGATTAAATATTGTTTTATTTATTTTTGTATTACAAAAATTCATCGAGTGTTTAGAATATAAAAAAACATTATTTAATTTGTGTAATTACGAATAAACATTATTTGTTGAAAATACAATTGTTTTTAATTATAACAACCATGATTATCTATACGAAAAGTGACCGTGATAATGGTTATAACCTATTACAATAATTCTATATTTCTGCAGTCATAATAATAATATCTTCTTCTCCTACTTCTACTACTTTGCCTTACACTCCTTGCTAGTTAGGGTCAGCCACCCTAGTTCTACATCTCCATAGAACTCTTATCTCCTACCTCTTGTCCCTTCACATCAGCTTCAATTCACTCTGTATTCTATCTATCTACGTATTCAGTCTTCTTCTTCCCTTCTAACCTTTTACATTCATTTCCATAACTCCGTACCTCTGATTCATCTCTCCTCATAACAAGTCCAAATCATCTCAGTCATCTCACACTTTTCTCTCACATTTTATCTAAAATTAATGCAACTACTACGCTTCTCTTTATGATTTCGTTCCTTAATTCCATCATCTCCAGTCAATAGTCAGTACTCCATACATCAATCTTAGTATTCTCATCTCCGCCAAATTCATCTAATGTTTGGATGTTCCTATCAATTTTATAAATTATTATAATATCGTAACATGCAGGAGATACGTATAAAATATTATTTTTTTGAACGATTGTTAAAAAAAAATGTTTGAATTATACAAACGTGTTTTTTAAAAACATTATAGTCGACTTAAGATTGAGTTTTTAAATTTTTTGCATTAATTAAATTACCATTAAAATAATATTATCTCAACTTGAATAATATTAAATAACTAGTTTTTTTCTGTTAATTTTATCACAACTAAGTTAATTGCGTTTTTCAATTAACTTATTTGAACTTGGATATGATATATAATACTTATTATATTAATATGACTCATCATAAGTCATAACCAATGATCGGGTTACGAGGAAAAAAAACAATTATTTGATCTAGATTTTTTTTATGCTTTCGTGTTGTAATGTGTTGTATATATTATTAAAAAGAGCTGTCGAGCTGTCGAGTGTAGCCCCACAGGTTTTTCAAACAAGTAACACAAAGTAAAACTTGACCGTTACTTTTAAAGGTTTTATTCGGAAATCTTTTTACGTATATTGAGAAACTTTGGATCTAACAGTAGCTAATTTTAGGCATTTTTCGTACGTGTTTATAAGTACCTACTGAAATATAAAATTATAATAGATCTGACATTCATACATAAATGGTAAAATTATTTAAATTTTTGTGTTTTTATAAGTCTGTAGACCTTTTCGGGTCTAGAAATAATGGTTTGATTACAACAAGTAGGTGAAGAATTGCATCTTCTTGGTGCATTAGCTCATTTTACGAATTTCTCAATCGTTTTTTCTTAGTATAAAAAAACTACTAAAAAATGGTTGAAAAACTGCGAAATCCGAAGACTGATATTGTCATTTTGACGAATTTTTTAAAAATATTTTATCATAATTAATGCAAATAATTTCAATTTTGAATGTGGAGACTCAACATTTTTTTGAGTATTCTCTTATATGTAGTCTACATACGTCATAAAATTTTCGAACGAATTATAAGTATAATATATTGTATATCTGACTGATTTTGGCTCAGAATCGTATCATTGCATTCAAATCTTAATTATATAATAAACCATTAATTTCTCCGAGGACCGAAGGGTCGTAGGAGGAACGTCCACATTCGACTTCCCGGCTTTTTAATATTATTAATGGATACTTTTAAATTTGTTTTTGAGTAAGTATCCAATAGGATTAGAAGATAAATCTTCATAAAATTTTTTATTATATTATATATTGTTTTATGAGTTTTTGTGCTAATAGAAGCATCGTATTTTAATTTGTATTATTTCTATTTCAAACACAACCTCGTAATTAATTAACAAAAATCGTTAAAAAATATGTTTTATAATTATTTTGAATGCATAGTTTTTTGGTTTATAAGTGCATTCCTATATGGTTATATGCTTTCATATTTTGTGGTTTTTTAGAACTTCAAATTGTCTATTTCACTTACAAGTAAATAGCTATTGCTGAAGCTGAAATGTTGATGATAATTGATTACTGCATTGATCAACGATTTTTAATCGCATATAAGTGTGGAAAACTGGATAAATACAAGGTAATGTTTTAAAAATTAAAAAAATACGCCGATATGAGTAAAAATGGTGTTTTATCTGCACTGCCGCGGTTTCAAAGTTACGATAATAATGGCCATCGATAAAACGTCAAAATATGTTTCAAAATTATATAGATATACACAGATTAGTGAAATATGTAAAATAAAATCGGCATCATTCTATAATCAGACTCGTTTAAACGTTTATACATTATACATCGCATGCGTTGTTGTCGATATAATATATTGTATAAAAAACTACCCAAATTTTTTTTTTTTTTTAATCAAATAATTTAATTTGACAAAATCATAAGTAAATTAAATACCTACGTGTTTTTAAGCGATATTTTCTCTCGAGATAAAAAATTATCGTAGCATTATAATTAAACGTATTAATTATTAGGTATGTGACCTTCGTATACCTGGGCTCGTATAGAATACTTTTAAACAACATGAAAAATATACACATTTCAACAATATTTCAAATTAATTATTTTAGATCCTGAGCAAAGCGAAATGTGTGCGTGAAGTTCACCCACCGACAAATCGAGATGTAAATTGAATCCAGAATTACCTAGTGGTTCACAGGAATTTTTTCAATTGCGAATATTAGCGGATATTGAGGCTAAAAGGTGGACCGAATTCACATAGCCTACTGGCTTTGACCAAAATGATCGAAAATGATGTCTGTAGATTCGTCTTGATTTGCAAAAATCTTCAAGTCAATAGTGTAATAACTAATTGTTATTGCAGGACTTAAAATATTTATGTGCATCAGTGAATGTGAATTTATTTCTATACCATTAAGAATATTTCATAAAATTTGCACCTATTTTTAGCTGCAGATCATTGTATAATAGCTCCCATCGTCGTCCTGTCTTCCTTTTTAATGTATGTTGTACTGTCTTACTGACTTATTGTTATTGTATGTTTAATAAATTACTGCCTCGAAGTACATTTCCCAGCTTTTTGTTAATATGTTATTGTCAGTGGCGACTGGCGGAGCTAGGATTTGCTCACGGGCTGGAAGATATTAAAATACGTATACAACAAGGGCAAATACAAGATGAATTTTTTTCTAAATGTTCTAAAACATTTCTTTATTCCAAGCTTATAATTAATTAATCATATTACATCAAAGAAATTGAAACTTTTATTTTGCATTTTTTTGGGATATTTTTATATTTCTAAGGCATTTATTAAAAAACTATTAACTATAAATTATTTTTAGATACTAAGCGAAGCGAGGAATGTATTGATTTTACACAGATGTTTTTTTTTATGTATAAAAACACTTTTTCGGATAAAAACAGAGGCGGATACAAGGAGATGCTTTGGGGGTGAAGCCCCCCTTTTTTCATTTCTAGATCCGCTCCTGGGTAAATATAATGATTCGATTACCACGAGTAGGATATGCTTTCGGTATCCAATCGCGTCTAGTTAGTACTTTATACAGCTTATTTTTCGAATTTTTAAAAAGTGTTTCTTAGGACAAGAAAAACTACCAAAAAACGGTAAAAAATCGCAAAATTACGATTTTCGTAATTTTCAATTCTTCATTTCGTGATAACTATTTCATTTTTAATCTTAAGGACTTGAAATTTTTTTTAGTACTAACATTGGTAATATACAAGTGTGATAAAATTTTGGAACGGATTGGTTAATTTGTTGGCCAAGGATAGAACATTGAACTTTTTTCAAAAAAAGTTTAATATTTCATGCAATTTTTGGTTTATCGATCTGAAAATTTTATCGAAGTCTAATCATATACTACTCAATCTTTTTACAAAATATTTTGAAAATCATGACTGACAAAATTTTTTTTTTAACATTTTAAAGTAAAAGTTTTTAAAAATCGGTAAAATGACTGTTTCATTATTTTATTTCTTGATAACTAATTAAGTTTAGATCGTAGGAACTTGAAATTTATTTTAAATTTTAAAGCTTCTAAAATTTGAATATCTTTAGTAGAATTGAATATTATATATATATTTTTTTTTTAATGTATGAAAAAATTTTTTCGGGTAGAAATAATGGTCCGATTACCACAAGTAGAATATGTTTTTGGTAGAAAATTGCATCTAGTTGGTACTTTATTTAGCTCATTTTTCGAATTTCTTCAAAGCTTTTTTTCGGGAGAAGAAAAACTACCAAATAATCGGCAAAATTACGATTTCCGTAATTAAAATTTTTTTAATTTCGTGATAACTAATTGAATTTTAATCATAATGTCTTGAAAAATTTTTTAAGTATTTACTTAGGAATACTTCATTACAAGGAAAAATTTGGAAACGATTGGTTGATTTTCTAACAATTTTGACATTTTTTCCAAAAATGTTTAATATTTCCTGCATTTTATGGTTTATTAGTTTAAAAATTTTATCAAAGTCTAGACATATACTACTTAATCTTTTTACAAAACATTTTGATAATCGTGACTGATAATTTTTTTTTTTAACCTTTTAAAGTAAAAGTTCTTAAAAATCGGTAAAATTACTTTCATTATTTTATTTCTTGATAACTAATTAAGTTTAGATCGTAGGAACTTGAAATTTATTTTAAATATTTACATTCGTAATTTACACACGTGGTAAAATTTTTAAATGGATTATCAGTATAGTATATTGTAATATATTGAGTTTCGTTCAGAATCGTATTTTCTAATGCAATATCATTACATTCAAATCTTAAGTATAATAAACCACTAATTTCTCCAAGGACCGAAGGGACAAAAGAGGAACGTCCACAATCGACCTTCCCATTTTTTTTCATTTTATCTTAATATTATGTATATACTTATAATAATAGCTGGAGCATCTGCACTTTGGTCTGACAAACTAAATTCATGACGGCGTAACTACACTTTATTTTTATACTTTTCTTTAAATACGGTATTTTATTATATTAGCGATTTCGATGGTGAATAAAGTTTTCAATAACTGGTAATATTATCAATATTTATTAATATTATTAATTTTCAAAATCATTGAAGTTCAACTATTATTTTCAACTTTTTTTAATTTATGTTCTTTTTAACATTTTTTAAAAATATTTTAAGAGTATCAAATTATGTATTTTTGAGGCAGTTTTTTTGTTTTTTAGAGCATTTAAATCCGCTCCTTAGTAATCACTAATAAAGAAACCCAAATATTATTTATTAAATATGTAATTACTCAATAAAAAATTAATTTTTTGTGGATTTTGGTTTTTTATTAGTGATTATTATTATTTGTTTGAAGTCGCTTTGATTATTTAATATAATTGTAGTAGGGATGGGTATTTTTAGTAAATTTATACAATTATTCTCTAGACACACTGAGAATTGTCTGCGGCACTGAATAGAATAATTTGTCAATAAATATCGTTTAATAATTTTATTTGGATAAAAAACAAAACGTAATAATATTGTTTTTTTTTATCTAGGTATTACATTACAAGCAGTACTTGAATTGTAAAAATTAAAGAAGATAAATAATAGAGATTAGAGATAAAGGATAAACTAATTCATGAAGTACTGTAATAAAGTACAATAAACCCAACGAAAAGAGGCCAAGAGGAAGACCCCGTCAGCGATGGCTCGATAAATTAAACAAAGATGTGGAAAGCTTAGGAACGACAAAAATTGATGATGCGGATGGAAAAAAAATATATATAAATAATTAGGACTTAGAAAAAAATAGCATCCTGTGCATTATAGGGGCGGGTAAGACTGTTTAATGTTACCAAAAACTGAATTAATTGGACTCATCAATGAGAGGACCACTAAAAAATTAGTACTCGTTTCGCATTACGTTTATTGCATTTCCACACCTTATTACTAAAAATCTAATAGAATCTATCGTTTTGAATAAATAAAAACACAAATCATTTTACATTTTTGATCGATATTGCTGCACGATTAGTTTTTTTTCACCGTTTTCAAACCAAAACATATAGAATTTAGATTCTGAACAAAGCTGGGAATGTATCGGTTTTTTTTTTTTTTTATGCATGAAAACACATTTTTGGATCGAAATAATATCAATCAACACAAATAGGGTATGCATTCGGTCGAAAATTGCATCTACTTGGCACTTTATTTAGCTCATTTTTCGAATTTTTTCCTTCAAAGAAGAAAAACTATCTAATTTTGACGAAATTGATTTTAGATTTTCATGACAACTAATGCAATTTTGAACGTTGGTACTTGAAATTTTTATAGGTATTTTACACACATGGTTAACTTTTTGAATTGATTATGGGTATAATAATATATTGTATTTTGTATTATTTCAGAATCGTATTTTGCAATATAATTATAATTATTATGTTATATTTTTTTTTTTTTGACATATCAGATAATACAATATTATAACTTGTATAAGCAGGTAAATAGGTACCTATTACGTTTTTTATTTTTAAATCGTCTCTAGACTATATTTTACAATAATTTGTAAAATTAAATAAAAAATATATGTGATTACAAATTTGTTTTAAAAGTATACAATTCCTTATGTGTTGGTTTTTAAGTTTAAAAAATAGAAAACGGACTAAAAAACCGTATTTTTCAATTTACAATGACCTGTTTTAAAAAAATCAATTATTTTCAAATAAAATTTAATTTGAAAAATAAAAAAAATTCAACTGAATAATTGAAAAGTTGTTTATAATAAATAGATAGCTATAGTTTTTGACAATATACGAATTTAATAAAATACATTTTTTATTAACATTTATTAAATCCCATGAAAACTATAGTAGTACAAAAAGTTGGATAGAAAAACCTAATTTAATTGTATAAGTATTGTCAACACAGAGAGAAAGTATGAATAAAATATATAGCATAATATTGTACTATTGTACTTATAGTTGTAGTAAGAAGTTAATAAACATCAAAAAACTACACAGCCACACAAGGACTCCTTTACATAGTATTATTTGGTAGTCGATTATTATATTATTAAAATTATATAATTAAGACACTATTTATCGAAACCACTAATAAATAAAGAACGCGAAGAAAATTTGAAAAAATAATTTAATTTGAGAATTAGTTTAAATTGGAATTTGTTATTGATTGCTAAATATCGAAATTTAGAAAATTATAATACTCGTATTATAATACATATTAAACCAAAAAACAACAATTAATGGCATATTGTGCATATAATATATACACAAAAACTATGATATTATCATAGTTTTTGAGACAAATCAGGAAAAACTATTTTTTTTTATATAAACTCTTGTCAAAAAATTTTCTGCAATGTGATCGTTTGTGATGTATTTTATATTAATTATTCTTCAAAAAAAGATAAAATATTGTTTTTTATTTGAAAATCGAACTTAAAAATGTCATTATAATTAAATATCAATTTAAAATACATTCCAAATATGATAATGTTCAATATTACTAATTAAAAATTTATGACTCTATTAATAATAGTGTTAGTCAATACATTATAAACGATCAAAATATAACACAATATGGTAAATATTTATATTTATATACATAAAAAATGAATTTGCACAACTAATTTATTTAATATTTTATTATTTACAAGATCCAGGTAAACATTGAAACGGGAACGGAATTGACTAAAAAAAAAAAACTTACAAACAATTTTATTGTATAAGTAAAATACATTCTTTTGGGTCATTTTCAATAGGTACAAAAAAAAAAATATATATATTTATATATATTCAACATGGTTTCATATGTTACAATAAAAAAAAAATATAGTTATAGATTAAAAAATAAAACTTTCAATATCGGGGTTCAGCATGCTCTAATAATATGGCTGCTTTTATCATACAATATTTGTTTACATACTGTATAATTCATATTACTCTTATCAAATTATGGACTATTTACAAAATAAAATGAACAAATGTAAACAATAGGTTTGCTACAGGTGAATTTTTATACAGATAAAAACACATGGTTTAAAAACAATTTTCCGAAACATAATAATTGAAAAAATAATAATAATAGTCAAACCCAGGAGAACAATAATTGAATAGTACTGATGTAATAATATATCATGCACAGTAGGTCCGTATCATTTTTCGTTCTGTTTTAATTTATTTTGCTAAAATTTCTAATGGATGACATACAATACAACAGTAGGATAGCACTGCTATAATCAGGGAAATATAAAAACATTAATACAGCGCTTTGGCCGAAAAAAAACTCACAAGATGTGGATGTGCGCTATGTTGGAATGCATTGATTTATTTAATAATAGATGCAGTATTGTTCTTGATCATTTTAAAGTCTGGTTCAGATAAACAAAAATTATTTATAACTTAAGTGTAGTATAAATATACTACAATATATGCACACAGACCTCTTAGGTGCAAGTACAGGAGAAAAATGTTTTTTATTTAGTTGCAAATTATTGTTAAAAAAAATTTTCAAAGGCGCATTTTGGTATACAAAAACTATGATGATGATCATGATTTCCAATTGTGCGCAGATGTAGGCGTTTGTGATGAAGACCGTGACTGACCTTGTTGGGGCATCATTTCCATTAAATACTGTCGTTGCAAATCAACTGCTTGCCTTTGTAGTTCAGCCAAGTTTGCAGCTACTGCTGCAGCAGAATTTTTTCCACCAGCTTGTGCCATAGCTAGCTGATATGGATACAAAAGTGGTGCAAACTGTAACATAGCTGCTGCTGGATGTGGTGACAATCCTCTGAGCATTTGTTGCTGAAGAGCAAGATGAGCTGCAGCTGCAGCATTGAATTTACCACCAGTTGGGTCTGATGGATGCATCTTGTGTGGTTGTGGAGGTGTTGGATTACGTTTTGGTGCAGGTGCTGGCTTGGGTACAGGTGGCATTGGCAGATTAACTTGAATCGGATGTGGTGGTGCTGGGGACACAGATGGTGGCGATGCTTGTGCCAGCCTTTGTTCAATCTCTTGTTCCTGTTGTAAAGCTTTCACAAACGCAGTCTTAAGCCGATTGGTATGTTCGGCTTTAAGAGATTTCTTTACATTACTTGTGACACATAGTTCACAAATAACTTTAGACTCTTTATCTGCAAAATATTAATTAAATGTTATATTTACTGTTAAAAATACAAAATACATTTTACATAATATAAACATATACTTCTAGATGGTTTTTCCAATTTCCAAACAGGTGTGAAGTTTGATTCACATTGAGAACACTTATATGGAGCTTTATGTACACTGGCTCCGATTACTTCACCATTTGTAATAAAATCAACAACATGCTCCAATCCAAGTAAATAAATGAATTCAGTATTTGATGGATTTGGAATAAAATGCATTTCAGGTGGTGGAGGTTTTGGAGGTGGAATCTAAATTAAATATTATATAAAATATATATTAAAAATTCAACAAAGTAATTACAATTAAAACCAATTACCTGTAATAATGTTTTCTCCAATTGTTTTCTAAGAGCTAATTTAGCAGCTGCTTGCCTTTGAGCGGGAGTTTGACCATCGTCATTTCTCAAACGTTCCTGTAAAATACATTAAAATCAATAACACTTACTTAAAAAAAATAAATAAATATATATTTGTATTTTTTAATACCGAATGAGAACTATTAGATGAATGATGATCTTTCATTACTCGTTCAAGAGTTATCGATGGTGACGAATGAGCAGCATTTGAGGATCGACCATTAGAAGGCCTCTGCAAATTTTGTACACCGTTCAAAGGAGGTAATCTACTCGAACCCATTAAGGGATTTGAAGGTATAGACTGGTGAGATTGATGTACATTAGATCTTGATGATGATGGCTATATAATTTATATATATATATATAATTTATTGAATTAGATAGAAGATTTAATAATACACAATATATGCTACAATTTACCAAGCGATTTAATGGCGGTGGAGGTGGCTTTGCATGATGAGGTACATGAGGCATTGGTGGTTGAGCTGACTTTCCAGTAGGTAATTGGGATGATAACAAATTAGAATGATCTTTAGTATGAGCTGCCTGAGGTGTTATGGTGACAGTCTGAGCAATTTGATTAATTTGTTGAGATTGTTGTAACTTTTTTAGCAGTACTAAAGTCATTTCTTCAGATCGGAGATTCTCCTTTAAAACTCTAATAAGTTTTTCCCTTTCGTACACCTCTTCGGGAGCTGGAATATCCTAGTAGTTAACAGAATTATTAATAAAAATGAAAACTAAATTCTATAACTTTTCTCTACCTTAGGAGATGGTGGAAGCTCAAGAGGCATATCATCATCACTATCATCTGAAGACTCATTACCAGTAGTATTAAAACCATTGACTAAATGTCCATTCATGTGGCTATGAGCTTCATTTGGCTGGGTGACCTTTAAGGAAAGTGGTTCATCTCTTAGCAATTGACTTGTACGACTACTGAAATTTAATTAAGAAAACGATAAATTATAACTTCATAGTAAAATAACATTTTAAAAAGTATACTTGTCACTATTTGTTTTAAGCTTAAAATCATTAAGCTATCAAAAATTGAGCATAGTATGATTTTTAATTTGAGTATAATTATGTTTCATCTTATAGGTACAAATATATTTATAATATATAATTATTTTATAGACACATTTTAATATTTATAAATTAAGTGTAATAGTTAAGTTTTAGTATTAAAAAGAAGACATGTTATTTACCTGGATATACTTAAATCAACTACATCATCGTCAATTTCCATTTGAGTTGCCATCATTTCTAAAAAAAAAAACGTAAAATAAAATATTAATGTAGGTATAATTTTTGTTTATTAAATATTAAAACTCAATTATTAAATAATCAGAGTAAAAAATAATTTACATTGAATTAATTACTTAATATTAATTATAAATTTATAAATAAAACATATATTACGACAAATATATCTTTATTAATACATTATATTTTATAGTTATAATTTATAACCAAACAAATTAAACCAAGTTCCTCCTTATAAATAACATTTTATTAAAACTGTTGTACAAACAATGATTAATTAGCAATCTGATTAGTAACCTTACCAATTTTCAATTTGGAATAAAATCATGTCTATTTTTAATAGGTACAGTTAGCTAATTAATATATCTACTTTAACTAAATATAATATTATTTATTACGAAACTTGAAAATTTAATTCAAATGAATGAACAATTAGGAGTTTATTATACAAATCAGACTACAAAAATATTTAATTTATCTTTATTAGATAGCAATGCCTAAGTAATAGTAAAAAGAAAAAAAATAAGAAAGTAGGTATTATGACCCATTTTTAACTTTACATAGTAGCGCAATTAGCAATAGTTTTTACTTAATTTAAGCATATTCACGTGCCAATTACAGTATTTATTACTGATATATACGGGATATACTCTATAAATATAATTACATTCATACATAAATTATTATAAACAATAATATCTATAAGACAATACATATTTACAAGTAACTTTAAAAAAAAGAAGTTTGCAAAAGAAAATTTTTTAAATGACCCAATAGAAAAACAAAAGTTTTTACATATAAACATTCTACAATTACTTTATTAATAATGAATATTGCAATAAACAATTTCTATTGTTTTCTAGTATTTGTCACTTATAACTTATACAAATAATTTATTCATTCATATGGTTATTGATAATATTAGTGATCATTTAAAGTATATAGGTACTATATATACTATATATACACTATAAATGTGCCAAATATACAAAGAAAAAAATGGTTATAATATACAGTATCATTATTTCATATAAATATATTTTTTAAATTTATATAAAAAATTACATCATATTTATTAAATACAACATTATAATTATTATCTGATTTTAATTACATTGATTAATTTAATACCTTATTTTATATAATATAAATTTTAAAAAATCTGTAACTTCAATATGATGCATATTGAAAAGTAATAGCATACATATATTGTAAGTTTTCTCTTACTATTATCATTGTTAGTAAAGAATGTTTTTAAAAAAAAAATGTAAATATCTTTAACACATTAAACATGACATACAAGACATTACAAAACCAACTCTAGTCTTATAAATATACCGATTAAAATTTGATCAATTCAATCCAATAAAAATCTTTACTATAAATATGAGAGTACCCATTGCAAAATGATTTAATTTCAGGTTGTATTAAAAGTTAGGTATATTTAATTTACCTATTTAAATAATTGTTATAGATAGTTATCATTTTTAATAAAAATCAAATTCATAGATTTGAATGTATTATTAAAATTAAAAAAGTATACTGACCTCAATAATAGGTAAAAACTTAATAGTGTCTAAATTAAAAATTCACTTTTCCTACTAATACTATGCTAATAAAATTATCAAATATTAATATAAGTCTCAGAAACAATAAAGATTATTAACCATGGCACAAAATATTACTTAGTTATAGGCCAAATAAGTAAATACTAATAATCGCATGTCCATAGGTATACCTACTAACATTATAATTTATAATATTTTTATAGATATTAAATCTTGTATTCAAATTCTGTTACAATAAAAATAAACATCCCAATGAAGGCGTATATAGAACTAATATTATTTAATATGTATAATAGGTACATATGCATCTTATGTCAACAAAATATTCTTAGAAAATAAATTATTACATAATACCTATGATGAAATTATATTTATATATTCATATAAAAAATCATTAGGGAAATTTATAGTTATTAAAAACTATTTGTTAAGTACCTACTTAGGTACTTATTATATTATTACAATCTACTTACAGGATAAATCAAAATTACTAAAATAGTAATATCTATCCACAATATTATATAATTTTAAGCTCACTATAATATTCAATAATCATGAACAGAAAAATTTGGGACAAAAAATAACATATATATATAAATAAGTAGGTACCTACCTAGAAGTATTAATAGCATATTAATATATACACAATAAAGCAAAAGTAAAATTTAGGTTCCCACATGATTATCAAGTATAAAATGCCGAACAAAATATTAGTATGATTTATTAGGTATTAATTACTTTATACAGATAATGTAGGTAAATATATCAAGCTTAAAATTAATCGATACAAAAAATGTATAAATACTCGCTTAATATGATACGAAAATTTAACAGATACAATACTTATATTTTTTGAAATAAACTATAACGAGAACAAAATCTTAATTTCACATAGAATGTAAATATATTTTAAATTTATTGATAGATATTCTACTCTTTAAAATGAAAATTTTTTAAGAGGTTTTCAATACTAATTGTTTAATAAAATATTCTTTATTTTAATGTGCACCCACAACGTTTTATTCCTAGTTTTATTAATTTTTTAGGTAATACCACTATAGTGTTTGGGTAAAGACAATTTATGCGATATTTAAAGGTATGTAATTATGAATGTTTAGGTAAATATTTAAAAATATTAATTAAATTATAAAACAGTAGGTAGTTATTGAGTTATTATTATTCTTCTGTTAATCTGATGGCTAAAAACCAACTACAATTATAGTTTGTAACACCGTATGGATATCAAAATTATACAAGTATCATATTAGTCGTACATTGAGAATTTTCATTTGTGGATGTTATAAGTAATGAAGTACTTAGGTTAACACAACAAACGCTTTCCAAGTAACATCGATCTAGAGACTAAACAATATCATCGTATTGATGTATCACATTTTTGTATATTCTCGGAATGTTCGCTCAAACATTAAATTTTTATATCATTTTACGATCAGTAACAATTACCTCAATATATGTATCAGAACACCGAGGTGGATAAATAGTAGAATGTGCGTAACACTGTCCCGCGGACAACAGAGACCCGTTGGATTAGTTATACATTAATAACACACAACTATCGGACACTCGGACATGACAATATGTATGGATTGATATATTGAACGGAAAATCGGAAAATTTTATACGAGGAACTTGGGAACGGGTAATCAACCATCCGTCGCGAAACGTGTATTCGTGTCAAGGTGATTAGGAAAAAAATAATATGATGTGTGCACAAGACTTCTTACCGACGAGTTTCTTCTACACGCACACACACCAGGCTAGTATGATCGTACAAATGTAAAAAAACAAAACACATACAAACACACACATACACACACAAGCACGAACACACGCACACGAATAGAGTAAAATTATTTTATTAATACTTGACGACTGACACCGTGCTGAAATTAGAGTAGCGAAAAAAGAACGGATATTTTCAACGATTCGTCGACGCGCGAGTTTACAATAAAACACACGAAATATTATTAATCGACGAGGGGATATAACAAAAACAAAATTCGGCGTCGTCACACGTAACGAAAATAATAATAATAACGATACTTACGCAGTAAAATTATCGACGTCGGCCGTAGTGGAAACAATAGGTGTTGACGGCGGCGGACTGCGCGATTCTGTCGTAATCCGTTTTTCGGCTGTTGTGTCCGGCGGCGACGGCAGCGGCTGCGTTGACGGTTTCACACGGCCAAACGCGATTCCGACATCAAAACAACACTGTAAACCGATTGTGATAACAGTAAACAGACGGCAGGCGGCGGCGACGTTTTATTATTATTATTATTTTTTATTATTATTATTATTATTCCGTGTTGTTATTATTATTATTATTTCGGTAGTCATCGGCCGTTCCGGCATCCCGCCCTCGTGCAGCAACGGGAGCGAGCAACAGAAAAACGCACGCGTCGTAGGGTTCGCGACGAAAATTCTACGGCGACGGCAGAGACGGTCATCCGGACGACGACGACGTGGAGAACCGGAGAAGGCGGCGGTGGCGGCAGCCCGGCCGGAATGCGATGAACGAAACACAATGTTATTGAACAACAACGATTATTATTCACGGAAATTACAAAAAAATATCGATTATTCAATTATTATTAATTATAACGCACTACACTGATCGCAATTAATATCGAATAAACGAACAACTAACGAGAAAACAATTTTGCGACGTTGACGCTATAGTATGATTACAGTACAGTAAACCAACGTTAAATAGTAACACGACACTGGTTACGGATTTTCCGACCGCCAAAGAATGTGTTCGCCACACTCCGCAGAGAGAGAGAGCGAGAGAGTGAGTGAGAGGGAAGTTAATGAGAAAGTATAAAAAAAAAAAAACCTATAATGAAAAATTAAAAAATACTGCTCGTATTCATAATTTATATTTGATTTGAATAATTTAGATATTTAATTTTTCAGCAAAAAAAAAAAATGGTAGTAAAAAAAAAAAAAAAACAATCCAATCGCCACTTATAATAATGTCCTATACTGTATAAACACGCACACGGTTCACACACATACACACACACACAAAACGAACAGTGGGTAATGGCCGGATACGCGAAAATTAACACACACACGCGGACGACGAATTCAATATGGCGCGTCGCGCGCCCGTTCGATGTATGTGTGTGTGTGTGTGTGTGTGTATGAGTTGCGTGTGTATTTAATATGCGCGCGCTTGTGTGTGAACGCTTACGAACGTGTATTTGTGTGTGAACGGCACTAATGTGCGTGCGCGCGCTGAGCCCGTGTGTTGTTTTTCCACCGATTCTTCTTCGTTTTCGTACTTCGATCCCCCCCCCCCCCACACACACACACACAATCGCCACCGTCGTAGCGGTTCGTATCAATGTCCCGCAGTCGGTCACACACACAAACACCCATCTCGACATTACGTACCCACACCATCACCCCTTCGCCGCCGGACCGTCGACCGTAACTCGCGGGCGCCGCCGCCACCGCCGCACTATCACCTCGTTGCAGCTGCAGCAGCAGCAGCAGCTTATAAAGTCGTGTGGCTCGTGTAACAGCTCTTCCGCCGCGGTTCGACGAGCGGACGACACGCACGCGACCACCACCTCCTCCGAGGTTCCGACCTCCACACGCCCACCGCCACCACCCGTTATTCCGTGACTTCGGTACCCGCGATAATACAAAACGTACAGTAATATCACATTATTATTATACCCCATCTGGTACCAGTACAGTACTACTAATGACAACTGCGGTAATGGTTACCGCCGCCGCCGGTTCGGTACGGAAATCGACGACCGACGTCGCTTTGCAATCCGCATGTAGGTATAATGTTAATATAGTGTACGATATAACGTTGGTGAATGCGACGTGGCTATCTACTATCTACTATCTAATATCTATATCTCCTCGTCCAGCCGATCGAACGAACTTTATTTACAATTTACAACATAATATACCACAATGTCGTCGGGACACCAAATAACATAATAATGCGAAACTATTATTATGGCTTTGGACCTTGATGATCGACGTGTGTATGCGTTGACGACTAGTTACTTGGAAAATTGTTGAGTGACCTGAAAAAATCGAAATCCTAAACACGTAATCAGCGGTCAGCCATGTTATCGACTGATGTCACACGGTGCCCTAATGAATGTAATGCATTCGCCATTGTAATATTATAAAAACTAGATATTGCTGGTGAAGACAATATTTTGTATTTAAGGATAATCAAGTATATCAATATGTCGAACCTTATAAAAACGACATTACAATTACACAAATAGAATATTAAATTTTAAAAAAAGTGCCTATCTACTCGCCATATTAAAAAAACAACATACCTACATTAATTATATTACAAATTACGTAATATAATTTGTATGACCGAGTAAATTTTTTCAAATAAAGCAATGCTCGAATTGGGAGGACACAGGGAGACTGAGTACCTCAACCATTGATTATAAAATAGTCTATTCTATAATCAATGCCTCAACTAATATTTATAAATGTCTATTTTAAAAAATTAAATTTTCATAAAATTCTATTTTATGTTAATGGGACGCTAGAGACGATTTATGATTTTGCATTTTTTTATTTAAAAAATGAATAAGATACTTGAAAATTGAAATCGTATCTTAATTCTTAGTCATTATAATAATAGTAATTAAATAAAAAAAAACGGGAATGTTAATTTAGGGTTAGGTAGAATTAGTGGTATATTATAATTATTAAGAATTGAATGCAATGATATTGCATTAGAGAGTACGATCTTAGCTAATCTCAATATATTATACTGATAATCCATTCCAAAATTTTACCACGAGTGTAAATTATATAAGTAAATATTCAAAATTAATTTAAAGTTCCTACGATCAAAACTCAATTAGTTATCACGAAATAAAAAAATTAAAAATTTACGGAAATCGTATAATTTGGCTGATTTTTTACCATATTTTGGTAGTTTTTCTTCTCCAAAGGAAAAACTTTTGTTCGAAAAATGAGCTTAATAAAAACCAACTAAATGCAACTTGCTACCGAAAGCATAGGTACCCTATTTGTGGTCACAGACGTATTTAGGGGGGGGCATGTGGGGCTTTGGCCCAGAGAGGTAAAAATTTAGGCATTGATAATACCCATAGACTTATAATATATACTTATATTATAAGTCTATGATAATACCAGGGGACAGAAAAGTATATTGAAGTTTGAGAATTGAGATACAGTATACACAGAATAGATGAAACCAAAATAGAAACTGATATAAGATATTACATAGGCTCTTATGGCCACCTATGGTCAAGAACTACAGACGAGAGGCTAAATTCTTTGGCTGTTTTGACCATAGAGTCAAAAAAGAATCATGTTTGTGTTACAAAAGAAATTAATATTATTATATAGACATTATACGAAATTAAAATAATAAATAAGATTTATTATTTATTAATTTATATAATTGTAACTAATTAAAATGATTTAAAGCTTACTTTTCTATTTGCTGTCACATCTATTAAGTGTTTACAAACATCGTTTTGTTTCTTAGATTTAACAAAGAAGTTAGATTATAATAATATCATTAATACCTTTGCCAATGAAAAAGGTGTAAACATTTTTAATTTTAACTAATTTAATATTGTTATACTTATGGGGTATTTTATACACCAAGGGATTTTTTTTTTTAACCTATTACATTTAGGTTTTTTGTAAATAATTTATATATGTATATATTTGTAAATGTTTTTTATAAACTATAATTAATAATAAATATACTTACTTATAGTAGGTATAATAGGCTACTATAATTATGTAATATGTGCTTCAATAAATTTATTTTTATTTTTACATTGGTTTCGCTATCATGTGTTTTCTTTTACAAATACACCTATTGCTGAAAAAATTTAAGTTGGGAACGGGGCGTTTTTTTTTCTCACCTGGGGCGCAAAATTCCTAAATACATCTCTGTTTGTGGTAGTTGGACCACTATTTCTTTGTAAAAACAATACATTCCTCGCTCCGCTCATAATCTAAAATAATATTTTGATAATATATGAACATTTATCGTTATAATCACTGATTAAAATATACTTAAACCGTATATTTCGAACCGTAGAAATAATTATAAAACCACAGTTATAATAGAATAATCCGTGATAAAACCAGTGGTGTATTGGTATGTATTTATTTATTTTTTTTGGTATACGCTTCATTTTAGTGTTGAATCTATTTGGTTAAGAGCATACATTGGGGAATCGATAGCATATATAGTGTCTATTTTAACATTCAGCTGACGCATAAAAAAATTTCAGTACCTACATAACTACATAAGGTTTTTAATCATTTTAAGAAATATTATAAGTGCTTAAAATAATTACAATTTAAATTATGCATAAATAGACAACTCTTAATACTCTAATAAGTGATTATAAATCGTTTCTTAGTACTAGCTACTTTACTACTTTAGTTATACCTAGAAATTGTATAATAAATAGGTACCTACGTATGATTCGAATTATAATAAAAACATTTTATGAACACTTCATGTTTGTGTTACAAAAGAAATTAATATTATTATATAGACATTATATGAAATTAAAATAATAAATAAGATTTATTATTTATTAATTTATATAATTGTAACTAATTAAAATGATTTAAAACTTACTTTTCTATTTGCTGTCACATCTATTAAATGTTCACAAACATCGTTTTGTTTCTTTGTTTTTTTTAATTATTGGTCCAAAAAAATTTGTTATTTTTTAAAAATTATCTTTAGAATTATAATTCATTGTTTACTGTACCATACATTTACCTATATTAAATTTTGCATAGGTACACAAACACCACCGTATCGTATGTACTAACCGTACGTCCGTATGAGTACGAGAATCCTCATACGGAATTCGCGTTCACCCGTTTAGTCTGATATTTTTTTCATAGTACGGATATTAATTAAGTTGTATAAGTGTATAATAATAACATACACATCAAAAACAATTACCAATTATGAATATTGCCATATCTTCATCAAAATTATGTTTCATTAGAATATTTATAAGAAAAAGATTCAAATAATTAGGTATTTATTTTTAGTATTTTTTGTAATATTGTAGCGTAGTATACCCATAAAATTATACTTTTTTTAAGTATACGCAAAATTTCGGAAATGTGCTTATGCCCTTATGGGTATACGGTATACCCACGTATACCTTCCAATACACCACTGGATAAAACCATAGACCTTTTACTTAGTAAATTAAATGTCTATGGATTAAACCAATTGACTATTAATCTAGTTATTCTGCAGTTAACAGGGATGAGTTGGGGAGGGAGAACATCATTTCGTGATAAAAATTGTCAATCACGATTTTCAAAATATTTTGTAAAAAGATTAAGTAGTATATTATTATGCTTCTATAAAATTTTCAAACCGATAAACCCAAAATTGTAGGTAATATTAATTTTTTTTGGAAAAAAGTTCAAAGCTCTATATTTAGCTAAATAATCAACAAATCCGTTCCAAAATTTTACCACACTTGTATATTACCAATGTTAGTACTTAAAAATATTTCAAGTCCCTACGATCAAAAATTAAATAGTTATCACGAAATAAAAAATTACGGAAATCGTAATTTTGCCGATTTTTTGGTAGTTTTTCTTGTCTTAGGGAAATACTTTTTAGAAATTCGAAAAATAAGCTTAATAAAGTACCAAGATGACGCGATTTTCTACCGAAAGCATATCCTACTTATGGTAATCGGACAATTATTTCTACCCGAAAAAATGTTTTTATATATAAAAAAAAAAAATCATCTTTAAAACAATACATTCCTCGCTCTGCTCAGAATCTAAAATTGTATAATTATTTTAATAAATTCTTAAATTTTTTTGGAGAGTTAAAAGACACGAGCACCCATAGAATTTCCCCTGAATCCTTACCTATACCTGATTGTGTATTGCAAATTAACTTATAAAATAACAGTGAAACCCATAATACTGCAAATATCTGGACTATAGATCTTGTGTTAGTCATGTTTTTAAACATATTATATTTTTAATTTTCATGTAAATTAATAAATATTATTATATTATTTACAATAATACAATAATTTAAAAAATATTTTTTTTTTAAAAATGAATTTTTATATTATTTCAAAAATATTCTCTATTGAAGAAATTCCTCTACCTATACGCATGTTGCCGGTATACCTACCTACGCGTTAATTAGGTATATCCCACTATTTTCTAATCGCTCATAATAATAACCAGCAACACATAATATGCGCAATATGCATTTACACACAATAATTTAATTACATATATTCGATATTATAATATTAATCGTAAAAAAAAACATTAATTCTCTTCCACAGCACAAATGAACGTCACAATAGTATAAACTTATATACTTACTCGACAAATAATTATGTAATAAATATATCGATAATTATACTTAAATTGATAGCTTAGATTATTATTTTTTAAATTTAATTTTAATTATAAAATTAAAAATTAAAATGAGATATTCTGTAGGTACAAACCTGCAGTTATTGTCAAATAATATATATTCGTTCACGTAAAAAATTTCCTATGTATATATTATTTACGAAAATAATAATAATAATATATGTTTATATAAATATAGTTTTAACTGTCCCAATTTTTTTTCCAGTTTATACCAACTAATGAAATTATAGTACAATACTAATTATTATTAGTAACTGCGCATTTAGTATTCACATTCTTTGTTAATTCTCGTTTAAAGAACTTATTTCGCATTTAATAATATTAATTATTATATTCAGGTTTTTTTTAATATTGTTCGTTTGTAAATTAGAATATATTATGTAGGTATATATATATTATACTAATCATAGATGGAGAATAAAATAGTTATAAATCATTTTTTTTATAAAATCATCATTTATCTATTCAATTAAAATGAAAAATAATTTTAACCTAAAATTATGATTTTACCCTATAATCGTGTATACTTCGATTTAATGACATAATGTATTCAACTATAGAAGTAATATTAATTATAAATTCATATTATGTATATAATGTATTACCTTTACAATTTGAACAATACAAATATGAAATATTAGATAATTAATAGGTATATCTATGTTCCATAATATAATGATTATTGAAATTACACATGTCAATGCAAATTCTGAGATTTTTAGAATGTTTATTGATTTAATATCAGAATTATTTATTCAGAATATAGGTACGGTGTGAATATATTATTTAAACGTTGCAGTTGTTTTATTTATTTATTTATTTTTTTTTTTTTTGTATAAAAATGATAAAAGAAATAAGAATTTAAATTTAAGAACATGGCTATTTTTTCGTCTATCTATAAGATACGAGTGAGGAGTGACTATTACTTTTACTTACATTGATTTAAAATTCATACTTACATATCTGCAGTTACCGAATAACTAAATGCGCATATAACTAGATCTAATATCTATATGCTAATTGCTAGGTTAGGTTATACTTATAGTCATAGGTATTGAACAATAAGTGAAAAAATATAAGTAATATATACATTTTGGCATGAATAAAATGAGTAAAGACGTCTCTTAATTCTCAAGTGGAGGTAGTTTGACATGTATTAATTAATAAAAAAATTAATAATATAAACATTTTTTTTCTTCTTTTATCCAACAAAATTAAATATATAAAAGGTTTAAATTAATATGTATTTATATTCAAATCAGAAAATAACTTTCACAAACATTTTATTTTTTATTAGATTCTGATCGAAGCGAGGAATATATTGTTTCTACAAAGATGTTTTTTTTTGTACTTTCGGTAGCAAATCGTATAATCTTGGTACTTTATTAAGTTCATTTTTCAAATTTCTCAAAAGTTTTTCCCTAGAAGAAGAAAAACTACTAAAAACTGGCAAAATTACTATTTCCGTAATTTTTTTTATTTCGTGATAACTAATTTAGTTTTGATTGTAGGGACTTGAACATTTTTTTAAGTACTAACATAAGTATTATACAAGTGTGGTAAAATTTTGGAACAGATTAGTTAATTATTTGGCTATATTTTTCTATAGTTCTTATATAGTTCTATACATCTAGTCGGAATAGGTGTATGTTAGTATAAGGTATCGGAATTACAAGTATATATTATATTCTATACATCTATCATATATGTGCAGGCCCGGATTGGCTTGGCGAGTTACCGAGAAAATCTCGGTGGGCCGGTAGAAAATACATAGTAAATGTGTTAAAAAATAATACAAAAAAAAAAAAAAATATTAATGTTACACCCCAATTTTATTGTATTTCAAAATAAAATTTACTAGAAATACTATAAGAAAATTAGCTATATATACGTTTAAAAGATAAAATTATAAAATATTGATATCTCGGTGGACCAAATCCTGTCTTGTCTATGTATATACGCTATAATACTATAAAGGTAACTGACAATCACGATACTGCAAACGATAATCATTCTAATTGTTTTTTAACAACCTAACTTTCTCAATATTTATTTGATATATAATGTATGTAACATTACGACATTACCATATCTATTAGGCATAACATACGTACAATAATAGAACAATTTCTATACAATTTTGGAATAGAGTACTCATCTAATATAAAATATGTTATGTATATAATTAATAGTTGGAAAACGTATTAAAATGTAATTAACAACTATTCCTACGTGTATTGTTATTTCAGCTTTATTTCATATGTCTTAAAAATCTACTGTCACATCCAGTGGCGGCTCGCAAGTAAAATCATTGGGGAGACTGAAAATTAAATTTAAAAAATTTAACACAAAAATGATAAAAAAAATAAATATTTTTTTATTATTATAATTGTAATAGCTTTTTAAATTAGATAATTTATATTATTTTATATTCTAATTCAATTATTCTTTCTTTTTTATTCGGACGCACGACACGCTGCAGGTTTTCGTGTTTACAGAAAAATACGTCACTGCGATGGGAACGACAATGAATGAAGGGAAACTTCGAATGAGTCTAGTCTCAATGTACAGAATAACATCTATACAATCTACCCCCGTCCACCACCTTGTTAGCATATGAAATTTGTATACACATTTGAGTCTCTCGAACGGCAGACTCCAGAACTAGCTACCGTCATCGTTATCGATATTTTTTGACCGTATTATCATTAATTGTAAAAAATTATTATCGAAAAACCCATAATAATTATTTTAAAAATGGATAAAAATATTAAATTATAATACAATTTTCTAATTTCTTCAAACTCTTTTATTGTGTTACAACTTTTTTTTATGGGGTATCGCTGTCTTAAAGACTCCCCTGACGAGTCGCCACTGGTCACATCTCACATATGCTTATAGTGTTTATTATTTGTTTATATTTGAAATGTATATCATTATTAATCACGATTCACGTTAATTATTGACTATTGTATAAACATAACGGACTTACTGACATTAATCAAGCAACTAAAACACGTAGCTGGTCCCAAGTGCTGGCAAAAGACTTAAAACAACTATTGGAAGTACACTGTAAACTTTAAATATTTTTTTTTTTTTTTTTGTAATAATGTCAATCAATAAAGAATTAAGAAAGTAATACCTATATAGAAGTCAAACAAGCTTTAAATGCATATTAAAGTCTATTAAAAATTTAAAATATATATTTTAAATTATTTTTAAAATATCGAGATAGAACATTTTAATTATTAACCAATAAAATTACAGTTATTAACATGATATAATACATCTAATTATATAATAGTATATATTATGTGTAATATATAAGTTGTTCCGTATAACATTATATTAGGTACTTACAGAGGCGTATTTACGGGAGGGGTCAAACGGGTTTAAACCCCCTCTCACATGACCAAAAAAAAAAAAAAAAATTGCTGCCTATGAATAATATTATTTTGCCACCTGATTTAGATTTTGCATTATAATGTATGTACAGGTACAGAACATTTTTAATTTAATTTTTTTATATTATAAAATGGCTTCATAAAAACTATCAAAAAAAATCTGAACCCCTCTTTATAAATTGCTTATTATACCTATGTAGAGTACTTTGTTTTATTATTTTGTATAATTATGATATAAACTAATTCAAAATATTTAATGAAAGTTTTGGTTTGACTAGTATTTTTCCTAACATTAACATTTACATAACATTTCACCACGGTCTTCGTGAACCGAAAAGACGAAGAAGAAACGTCCGGAATCGAATGCCTGGTTTAGTTAGATTCTGAGCAAAGCGAAGAATTTATTAGTTTAACAATATGTACTTTATGTCTGAAGCACGATTTTGGCAGAAATAATGATCCAAGGTCCAACTATATAACAAATAGGATACCTATACTTTCGGTAGAAAGTTTCTTCTATTTGGTACTTTCTTTATTATACTTTGTTATTTCATATTGGAATTTCTCAAAAGTTTTTCTTTTAGATAAGGAAAACTACCGAAAAACTGCAAAATTCACGGAAACTAAATTCAACAAACTAGATTTTAGAGAAAATAAGTATTGACCTTATAACTTTTTTCCAAAAATGTTTAATCTTTCCTGTAATTTTTGTTTTTTTGATTTGAAAATTTTATCAGATTTTAATCATATACAACTTAATTTTTTTATAAAATATTTTCAAAATCGTGACTGACAATTTTTTTTATAAACTTTTAAAGCTAAACAACCAAAAAATGGCAAAATTACGGATTCTGTTATTTTTAATTTTTTTTTCCGTGATATCTAATTAGGTTTTAATTGTAGTAATTTGAAAAATATTTTGAGTATTCACAAAAGTATTCTTTAATGAACACAAAAATTTCGAAACGATTGATTGATTTTCTGACTAGGTATAGAGTTTTGAATTTTTTGCCAAAAATGTTTAATATTTCCTTCAATTTTCGGTTTATCAGTTTGAAAATTTTATCGAAGTCTAATCATATACAACTTAATCTTTTTACAAAATATTTTGATAATCGTAACTGACAATTTTTTTTATAAGCTTCTAAAATTTGAATATTTTTAGTAGAATTGAATATTATATATATTTTTTTTTTTCTAATGTATGAAAACATTTTTTTTTGATAAAAATACTGGTCTGATTACCACAAATCGGGTATGCTTTCGGTAGAAAATTGCGTCTAGTTGGTACTTTATTTAGCTCATTTTTTCAAATTTCTCGAAAGTTTTTCTTTGGGAGAAGAAAAATAACTAATTGAGCTTTGATCGTAGGGACTAGAGAATTTTTTTGAGTATTAACATAAGTAGTATACAAGTGAGGTAAAATTTTGGAATGAATTATTAGTATAGTGTATTGTAATATATTGAGTTTCGCTCAGAATCATATTTTCTAATGCAATATTATTGCGTTCAAATCTTAATTATAATAAACCACTAACTTCTCCGAGAACCCAAGGGACGAAGGAGGAACGCCTAAAATCGACATTCCCACTTTTTTCGAATGCAATATCATCGCTTTTAAATCTTAATTATAATATAACATAATAACATTCCACTACTAACATCTCCAAGGACCGATGGAACAAAAAAGGAACACAGATTCAATTGTCCAGCTATTTTATTATTTATTGATACAAATTATAGATCTTTATAAATGTTACAACTATCTCGTCAATATAATAAACATATTATAGTTATGCCCTTGTTGAGATAAATGTTATTTTTCTTTAAATAAATAAATAACAACATTTTAAACATTTTTTAATAATCAAAAGTAGTTTTTTAATCGAGTTAATCGAATAAATTATAATTTATGTCAGGAATTCCACTAGTTGTTGATAGTTTCTTGTTTTTTATATTAACTAGAATACTTATATTTACTGTATAATTATAGTTATTTTCAAACTTTTTTCTAACGTTTTAAATATATCAACTCGTATATCGAATGTTTAACATATCAAATATAAATATTATATATTTTTTAGGTATCTGTATATTTAGAATTCTACTCAATTATTTATTTACAATTTGTATTTTATAATTTATAGTATAAAATTAAAATATAAAATAATTATAGTTTCATGTATCTAATTTATATTTTATAACAACGGTAATGAATAATAATTATATATTGTTTGATATATTAACTCAAGGTAATAATGAATCCACTTGGAATTGTTTGTTTGGTATTTTTTTACAATTAACGTAATTATTGATAGTTGCTTTCAACGTAGATACATTTCATCAATCCCCCACTAATTCAATAATTTCCATTTTGTCCAATCCAAATCATTATTGTGTTATTAGTGTAATCTTGTATCACTATTTTTAGAACTTATGCAGGGTCCATTTCATAGCAAAATTTAAAAAACGCGAGAGTTGCTGGCAATTTGTTCCACAGCTCCCTCACCTATAAAAAAAGTACTTTTGTTATTTCTTTCAATACAAAAAATTACTCTGAATTAGTATACCTACATATTTTGTGAGAAATCAATTTTGTAAGATTAATTGAATACATTTGGAATTTTTGTCATTGATACCTATAGCATAACATATAAGAGTTTATAAATCTATATTTATTTTTTAATATTAAATTTGGTATTCTGTTCGATTGTGGTATTTATTATGCAATTATAATATTCTATAATTACAATTATAATATATAATATATATTATGTATATATATACACATATATTATTGTTATTTTTTAGTTATTGACATGAATCATATATGGTGACAATACGTAGTACAATTATAAACCTCCCACGATGAAATGACATCATAATCATCATATCAATTAAACAATTTTCCACCGAATATTTGGGCAATAGTATCTTTGAAATTAACTAGAATAATTAATATGCCTATGAATCATTTCACAGTCATTTAATTAAAAGTTAGTATACATCCTAATATTTAGAACTTTATCAATAAAATAACTGAGCTGCAAACTAATATTTATATAAAAATTAATTTTATCAATGAACCATATATAATATAGGGATATATTATATATCCATTTGAATAATGCAAAATGGCTATCAAGTGGCACAATTTACTACATAGAAATGTAGACCTAAAAGTAGCTCAATTGACGTCTAGTCCAAAGACAATATAGTAATAAAAGCGTTTGAAATAACATATTTTTGAATGATTCTATATATTAAGTAACTCTATCATTACGTCATATTCGAATAAATGGGCAAATAAGTGCAATTTTTTTTTCATCTATGAACCAAAATATATATCTCTTCGGGTCATTTACTTTTATCAAGTAAAGGTAAATGTAAATCCACCTATATACCTATATAGGTACGAGGTACCTACCTAACTAAATTTCAATATATCCACACAATCGAGTATGTTATAATTTTAAAAGAAACTTACAATTGTTTTGTATCTTAAATTTACTATTTATTTTATGTTATGTACTAATGTCACAATCTGTAAATACATTTTTTTATACAATAAGGACTTATAAAATAAATTAAAAACAGATTATACCTAGATGACATCTTTAACAAATCCATTCATTACAACTTCGTCACGTGAAAAGGTTGTCTCTTTAATATTATACGTATACGTATAATTAAAAAGTTATTCAATTTTCAGTTGTTGTTACTTGCTAGATACATTATAAATAGTAAAAAATAGTATAACGGGGATATACTTTTTTCCCCTCCAAAAAAAAAAACTTGTATGATTTGACTTAAACGATCACCGTCCATTTTATATTATTATGTTATCCTAATTAATTTGTAAAAACTAATTTTAGGGAATATAATAACTTCTCTCCAATAAAAAATGTATCCGTTGAATATTTTATTATCGCCTGCAGTCATGGATATAATTTTATGAATATTTGTTGATCCAATATTCTATGAAAATAATAATATAAGTAATATGTATATAATATAAACAATTTTACAATAATAATTAATATCATGCGTTGTCGTATTTATATTAGAACGAGTTTTTATATATTTTTAGATATTAATATATTATGTTAAAATAATATATTATATGGCGTCTATATTAACTGTATGAATGTTTTGATCATTCATTTTGGTAACCATGAACACGAGAAATGAGGTCAGATGACAACTCAATGTTTTATTATGTGTGCTTGTTTATTAAATACCATCATAAATACTGTATTGATAACATTTAAAATAAAAACCAAAATAGATGTTTATATCGAACTAATTATTGGTAAACTATTATACTACATTACTACTTATAGGTAGGTTTATTAAAATTGTATTATATCTAGATATAGAGTACCTTTAAAGTGCATGTATTCTGATGGCCCAGTGATTCAAACCATGAGGGATGTTTTGATTATAACTTTGGGGAGGGGGTGAGTCACATAAAAAGGATTAAAACATAGGTAATATATATACTATACATATTTTAATACATTAATAACATAAATTCTATTATTAATATAAATAAAAAAATACTAATAAAAATGTGTTGTATAATAATATTTATTTATCTATTGGTTCATTTAGTTATTAATTTGTTTTGTATCATAAAAAATTATATATTTTCATGATCGATATAGTTTTTTCTTTAAAAATTATCATTCTCAGCTAATTCTAAGACATCGTCAGAACTATCGACAGAAGAAATTAATCCGGCAATACTTAGGTCTAAATATTATCTTATATTTTATTCAAATAAACATTTAAGAAAGAAATAATTTTTTTTTAATTTCCGAAAGTTATGTATTGAGGGATACCTTTTATTTATTTTCCACTCAGCTGTTCAATTACATTTACATTTCAAGTATATCCGTGCAATATGTTTTTAAATCACATGAAAAATAAAAGAAAATTTGATTACAAATATATTGATAATAATAATAATAATATGTAACTAATTTAATTTATTAAATAAAAATAAAAATATTAAAGTACAAGTACAATTATTGAATTATGTTATATAAGTAAACAAAAGCGAAACAAATTAATTAATTAATTTTCTAATATTTGACAATACTGAAACGTCTGGCAGTTGAAATTAAAGGACATTTTTTAATATACCTATAAAATATAAATTTAAAAAATTTAGCTTAAATTATAAGTGGAAAAAAGGCCTTAAATAGGATCAACTTGTCGCAAGACACTTAGCAATAACTTTTATTTTAAATTATAAAATTAGTTAAGTTTAAGCCCAGTATTATCTTAAGTATTTTTAAAGAATCCAAAAAAGGCTAAATCAACTTAAATTACTAAACTGTTATAACACCTTTATTTAAACAGAATGCTTTTTGTATTTTTGTTTTTTGCGAAAATATCCATGTTTTCTACAAAAAAAAAAATTATTTTTGCTAAAAACAATAATATTATTTAAGCCATGAACGCTAATTAATTCAGAACTTTTTGTGTTAAAATAAAATGTGAAAATCAAACGGTGCTATCCATAAGCGCAAATAACAAATGGTGACTGGGGGAGGAGGGCAAATCACCCTCCCCAAAAAAAAAATTCTTTGTAGCCCCTTAAAAAACAAAACAATTATCAACTTTTTTTAAAAAACTATTTTAATTTAGGACTATAGCCCCCCTAAATTTCAGCACTAGTTGCGTCATTGGTGCTATCTACTAAACAAAATGTAATATTATAAGAACCAAAATGTTTTATCTAAATTATGTTAATTCTGTTAATTGTATACGGCTAGGTCCTAGGTAGTATAATTTGAATATTAGTCGTGCGATAATAAATATACCTATTATAAAGTTTATTTAGTTCCAATTTTTATCAGTTTATAAAAAAACACAATAAAACATTTATTGTGTTTTTTTAGTTTAACAATCATACACAAAACACAATACACATAATATCGTGTATGTTATTTATATATGAAATCAATTATATAACTGCTGGAATTAAACTATTCCTCATTATACTTAAAAATTAAAATAAATTTAAAATTAGATTATAGACGAATAAATACCTTTAAAAGGTATTATTACATTCATATAATACTTTATAGCTATAGATTACAGCTTTATAAGTATGTCGAGAAACATACTTTTTAAATATCAATAAAAATATATTACTAAGTACTTATGTCTTATAAGATATGTAAAAAACGAATGACGAATAATGTTCAATTTTTATCGTAAAACGATTTAAAAATAAGAGAGGACAGAGAAGGTAGACTATAGATATTTATTTAGGTATTATATAAAAAAAACTCTTGATAAGCAAAGTTCATTAATATATTTTTAACCATTCAACATAAAAAAACCAGGAAGGTCGATTTTGAACGTTCCTCTATCGTTCTCGAAGAAATTAGTGGTTTATTATAATTAAGATCTGAATGCATTAAAAAATATGATTCTGAGCGAAACTCAATATAATACAATATTATACTGATAAGCCATTCCAAAAGTTTACCACGTGTGTAAACTACCTATATGAATACTTAAAAAAAAATTCAAGTCCCTAGGATCTAAATTCAATTAGTTATCACGAAATAAAAAATAAATAAAATAACAGAAACCGTAGTTTTGCCGATTTTCCGCTATTTTTTAGTGGTTTTTTTCTCCCAAGGAAAAACTTTTGATAAAATCGAAAAATGAGCTAAATAAAGTACCAACTAAAAGAAATTTACTACCGAAAGTATACCCTATTCGTGGTAATCAAACTATTATATCTACCCAAAATCGTGCTTTCAGACATAAAAAAAACATTATTGTGAAACCAATACATTTTTTGCTTCGCTCATAATTTAATAATAAATATATGCAAATATTAACGATATTGAATTCATATTTCTTTAATGATATTTGCCAATATTACAAGTTACATAAGAAAGTACTTAAGTAAAAGATAAGTGTATTTTTATAAAATGTAAATAAGAAGAAAAAACAGAAAAATATAAAAAAAATGTGATGCTTTAAAATATTTAAAAAATACATCAGTTTGGTACTTTATTTGGCTTATTATTCAAATTTCTCAAAACAATTTATTTGGTGTAAGGAAAACGACCAAAAAATGTTTGAAAAACAGCAAAGTTTGCGGAATCCTACATTTTTAACGAACTTGAAGTACATTATTTTATTACAACTCATTTTTCTGTTGCATATTAGTTGATAAATAAAGAAAATTATAACAAGAATATTTATAAAAATGTCGATTGTGGACGGTTCTCCTTCGTCCCTTCGGTCCTCGGAGAAATTAGTGGTTTATTATACTTAATATTTAAATGCAATGATATTGTAGTAGAAATACGATTCTAAGCGAAACTCAATATATTACAATATACTATACTAATAATTCATTCCAAAATTTTACCTCACTTGTATACTACCTATGTTAATACTCAAAAAAATTTTCAAATCCCTACGATCAAAACTCAATTAGTTATCACGAAATTAAAAAATTTTAAATAACAGAAATCGTAATTTTGCCAATTTTCCGCCATTTTTTGGTAGTTTTTCTTCTCCCAAGGAATAACTTTTGAGAAATTTGAAAATGAGCTAAATAAAGTACCAACTAGACGCAATTTTCTACCGAAAGCATACCCGATTTGAGGTAATTAGACCAGTATTTCTATCCGAAAAATATTTTCATACATCAAAAAAAATATATATATATAATATTCAATTCAACTAAAAATATTCAAATTTTAAAAGCTTAAAAAAAAAATTGTGAATTACGATATTTAAAAAATTTGATAAAAAGATTAAGTTGTATATGATTGAGGTTCAATAAAATTTTCAAACCAATAAACTAAAATTGCAGGAATTATTACACATTTTTGGAAAATAATTTAAAACTCTATACTTAGTCAAAAAATCAACCAATCATTTCCAATTTTTTTTTTCTAGTATAAAAAACTTCTGTAAATACTCTAAAAAATTTCAAGTCCTTACAATCAAACCCTAATTAGTTATCATGAAACAAATAAATTTAAAATAACGGAAACCGTAATTTTTCAGATTTTCGGTAATTTTAGCTTTAAAAGCTTATAAAAATAATTGTCAGTCACGATTTCCAAATTATTTGGTAAATAGATTAAGTTGTATATGATTAGGCTTTGATAAAATTTTCAAACTGATAAACCCAAAATTGTAGGAAATATTAAATATTTTTGGAAAAAATTTGAAATCTCTATACTTAGTCAGAAAATCAACTAATCGTTTCAAAATTTTTTTCTCATTATAGGTTAAAATGAGAATAAAATAATGAGTAAAGAAGTATAATATACAAACATTTTATTATGAACACAATGTTATGTTATTGGTAAAATCTATTACAATTTTTTTGAAATTATATATACAATTTAATTTAAATTTCGAATATAGGAAAATAGGTTCGACATTCAAATAAACGAAAAATTAAGTATACAATGTATTATAATAAAGTATCTACATTATGAAATAAAGAATTGAAAAAATATACTTAGATATCTATATGGCTTTATGTAAATGAAGGTCTTACAAAATTCGGAACCAGATTTTATGCTGATTATATCAAACTATAATACAAGTATAGCTACCAAAAAACGTAAAGAGAATATATAAAATTATAAAAACTATGAGAAAAAAAGATTTATATTTAGAATTTTGACCTCAATGAAATTATTGACGGCTCTAGCAAGGTGAGGGAGAACGTTGTAGCAAAGAAATCGATATTATAACCTATGTTTGAATATTTTATACTGTAAATTTGATCGACGACAAGGTATGAATATTATATTAGAGAGCAATATAATATACCTATAAAGTTATTTACGATTTTATAAATTATTTTTTATTAGAAATAATTATATGCAAGCGTAAAATATAAATTAATTATAATGTTATTTGACTTATTATCATCAAAATAAATAAAATAAAAATATGTCGTATATTTGTATATTTCTGTTTATTTTGATACCTTCTGTTGTATATTAGCTTAATTTTTGGGGTGTAAAGGGATGTATACTTACACCCTCAAACATTTTGGGGGGACTGTTATACTATTGATTTACACCCTCCGAAATATCTGTAATTTTAAAATTAAAATTTCTGAAATATTTCTACTAACATTTAGTATTTTTTAATATGCATCTTTAGGTCTCATAATTTTCTAAAAATAAACAGCCTCTGCCTTATGGTTTATTGTTAATATTTTTTTAAAACAATTTTATTAGAAATAAAGTTAATATAATTATTACGAGTTAATTTATAACATGTAGAGATGTATATAATAATATTAAAACTGTATTGTTGTGTAGACATTTAACGTAATCGTACAATTTGTTTTTTGCATCAAGAATTAGGGATATATATACGTAGGTAGGTAGATACATAATTATATCTAACTCTATAACGATCTTTAACCACATAATACTAAAAACTACTATAGAGATTTACAGGTTGAGCTAAATTTAATGCAAAATATATTACTCGTTTCTGTATGAGAAATAAAAGAAATATAAGAAACATTATGTATAAGTATAAGCAACAAACAAATTTATAATCTAAGTAATTAAACTATATGGAGGCTTGAAATTTTTAAAATAAAATAATAATAATAATAAGCTCTACTTTTTTACTGCAACATAACATTCGTTATTCTAAACATCCCGAGCTCTAACAAAACCGAGCTCTAACAAAAAAACATTTTAATATGTGTTTATAACTAATTTAATTTCTGTTTTAAATGGGTAATGATTAATAATTAGAAATTAAAATTCGGATTTAAAGCATCTAAACTTTAATGCACCCAATAAGGGGATCTACAGTATCAGTACACTTAACACGACACTCGAATACCCTACATTTCGTTTACACGACAATATGTATGTTCAATCTAAAATACTAACTATATAAATAAATGTTTTACTATGGAACAAATAAAATAGAATGAAAAATTATTGTTTTATTACTTTTTTTTCAGAAATAGTTATTTAAGTTACCAATATGATAGTACATATTTAAAATATATATATATATATATATAGGTATATCAGGTACCTAACTTGTGAGCGTAACATTTGATTTTATCTACTCTTATTTAACCTATCATGCATGTGGATAATAATAAAAAAAAATACCGGAAAAATGCAAAATACAATAAATAAATTTAGAATGAAATGGATTACACTTAAAGTGTTTTAGATTCTGAGCGAAGCAAAGAATGTATTGGTTTTACAAAGATTTTTTTTTTTGTGAATGCAAACACTTTTTTTGGTAGAAATAATGGTCCGGTTACCGCGAATAGAGTAACTATTTACGCAGAAAAAAATTACCTATGCAATATAATTTGTAAAGAAAATTAAAGAGAACCATTATTTTTAATCATACACATATTTTAGGATTCATATTATTCGATAGTTACTAGTTATTGATTAGCTAACAATGTTTAAAATTAATCTACTGGAGGTTTTCATGTACGAAGCTCATACTCGACTATATAACATTATTGTTTTTAGTTGTAAATATATAAAGTATCTACCTTGTAAACGATCATATATGTGTAAATAATTTTGTTGATTAAAGTTAACATTTTCATCAAATAATCAAACCAAAGATCAAACAAATTCGTCAAAATTGCCCATAGTTTCGATTTTCTACTTGTGACGTCAAGGCACGAAATTATTTATCAATAGGTGTCAAGGCAACGACTGAGAACTTGCTTAACAAACATCGCCGCACATCAAACCTTTTTGTCAAACACGCTAAAAATCAAGATTTCCACCAATCACATCAACATTTTTTAAAGAATTTCATAATTTACACTTTATAGTGACATTAACGAATTAATTTATTAATAAAATTATGACAAATATATTGTAATTAATTTAAACAACCTCGATTTACTCGAAATTTTATTGATAAAAATCCAACTTCGCAAAAAAATACTTACTTTGGTATAATAAGGTATTACCAGTGATGTACTCCTAAAAAATGTATGGGTACACACCCAAATAACACTATGTTTACATGTAAGGAAAATTCAAACCCCTCTCATACATACTCATAAGATAAATCTCTTTAGTTTACTACATAAAACAAATCATAAAAAATTTACATTTTGCACTGCACATTAATAGTAATATTTATCAATATCGGTTTCGATTAACAATATCATATTCACATACTATAATAACTAATAAGTATTTAATATACTGTAATAATTTAAAGATAAGACGTGTCGACCATGTGCATTGTATTAATTGACTGTTGAAAAGTAGAATCGAAACAACGATGAAGAAAAATGAGTTTCATGTCTCCCACGAATGTCAGTATTGACATAAAATTTACAGTCTCAAATAGGGAGCATTTTAATTTATTATCCTTAATTATCTTCTTTTATTAAATTTTAAGCTGCTTAAAACTGAAATAGTGGGTACACATAAATATGTGACCGTGTACCCGCAGACTTCTGATTTTTATTTAGGTACACGCAATGGCGTATTTGGGGGGAGTGTCCTGGGGGTTAAAACACCCCCCAATTTCTTTTGTAAGAAATATGAGCTCATCTCAAATCTTTAATATATAAAACGTGGTATATTTTTGATAATAATAAAAAATAATAATAAAAATATTAACGTGAATGGGTGAAACTAAAACGATTCCAAACTATAATTATATTTCCAGAGAAAAGAATATTGTCTGGACACCCCCTAAAAAAAATTACTAAGTACGCCACTGGTTATACGCATATATTTAAATGTAGCAAGTGGGTACACGTTGTGTACCTGCGTTTACCCTCCACTGAGTAATTAGGTACCGACGAATGTTTTGTCCATTGGACGCATAGTTTTCTAACCGAAATGTGTATATTTTCCCAAAATGAGAAAGTTTTCAACTATTATTATATTATTCTTAAACCTAACAACCATCCTGAACTTGCTTCATCGTAATAATCCTCCTCCTATTTTTCTCAAAAATTTGTAAACAACTTTTTATGAAACGGATACGTTTCATAATACACGAAAAAGTTGCTCTACAAAATCTTCAATTTAGTTAACCATTTAAGATTTAACAATCAAACAAAACCGTAGACTACCTACTATGTAATAAATTACACATCAGCAGCGTTAGAAAATAAACAATTTTAACCTAACCTTTTCTCACGAAAACCGGGTGAGGTTCCATAAGATGGTATTTCCTCTTCCTCTTTCCTTCTTTTTAATATTTTCAGGGGGGGGGCATAATTTTAGGGGCTGCAAATAGTTTATGATATAAATATATTATCATGTATGATATATTATTATATATTTGGCCTACAATTTTACCCCAGGGCAGGAAATGTCTAAGGGCGGCCGCACACGAGCAACTTTTTGTTGCGCAACTGTTTTGTCTTTTCCACAAATTCCATAAAGTCAAATGTAGTCCCGTACACGGGGCGACCAAATTTTTTAGTTGCTCAACCCGCCGACAGAAAGGCAACGAAAATGTCTCCGTGTAGTTTCTTCTCCTATAGTTTAGTATCTACGTGCACACACGGGCGACATTAAAGTTTCCGTTTAATTTTTTCAGTGACGTCTGAGCAAGTGATATAGATACCGCTGTCATAAAACGTTCTATTGTTTATTAATATTCTATTAGTTACACTCATTCGGAAATAACCAAATAATTTCTCTGGGTAACTTCATCAAATATCAAAGTAAATTTCCCTTAATTCATTCTTTCAGACATCAGCGGGTGATCCCAGTATTTCCTTTTCCGTTGATTTTTCCTGTGTCGAATGATAAGAGCACAACTAAAGTCTCCATAAAATCCATAATTAGTTTTAGTGATGTATGTAATTGATGATAGAGATAGAAAATGGACGATTGTGAACAATATGAATAATTATAAAATTATAATTTAATAAATATATTTATATAGAAATAATAATTATGAACGATACGTGAACAAACGATGTGCACGCGTATTTATCAAATGCACAATACAACACGTGAAAATGAATTTATTTACAAGAAATAGTTGACCATCGTGGCACACTCTCAATAACCGAAGCAACTAGACGGCGACAAAGACAAAATAGTTGCGCGACAAAAAGTTGCTCGTATGCGGCCGCCCTATGTGCCCCACTGAATATTTCCAATACCAAATAATATTATTCATGCGGTTTATGCTAATAATAAATAACTTTATCGTCAAATATACTGACCCAATGCAAACTACTATCGATTTCCATTACATTCTTGCAATATGGTATAATAAATTGCAAGTATAAAAAGTAATCGAAAGTAAATCAATTCACACATTTACTCCACTTCAAAAACACTATCAGTCTCATTAAATAATATTCGAATTCCAATAGAAAATTCAGCGAAATATTTAGGCTTTGACCAGATAGGAGTCTAAATAATAATAATGCTATCTTTTATAGTAGGTAATTATAAAATGTTTAAAAATTATTTATACATTATTTTTTTGTTTTATTCAAATCAACGACAAATACGTGTTTTCAACTTAATCACTTTGTCTCTACATTCTCTAACGTGAAGAAATATAGCAAAATAATCATTCACAGGACAAAAATTATAACATTTAGAGTAAATTTTGCTAGACTACTAGATTAGTAGTAAATTAAAGTGCCAAATATTTTTTTTTAAATTGATCATTGATATTATATTATTATTAGTTTTGTAAAAAAGTCTGATAAAGAAGTTACAATTTGTATAACTTGTGGTAATAGGACAATTATTTCTGTCTGAAAGTGCTTATAGACAAAAAAAAAGTACACATCTTTGTAAAATCTATATATTCCTCGCTTCGCTCAGAACCAAATAATTGTACAATTAAAAACACTATAATTTGAATCATATCATATTTATTATCATTATTTTATTTTGTAAATAATTTATAACCAAATATACATTTATTTTAATAATTTATATTTAATCATATTCTGATCATATACCAATAATTGTACTATGATCAATTTACCACAAACCCAAATAATTATTTTAGTAAATATAAATAGTTATAGATTTTAAAAACACATTTGATTTTAATAACAATACAATAAGGCCAACATGATAAAACAACATCTCTAATAAGTAATATATAATAACAAATATTATTCACATTTCAAAGTAATAACAATTTACAAATTAAAAATCAAATAGTTGTGTTTATTTACTGCAACTAAATGTAACAAATATATTTCAAAGATCATAATTTTTTATTTCTTTTTCATTTTGTGGCAGTGGAGTAAAAATTAGTTATTGTATTATTATTTTTCAATTTTAATAAGATGAAAATGAAGCAAAATAATATATTTATATATATAAAAAAAAAAATACAATAAAATAATTCTTATAAATCTAATAGTAAATACATTCTGCATATTATAATATATTTGTAATTTAAACTTAAAATTTTATAGGTAATAAAACCAATTGTTTTATTTTAATACACAGTTTTACAAGAGATCAAACATCAATCCATATTTGATTTACAAAAAATATGCATATAGTCTTAAGCGTAATAAATTATATTTTAGGATGCCATGTACGTTTTAAAAACTAATGTGTAACGGTATAAAAAAAAATATATAATATTTTTTTCCTGAAATGACTTTCAAGTAACATATTATAGTAATTTAAAAATGTAATAATTATAATATAAGCATATAAATAGATAGATAGATAGGTGAATATAATATATATTTGATTACTTTTATAATGAATATGTTACTATTTATTAATGTATACTATAATAACCATCTGTAATGTAAAAATATACTATTAACTATAAATTAGAATTTATGATATTTTAATATTTAGATTATTTATTTTCTAAAAGTAAATATATAATCTAATAAAACAATATGTAAAAAAAATGTAATTTACAATAACCTAATTGGTAATCATAATGTCAACAAAATAAAATTAATATATGTAGATACAATAAAATAACTAATTTACTAAAAAGTCTAAATTAATAATTGAATAACAATGGGAAAAAACAAAACAATAAAATAGGTATAATATAATATTTTCAGTACATATTTTATATTAAACAAGGGTTGTTTTGTTAAAATAACCTTGAATGTCTTTTTAATATTTTTGTTATTGATCACAGTATATTGAGGTTTTTTTTATAACAATTAACAAGTAAATACGAATCATTTGTTATTCGTTCAGTCATAATTTGTTGTGTTACTGTTGAAAAATATTCACACAAATAAATTGTAACAATTTAAATAATATTAACAAACAAATTGTTACAATTCTTTTATTTTATAGACAATTAAATTATACTAACAACACAATAAATGATCTTTTAAACATCACAGCAATTTAGATCTTAATTTACCAAATATTTCTAAAATCACGTTCTTTAATATATATATATATATATGTATTAAATAGACACACTTCAACAAAAATTTTTTTTACAATATTAACAACTCTTTGATGGTCCGTTCTAGTCACGGCCAGTTCTAATTGCCTAAAAAACACTATAATGTTGAACATATTTTAACAGATGTTATCACAGTCTAATTAGTTAAATGTGTATTTTGAGTTTCACTCGTAATATAAGTAGAACCACTTAGTTATACAGTTTGTAGTAGGAACACTTTTCCTAATAAAATATAATAGATACATACATTTGTTTTATTGTTATTGAAAACAAATATTTTATTTAAAAGCAATTGGGTTGATCATTGCATAAAAAATTGATCTTCATGATATTCTATTAAGTAAAAATTAAAATGTAAATTAGTGAAGACTATATGAATATGATTGTTTCATTATGTTTAAAATTTAGATAAAATATGAAATAAAAAAATAAATTATGATTAATGAACAATAAATTAAAAATGAACTTTGGTAACTTTCAATAATTTCACATTTGCATGGTTAAAGGTTTTTTAAATTAAATAAGTTTAAACTAAATTTATTTATTACTATTAATTGATTAGACAAATCCAAAAACAGAAGAATATATTTTAACCAAAACATTTTTTACTTTAGATTATATACTATGGATGCTACTCCCATTAAACTCATGTTATAAAATTGATGACGTTATTACCTGCGTTTTAGCAAAAAATGAGGCCAAATTATATTGGCGTAAAATAATTGGCTTATAGCTCTATCCATAATATATGATCCAAATTTTTTACATTATAAAATAATAAATTATTATTATTATTCAGTCATTTAATTTCAAAATTATTTCATATTTATATAAAAAAAAAAAATTAAATTTTTAAATTTTAAATCTTTAGACTTTAGAATAATAATAACAATATGAAATACTCAAATTAATTAATAATTAAATAATTATGTAATAAAACAAAACTTGATTGTGATAAATTTTAAAATTATATTTTCATTATTTTTGGAATATTGGATATTGCCCTTTATAGGGACATATAATATTTTGTTTTTCTTAACATTAAATTAAATTATTTGAATAGTACTTTAAATTTATTTTTATAAAAACATTTAACTTTATGCCACTATATTATATTGTTTATGACAGTATATGTTTACTTCTATGATCAATGACTAAAACCATAGTTCATTAAATATTATGGATCAACAACACATGCTTTGAGATAGAAGTGCATAATGTGATACATGTATTGAAATATCAAATATCAATTTGATATTTATCAATTTTCAAAAATATTACATTGCAACAGTGTTTGGGTACCTTTAATCATTTATAATATTATAATAACGTTTAGAATAAATATGATACTAATAATTGAATTTCTAATGATCATAAAATATAATGGACCATGTAAATTTAATGTAGGTATTGTATGTTCATATTTTTATACATTTATTTAGTAATCTAATTGGGCATTTTTAAATCGCTAGAAATACATTTTAATATGTAATGTGAATGATTTACAAATAAGTTATTCTTATTTATAGGTTTCCAATTTGTACCCATCCAAATTGATACATCCTGAAAATATTTAAAAACATATTTATAATAAAAATATTTAAATATGATAGTATGTTTGCAATATAGATTTATTTGAATTGAAGTTATATTTAAATAATAATAAATGATTGGAAAATTGAGAATTTTGTATGTTGATAGTTAGAAAGCAAAAGGACATAAGAGGCAAATTTTTTAAAATAGACTTTTTTACATAATGTTTTAAGCAACATAATTCTATATCGATTAGTTTACTTAAACATCAAAAGTTTACAATGAATAATCAACGTTTTTATGAAGAGCGTAAACATCAAAGAATTGGCAAGATTGAAAATATCACGTGTAAACGACAATTAAAAGACTTAAGCAACATTTGGAAAAATGTGTAATTTAACATGGTTTAGCTCTCCTGAACAATTAAGAAAATTGCGTTTACGCCTTTCTGCCTTCTAACCATCAATGGTATGTTAGAAGATATATATATATATTTAATATCAAATATTAAAAATTTTTAAAAATATCAATTATTATTTGAAATTAACACATTCTATTTTAATAATAATTAAACAATTTTTTAAAAGATCACGTTATCAAACTAATATATTATTTATATTAATATATTATATTATTATAAATAATAATAATAAATGTTAAAAAATCATTATTTTTTCAAATATTCTAAACTCATTATTTTAAAAAATAATATTCAATGGATACATAGAAAGTCAAACTCGAACAATAATTAAATTACAGTTTGGCTATACAAACCGGCCCAGTCTTAACATTTTTATCAGCCTTCCAATTATTATAATTTCACTATAGGTAAAAATACAACAGATTGAAGGACCGGTAGTCTGTTGGCCTAATCCAACCTTATTAAATTATCTTACATATATACTATTTAAATATACTTACTGAAATAACTTTATCATAAATATTCACATTGCGTGATAGATCAAAACAAATATCTTCTTCTAATAATTCAAATCTTTTTAAATTCGAACCTCTCAGTCTTGCAATACCACATACATCCATAGGTTCGATAAAATATCCTAAAACAATTAATTTATTAGTATAATATTTGCTAAATTTAATTAACAAATAGTACTTGATAAAAAGTAATTAAAATAAAACTAGTAAAAAATGACAATTGAAAAATTTGATAGTAATCAAATAAAAATTTGAAGTTTACACTTTAATCTATAACTAAATTTTAATATAAATTGTATTTACCAAACCCGTATACTGGGGTGGTTAGGGGTTCAACCCCCCTGCCCACGAAATTTAAAAGTAGGTACATGTATACAAAACAATACATAACAAATATTACAAACTTTATATAAAATAAATATTGTTCAATTAGTTTATTTTATTATTATTATTATAATTAAATTTTGTATACATATTACACATATATTTTGTACTGTAGAATAGTATTATAAAATTAATAATAAAATTATATAATTTTAATATGTGTATTACAAATATTTTAATCCCTCCCCCCTCTTAAGAAAAATTGATCCTGAATACATGCCTGATATTTACATAATACATTTTTAATAAATTACCTAGTACGACAATTTCTGATAGTTTAGTGCAAACCCATGACAATATTATTAGAGGATTAGTTTCAATGTCATCTGCAAATGGTTCAAAATGCCAGCTTCCTTTAAGTAAGTCAGCAGAATTCATAGATTGCTCATCAACCCAAATCAATGATCTTAATGTATTTCTATAGTCTAATAGCTTATTTAATACTTGAATGTTTATCTACAAATGCATTACATATAATATTTAAATTAATATAATATCACAATAAAAATTGTTAAATGTAACATAAAACTGTTAATTTTATTTAACCCCTCTAATAATGAATAATTATGA
This sequence comes from Eriosoma lanigerum, assembly GCA_013282895.1. Taxonomy (NCBI): domain Eukaryota; kingdom Metazoa; phylum Arthropoda; class Insecta; order Hemiptera; family Aphididae; genus Eriosoma; species Eriosoma lanigerum. The sequence continues at coordinate 57,847,699 of CM023357.1, read as the reverse complement.
GTAAATTTTAAAAATGTAAACTTGGAAAAATAAAATACAACAGACTAAATTTATTTACAGATAATATAATAATGAAATATTATATATATATGAATATTAATATTTAATATAATAATTTGTGTAACACAAATGTAAATTGTTTTGTTGTCTTATCTCCAATAAATTGAATAGTTTATTAAACCATGTCATTATACAACCATTATATTGTTTTTGTTTAAACTTACCATTCTACAAAAAAGAACTTTTAGATGAGTTAATGGCATTGATGGACATAGTATCTTGGTATGAAGATGTTTAACAATCTTATGACAGTTAATAATTGTTAACCTTAGTTCAAGTTTAGGACTATAAAAATAATTTACAAAAATTAAAAAACAAAATTAACTTTATGTTCAATAATTAATCTAATTAAATCTTAATATTAACAATATTACTTATATTGAGAAACTATCCAAATGTGCATCAAATAAATAAGAAAAAAAAAATTCAAAAGTAACAAATATTAATGGTTACCAATATTTTTTCAGATCGGCCCAAGTATCATCACATATTTCTATACCTAAATCTTCATTAATATGTAATACAAGAATTTCCAATTGAGGCATTGAACACAAAGCTGGAAGTAATTTGTACGTGTTGGAATTAAGGTCTAAACTTAATTTCTAAAGAAATAAATGTGTATAATATATATTATAAATTAGTAATGTTACTAAATAAAGCGTATCAAATAAAGTAAATAAATTACCTTTAAATTAATTAGTGATGACATATTTTCAAAAGTAGAATCAAAACATTTTACTTCGCTTTTTTTATTACAAATTGAGGGGCCCAATCCAGCCAATTCTAAACGTTGTAAACTGTGACTATTGTACTCTGCTAATGTATGAATCAAAGCATTCCAGTAATAAAACATACAATATCCAAAGCAAAATTCTTTAATATTTTTTTTTTGTAGAACATTCAGTACTGCAAACTCGAAATAATCATGTATTGGTAATCTATATTTGTACAATTGAACAGAACTATCCTGAAATCTAACAATATAACAATTGATCTTAAAATGTATATATATATACATATATGTACATATATGTATATATATATATATCATCAAATAAATTTATTTTGAAACTCATTCAAAGAAAACATACAATTCGTTTTTTAATATATCACATTGACTAAATAATTGGATGTCTATTATTTTCAACAGATGATTGTCCAGTAATGTTTTTACTACAGACAAGGCCAACTCGAAACATTGTACATTACGGGAATCAAATGTGAGATGGAAATCACGCACTAGTGTCATTAAGTTTGTATTGGCATAGTTCACTTTGGACTTGATGTCTGTGTGCAAACATTTGACTGACGGGATGTCCAGGGCAAGACTACTCCAGAATAGCGGATGGTACAAAACGGTCCGCCAGTGTTTGCAGGTAGATGAAGCAGCCACTCTGGACTCTGGTGACAGATAAGTGAATACCTGGTGGAGTGCCAGGCTGGGCAAAGAGTTCCAATCAATTTTGTTTTCCATTCCAACGACAAAAAAGACAAAACGTTTATTGTGGTACAGTTTACAAACATCTGACAAGTTGCATTTTTTTCTCTCGATATTTTATGGTTTAGCCTTTAGGTGCGATTTTAATGTTTAGTTTACCAACAGCTGCGATATAAAATTAGCTGGTAAATAATAATGATAAAAATGTAATAACACTGACTTAAAGTACACTAGAATAAAAAAAGAAAAAATTAATAACAATACTAAACAATGCAAGTTTGTTTAATTATTTATTCATTATTATTATTATTATTACATAGTTGTACACTGTAGTTAATAGTTATACTTCAAAGTCTTGTAATTATTGTACTAATAAGTTATACTTATAATCTTGAAGAAACATTTTGAGTTCTGACAACAGCAAACAGCTGCAGTTGAAATTGAATAACAGCTGTTGAAAATACTCGTATTGTCGTCGTATTCTCATGTGTACTATGTAGAACATATGATCGCAGTGTCATCAACACGTATGCGAAAAATACCAGAATAATATTATATAATGTTTATAATCTATTTTTATAATTAGATGTCGGAAGATTATAAATAATCTCTTAAAATACTCAAAATATTAGGTTTTTTGTTCTTTAAAATAGGCAATTTATTACATTTATACAATTTTTTGAGTACTGTAAAACAAGGTACGTCGAGAAAATAAGTTCCGTTGGTCAATAAAATATACATTTCAAAAAGGAATTTATTGAAACATTAATTATAAATATTCAACTATTTTTCAACATAGTTGCCATCATTATTCAAGTACTTATTATAACAGGACACCAGTGGCGGCTCGTCAGGGGAGTTTTTGAGAGACTCCCCATAAAAGAAAACGTAGTAACGCAATCAAAGAATTTGAAGAAATTAGAAAATTGTATTATAATTTAATATTTTTATCCATTTTGAAAATATTTATTATGGGTTTTTCGATATTAATATTTTACAATTAATGATAATACGGTCGAAAAATATCGATAACGATGACGGTAGCTAGTTCGGAAGTCTGCCGTTCGAAAGACTCAAATGTGAATACAAATTTCATATGCTGACAATGTGGTGGACGGGGGTAGATTGTATAGATATTACTCAGTACATTGAAACTAGACTCCAATGGTGGTCAAATGGGGGGTGATAAGGGGTATATATCCCCTCCACTACCTTTTTGTTTTTATACATTATTTTTAACAATAAATTGTTTATTACCTATTTATTTATGTAATGAAAAAAAAAAGCGGGAAGGTCTATTTATGACATTCCTAAATTATTGGAAATTATTAGTACTTTATTATAAATAAGATTTTAATGCAATAATATTGCATTAGAAAATACGATTCTGAGCAAAACTCAATATAATACAATATATTATACAGGTCGTTCCATAGGTTTACCACGTGTGTAAAAGGAAAAACTTTTTAGAAATTCGAAAAATGAGCTAAGTAAAGTACCAAAAAGATGCAATTTTCTATTGAAGTAAACCCTATTTATGGTAATCGGACCATTATTTCTACCCAAAAAACTAAAAAGTGTCTTCATATATAAATAAAAAAATCATAATATTCAATTTTACTAAAAATATTCAAATTTTTGAAGCTTATAAAAAATTTTATGACTTACAATTTTCAAAATATTTTGGAAATTGATAAAGTATTAAATGAGTAGGCTTCTATAAAATTTCCAAACAGTTAAACCCAAAATTACATGTAATCATAAACATTTTTAGAAAAAATTTCAAATCTCTATACTTCGTCAGAAAATCATGAAATGTGAATACTTTAAAAAAATTTCAAGCCCCTACGATTAAAACTCAATTAGTTATCACGAAATAAAAAAAAATTAAATAACAGAAACCAAACTTTGCCGATTTTACACCAATTTTTGGTAGTTTTTCATCTTCCAACGAAAAACTTTTAAGAAATTCGAAAAATATATTAATAAGTACCATCTAGATGCAATTTTTTACCGAAAGCATACCCTGTAATTGTAAATTACGATTAATTCCAAAATATGTTGTAAATAGATTAAGCTGTACATAATGATTATGCTTGTGTAAATATTTCAAATATAAATTAAAAACACGTTCGATACTTTAATACTTTAATGTTTATCAATTGTTTATTAATTATCTTATTATAAAGTCATCTTAATAGCTTAACTATAGTAGCTGTTCATCGTAGGTTCATAAATATAACACTAGATGAAGTATTGGATGAACTTGCAAAAAAAAAAAAGAAAAAAAGTAGATTTAATAATTTAATAATTCTAATACAATGTTATTAATATTTTCTATCCATTAAACATATTGTTTTCAGTTTGTACATTATACTATATTATATCATTATATAATGACTGATATTAACAATTGTCAAAGTTTATGTTGAAAAATCAGGATCATATGACAAAATCATTTGACTGCCATTGCTAGACTCATTCAAAGTTTCTGTCGTTCCCATCGCGGTGACGTATTTTTCTGTAAACAAAAAAACCTGCAGCGTGTCGTGCGTCCGAAGAAAAAGAAAGAAGAATTTAAATTATAATATAATTATATAAAATAATATAAATTATCTATTCTGATAATTAAAAAGCTATTATAATTATAATAATAAAAAGGTTTTTTTTTTGTCATTTTTGTATTAAGTTATTTTAATTAAATTTTCAGTCTCCCCAATGAATTTACTTGCGAGCCGCCACTGCAGGACACTATAAATTTTGTATTCCTTATCCAGTAGCGTATTTAGAAATTTGTCAATGGATGTGGGATGGCAATATCTCATTGTCCAAGATAAAGCACCCATATTCTCTGGCCATCGTAAATAACGCATGTTAGGTTAAGCTGTGGTTTCCTAAAAAGTGGTGCAACCGTATTTAATCGCACTTTTGTAATTACTCATTATTTTATCGAGCGGCGTGTCATGCACTTGTGGAATATGGACGATTTGGATAAAGCATTATTTGTATTTTTGGAAAATGAAGAATCATCGGAAAACGAAAAAAATCGTTTGGAGGAGAGTGTGATGTTTAAAAATCGTGCTACTTGAAGGTCCTACCTATTGCTACGGCCCCAGAAACAACAAACAAATTGATTACATGTGCATGCATATTACATAATATTTTACGGGGAGCAAAAATACTTGCTCCAGGTCAAAAACATATTGATGATACACTCCCATTACCAATTGAAAATTTAATCGCCATGACAAAACACAATGTCCGTGACAAAATCACACTCAAATTCGAGAAGTATTCAAAAATTATTTCAACGGTCCAGGGGCTGTTGAGTGGCAACATAGTTATGCAATGCAACATTAATTGTGATTATTCTATTGTTTATTTCTATGAATAAAATGATTCAATAATTTTATTTTTTTATTTTTTCGGCTTAAAATATAATTTAAAGACATTTCTTAACGTATGGTGACGATATTACTTACTAGTTGTAACTGTTATGAAATATAAACTACTATAATTCAGCTTACACATGAAAAAAAAACCCTAAATAATATTATTATTAATAAATGTATTGCTTATTTTACAGCATAAAATATATTAATATATATAATATAGGTAATATTATATAAAATTGAACTATTATTTTCTACACACGACGAAGATAATATATTTCTATCGCTCCCAAATAGTTTGCGACTATTTATACCTGCGATTATTTTGGATTACATTGTAATACTTGTTATTACTAGTTATTTATAACTAAATGCACACAACCTAGTTATAAAAAATAATTTATTTTAAATCAGTTTTCGAAAAATATCACTAAAAAAAAATAGGTCAAGAGAGGAGTTCTATCCTTCTATCCCCCATGTCATCATATATTGAAGCGTGTTAAAAAATATATAAAACTAAATATTTGACACTCGTACATTCGTACACTAGGTTACCAGATGATATTTTACAAAATGGATTACAGTTATGACATTCAAAATATCTTTCTCTTTACATTTTCCAATAGATATGACTACGGGGGCAGCATATGCTCCAAAAAGGCCGATTGGAACTCGATCGATGGAATAAAGAATAATTTAATATTTTGATTTAGATTATTTAAAATTAGTATCTGACATAAATATTGATAACATTATTGATGAATTCAAATCATTTTTCACGAAAAGAAAACTTTCTCTTACAAAATGTTATTAAATAATAGATATATAAATATTAAATATTACTTATGAGAGAAATAATATATTAATATGTATACTATTCATATTACTATTTAATTTATTATAATATAAATAGTATTTATAATTAATATTATTACACGTCTAAAAGTTTTTTTTATACATTTAAGTTTTGTTTAATGATTTGTCTAATGTTAATGATTTTGAATAACAAATTGATTTCTTCGATAATACTATAATCTAAAATTCTAAACCATGCATTTATATGGTTGTTAAGGAAAATTGAACAGCTGAAAAAATGTTGACCCGGTTTTTTAATGTTCTACCTCTGTGAATGAAATCTAGTCTCCCCTATGGATGTTTATACTTAAGTTCAACGTAAACAGCTAAACAACACAATTAATGTTCTGCGTTGCTGTAATTTTGCTATATTGCCAATTAGGAAAGAGTCAGCATAAATGAAAAACATATAGATATAACGTCATCTTATTATGTATCAATGTTCATTTTAAACACTCACCACGTGACATATGGATAACAACTAGTCACAAAAGACAAGCTGCAGGCCGCAGACTCTTGTTAATGAAGTTAACCCTATCATATTGTCCAGTTCATTCCAAATATGTGCCAATATATTTCAAATTAATTGCAAATAATTACAAATTCACTTTTAAAATTTGCAGATATATAATAAAGCCAAAAAGTC
>CM023357.1:57713965-57841298 GCA_013282895.1 Eriosoma lanigerum | reverse complement strand
CTTTTAAAATTTGCAGATATATAATAAAGCCAAAAAGTCAATATTAACATTGGTAGAGCTAAATACATGTAGCTCCACCACTTTGTCTTATTTAAACAGGACCAACGTAATTATTTAGCAAATTAATTGAAAATAATTGCAAATTCATTTTTAGAATTTGCAAATCAAAATTGATTCTTTTGCAAATTTTTTTCGATTTTTTTGTCAGCTTCATAGGGGGACCTTGATATATTTAGTTTGAAGGGGGAACTCATACCCCTGATTACTCTATGAAAAACCATCACATTCCTTATCATATACTGTATCTATTATTTTCCTATTATGAGATAAAATAGTATAATAATATATTTTAATCGTCACTACACCTCCAAACTAGAAAAATAATTTGGTAAATATTTTTAACATTGCAATTTATTACAATTTATACACGATAATATAATATTAATAATAAAATTTATATAATTTATACAATTGCAAATTTATTTTTAGAACTCATTTCTAGGTTCTACATTTAATACGTATAAAATAATAATAAATATTCTCAATATTTATTTATTTTTCTTTGTGAATTAGTATTATTGCTATAATATATTATTAAAATATAAATAATGCATATTATTAATAATTACATATAATATTGAAAATTGTATAGTATATTTTTGAATCATATACTGTGACCACATCAAACAAACGAACTTTTCGTTGTCATTGGAAGTGCATAATAATTTACAAAAAAAATTTAACAGATGTTAAAACGAAAACAGTTGTACGATTTTAACGCATTTATTATTATATGCATTAAAATAAAACAAAATATTTTTAAATGTTAAATGTATTATAATAAAGAGGTACTTTATATTTAAAATACATTTTTAAATTTTTAAATTTTTTATTTTAAAGATGTTATAATTTATAATTTTAATATATTGTACAATCTATATGGTATAAAAGGACATTTTAATTAGAAAATGTATTGTGAATTATACTATTATATTAGTCTCGAATCTAGATTGTAATATGGTATTAAATTTTATCGATGACCGATGGTGTTTTCTTTTGAAACCGACAAAAAAAATCATACCTTCATCATCTTCACAACATTTCTATTGAACTATCCACAGACGCCGTACGAAAATAGATATACACCGATTATAACGTTAAGTCCGACATGGTCATTTTAGTTAAAATAATTTTATTTTTGAATTTATTGAATTTGAGCAAAGTGTATATGAAACTGTAATCAGTTTAATTTTTGGTAGTCATACATAATTTTAGAAATGTTCGCTTAGAGAACGAAAATTTTTGTTTGTACTATTAATAAACAAATGTGTTCGGAAACACATTTACATTAACAAAACATTCGTCCAAAGTTCGACAAATGTTCGCTAGCTAATTAAAAATATAAGATTCAGAAAAATAATATATAATTTTCAATATTATATGATTATAATATTATGCATTATATATAAATTATGCTATTATAATAATATGCATAATAAATTTTAACAACTTATATAATATATATTATATTTGAAGTATGTATATTATACCAGGTACAGTGGGAACAAAAATCGTAAATTCATTATACCTATAATATCCATATTTTAATTCATCATTTAAGTCCTCTAATTTCTGGAAGAAGCCAACTTGCCAACCTGACCATTCAAATTTGACGCATACCTCACTAGTTTATTTATAATTTTATAAACCTTCATATTTATCTCCATATTTATATTACCATATCGTTTTGCACAAAAAAAAATAATCAAATAACTATGTGATTAATATGTAAGCAAATGCCAATAGCCCAGTTGTCATGATATAAAATTAAATTTAAAAAATTCATGATTCAAATTAAAAAAAAAATATTTAAAAAATTATTTACCAAATTATTTTTCTAGTTTGGAGGTGAAATGATGATTTAAATATATTATTATATTATTTTACCTCATAATAGGAAAAAAATAGATACAGTATATGATAAAGAATGTGATGGTTTTTCATAGAGTAATTAGGGGTATGAATTCCCCCCTCAAACTAAATATATCAAGATCCCCCTATGAGGCTGACAAAAAATCGTAAAAAATTCACAAAATAATCAATTTTAATTTGAAAATTCTGAAAACGGATTTGCAATTATTTTTAATTAATTTGTTAAATATTGGTTTATATTTGGAGTTAATTGGACAATATGGTGTGCCTAATTTCACTAACGTTGCAGACCCGTCAAAAATGAAAAATAAAAGAGGGAACTTACTTTCTGGACGTGACTACCTTGTAGTCAAGACCAGTGGCACTGAAACAAGCCAGTTCAATTTATTTGATTCGAAACCCACCTCCCCTATTTTTACCGATTAAGTAATAATTAGATATAATAATGCTTATAATATATATTACTAACAAGTTTACAAGCTGTTTCGACCAATTTTAAAGAGGGTATTTCTTTGGGAACTCACCTGTCCCATTTAAAGGAAGTTGATTTGAACTACCTGAAGTATCTATTCGGCGCCACTTGTCAAAACCTACAATTGTGTGTACTACGACATACTTTGTGTAGTACGAAATTTTAAAATGTAATAGGTATATTATTTTCTTAGTTTTCTGTATTTTTAACAGAATTTTAATTCTGAGCGGAGCGAGGAATGTATTGTTTCTACAAAGTCTTTTTTTTATATATATATAAGAAAACATTTTTTGGGGTAGAAATAATTGTCCGATTATCACAGGTATGCTTTAGGTAGCAAATCGTATCTTCTTAGTACTTTATTAAGTTCATTTTTCGAATTTCTTAAAAGTTTCTTCCTAGAAGAAGAAAAACTATCAAAAAATGACAAAAAATCGGCAAAATTACGATTTTCGTAATTTTTTTAAAATTTTTTTTTTTCCGTGGATAACTAATTAATTTTTAATCGTAGGGATATGAACATTTTTTTGAGTACTAACATAGGTAATATACAAGTGTGGTAAAATTTTGGAATAGATTAGTTGATTATTTGGCCTAATATAAATCTATGAATTTTTTTACAAAAAAATGTAATATAACCTACAATTTTGGGTTTATCAGTTTGAAAATTTTATAGTATCTAATAATATATTACTTAATCTTTTTACAAAATATTTTTAAAATTATTACTAATAATTTTTTTATAGGCTTTTTATTACTTTTTCGATGATGAAAACTTTTTTTTGGGGTAGAAATAATGGTCCGATTACCACAAATATGGTACCCTTTCCTTACCGAATTTCATCTAGTTGGTACTTTATTTAGCTCATTTTTGGAATTTCCCAAAAGTTATTCCTTGAGAAGCGGAAAATCGGCATAATTACGATTTCCGTTATTTTAAATTTTTAAATTTTTTTATTACTATTGAGTTTTGACCGTAAAGACTTGAAATTATTTTTGAGTACTAACATAGGTAATATTTATGATTAATAAAATTTTGAAACGGATTGGTTGATTTTTTGGCTAAATATAGAACTTTAAACTTTTTTCCAAAAATGTTTAATATTTCCTACAATTTTTGGTTTAACTGTTTGAAATTGTTTATAAAAACTTAATCATATACTATTTAATATATTTACAAGATATTTTGAAAATCGTGACTGACAATTTTATCATGAAATGATAACTCCTAAAATTTTAATCGTAGGAATTTGAAATTTATTTTGAATATATACATGTGTAATTTACACTCGTGGTAACATTTTGGAATCTATTATCATTTATCAGTATAATATATTGAGATTCGCTCAGAATCGTACTTTCTAATGCAATATCATGGCATTTAATTCTTAATAATTACAATAAACCACTAATTTCTCCGAGGATCGAAGGTACGAAGGAGGAACATCCTAAATGGACGTTCCCACTTTTTTTAATATTATTATAAATCTATAATAATATATTTAATTTTCAATTTTTATTTTTAAAGTTTCAAATTCGATTTTTAATTTTAATAGTTTGTTATTTAATTTTAACTACTATATGTTAAAGAAATACTAAAACTGATGGTCTTTATGCATTTTAGCAAATCTAAATATTTTAAAATTATTATGCTGTAATAGTTTACAGCACAGTACAGTTTTACTTACCAATACATTTTAACTAAAATATTGTACAAAAAATATATTGTAATACAAATTTAGTGTGTAGTACGAAGAATTATAAATTTTAAGCCCTTAAGTTTTATGGTGTTTTATGTTTTTAAAAATTTAAAGTATTCTTTTAATATTGTAAAATTTTAAATTATTTATATGTAAAGGCCGAATTTTTATGTTTTTACATATTTTTAATTAGAGTATATGCAGCTCCAAATTGAATGAGATTTCTCGGCGTTCATTTTCCTATGAACTAATATTTAAAAACTTTAGCGCATAAAAAAGCATATTTTAAGGCTAAAAAATTCCCAAAGAATATGTATGCATATAAAAGGTTATTTTGACGAAATTATAGAACATAAAAACATCTTATATTTAGGTTTTTAACCCCATACAAATCCTTGGTCTCTATGGTTTAAGCTTTTAAGATAAATTAATCGTAATTTATTAATTTTAAGATTAATCTTAACAAATTGTCAACCTTTTAGATTCTGAGCGAAGTGAGTAATGTATTGGTTTTACAAAGATGATATCTTTTATAATATATTTTGAAATAATAGTCCGTTTACCACGAATAGGGTATACTTTCGGTAGCAAATTGCATCTAATTAGTACTTTATTTAGTTCATTTTTCAAATTGTTCAAAAGTTTTCCTTGGGCAAAGAAAAACCACTAAAATATGATGAAAAATCGGCAAAATTGCGGTTGCCGTGAATTTGGTTTTAAATATTTTGGTATAACTATATAATACAATTTTAAACGTAGGGACTTGTAAATGTTCTGAGTATTCTCATAAGTATTTTACACACGTAGTCAGATTTTGGAACAGATTTTCTGTATAATATATTGTATATCTGACAGTTTCACTTAAAATCGTATTTTCGAATGTAATATCATTGCATTCAAATTTTAATTATAATAAACCATTAATTTCTCTGTAGTAGGAACGTCCGGAATCGACTTTCCTGCTTTTTTATAATAAATTTTATATTATATTATTTTATGCAAATACAGTATCTGGATTCTAGATGATATCAATATTTACTTTTATTACTGCTACGCAAAACTCCATTCCATGTGGATTCAATATTTCATGTTTCAGTTCAAAATCATCAAAACAAAATTATTTAAAACCATTTAATTAATAATTAGGCAATTATCCGAATGAATTAACTAAGGATATGCGTTAATTTATCTTACCTGCGTCGTCTAAATTACTTATAATAATTAGGTACCTATACGGTTATACCTACCTCTAAAAATCTGTAGTCACATTCCCATATTTGTATATGATTATAGTACTATACAGTATACATATTTGTTATTATTTATTTATTTTAATTACCTAGCTGAAATACTGTAATAAGTGAAAAATAAAAATAAAACTATTCATTTGTTCCAGTGAAAAAACAATAAATAACATTATATTAATATCATAATAAAGTTAAGTTAAATATATAGTAGATATTTACCTACAGGCTACAGTCTACATATATTACATATATATTATAGTTTTAAAAGTCAAGTTTAATTAATTTTTTTAAAAATAATAAACTTTTATATCCTTTTTTAGTTTTTTATACTATGTGTTTATACATATATGATATATTGTATGTTATAAATGATAAATTATGTTTTAGTTCAATGTACAATGGATCGATTTGGATATATATTATAATAATATATATCATAGGTATGTTATAATAATTATTATATTTTGTTTTTATTAACTCAACTTAGAAGTAAGTTACACTTAATAGCTATCAATAATAATATACTTTTAGTTATAATTCGTAATCGTAAATTGTAATCATTATTATAATTTATAAGGTTATTTGCATAATAATCAAAAATTAAAACGAACTTATGATTATCGTTAATAATATTATATTAAAATGAATTAAATTAATAATTTTTATATCAATTAATATTATATTATGATCGTGAAAATTTAGTAATAATATTACTAACACCTCAGTCTCTTTTTTTCTGTATGGACTCGAGACTCGACATAATATGACGAAAATAATTTATAATAATAAGCAATCACTTTTATTCAATAATAAATTTGTATTACTTAAATAACTAACAAAGTAATTTGAGTTAACTTAAATCACTATTCACTAAGAATATAATAATTGTAGAAAATCAAAAATTTAAAAAGGTAATTTTGGTTATGATTGTAATATATATTTTCCCTTTTAATTTAGCTACTTTAGTATAATTATTGTAATGTAAATATTGTATACTTACTCTTTACAAGAAGGTGTTGTTTATGTTTATCGATACTTGTTAAAATTATTAACTTTTGGAGATATAAGATACACCTATATTTTGCTGGAAATTTGGAATGGGCGCTTGTAAATTGTTGATTATCAGAAGTAGAGTATACTTTCGGTATAGAGAATTGCATTTAGTTTAAACCAGTTTTAAAAAATGTCGTCAATCTACAGTTCCAAGTTTTTCAATAGGCATTTCAAATTGGAATCTTGAGTAATATCGAAGATATATGATTTACAACATTTCTAATAACTGGGTAAAGTAGTAAATATATGATTATGCTTTTATTAGATTTTCAAATCGCTATTCTCTTACAATCGTTCGTTCCTCAATTATATTTCATCTCATGGTTGTTCTCCTGATATTCACCTTCTCTTAAACTCCCGTTCTCCTTTTATCATTCATGCCATCATCTCCTTTGTTCTTAATTCTGGATTTTTAATTTAAAAATTATTTTTGTATTATTTATAAAAAATTAATTATAATCCATTGTATATTTCTCTTTTTATAATTATAATATATTATAATATGTTGTGCTATGTTTTTATGAATAAAAGTACTGTTATAATAGAAAAAAATGTTTGAATGTTATCTACATAATAAATAATTATTATATCTATGATAACCATAACAATGCAAAGGTTAAGGGTCACACGGGATGTCCATTGAAGTTTTTGTCCCACCCAATACCTACCACCTTTTTCGTATTTATAATTTGCTTAACATTCATTATTTTCGCAGTTCTTTAAAACTTAAAAAACATAAACATTGGACGTATTAATTTTGTAGATTTAACATTTCATTTTAAAACTTTAGTGTGTACGTCAAGACTCAAGGTCGTACTTGAACTCTGTGGTGGTATAAGTGCCAGTACTTATGAAAAAGTGTATAAAAGCGCTACCCTTCATAAAACTGTTATATCCTAATTCCTAATACTTAATAACGCTCCAACTACCTATTGTTACTTTTTTCTTGAGAATTTATTTATCACAGGTGATTTTGGCTCAGCAAGAGCTCAGAGTTATTTTTTGATTTGCGAAGCGATAAGTGCCAAACACGTATAACACTTGCCTACCTGAAACATTTTTGCATAAATGGTTTTCCATCGAAAATATTACCTTACTACATCAGCACGTGTCAACTATACGACGCGTATATATCGAAATACATAATTGCCTTTATGTCAGTGGCGGGTTTAAGGGGGGGTGGCAAAGGGAACAATCGCCCCCCCCCCTTGAGCCTTGGCTAGATTTATTTTAAATAAGGCAATTTATGTTTTAGCCATAGTTCTAAAATATAAATAAAAAGAGAATCTTTATCAAATAATTAATAAAATTGGATATGGGTTTAGAGCTATTTTTAGATTGTTTTTCCGTTCGACGTCAATAATAGTATAATATCTATAATGTAACTATACTATATTGACATTTATTATCATGGCGATGCACGATGCATAATGCATGCAATAAGCATACTGTTATTATTACACTAGAATAAGACATTTTTGATTTTATATTCTACTGTTATATTCAGTTGTTTGTCTATACTATAACATTTGTATACGACTATGTGTTAGACCGTTCGTGTTGTGTTAACTTTAAACGCAACAACTTTGCACAATTTCCGTGGTTGGCTTATTCATCAATCAAATCTGGATTGTTCTGTAAATTTTATATACTTTTCCTAGTTAATAATAAAGGAGGATTGAAGAAAACGGAGCCTTTAAAAAAATTAGTTACTGTACCTGTTCGCGCAAGTTATATGTAATTGAAAAGATAGTCTCGCCGCCGCCCGAACGGTTGTTTCGAGACTAGACGGTGGATTAACACGCGACCGCGCTCCAGTCGTTCCAATTATGATCGGCTGACACGGTCCAGCCGCCTTATTGTCACTTTTGGTCTATTCGTCAACTACTCCTCATCTTTTGTTACTTACGCAACTTAGCATGCACCACACTAGACGATTGGTCAACGACGACGATCCTTAAATATTCAGACAAGTGTTGTCAGATAATTGAATATTTTATTTCTATTTTTACCTATTTAATTTAATATTGGTAAAAGGCCAGCTCGGTCCAACCACGACAGTTCAGTCATTTTGAAGTCAGTGTGGACTACAATCTCAAAATCTATCAACGTCAACAAGTATCAACAGCTAAGCCAATTGGTTCTAGGATTGTCCTTCTCTTTCCTTGTTTGGGTTCCGTATAAATTGTATATTTAATTATATTGTACTGTATATATTTTGTTGATTGAGAATAACAAGAATATCAATTAATTACCACACTGTTATATCATTTATGTGTTAACGATCCATCTAATATAACATATTATAACGGTACTCCCCCTATATTATAGTGTCACGCCGGAATTCAGTCTCCACTGGTAAATTCTCTTTTGACGAATCCCGGTGGGACGAACAGTACCATTGAAAAAAATTGCAAAACTTTTTGGAAAGAGATTTAGAAAGCTATCAAAAAATTTTTATAATCTAAGTGCAGCAAAAAATGTATGATTCTATATTTTTTTTTGTGAAAACTTTCAGGTGGAAAGCCTCGTAGATAATTTATACCTAAGACTACAGCTAACTAAATTTTTGAATCTCAATTCGCCCCCCCCCCTCTTGATGAATGATGAAATCACTACACTATAGGCTACCTACTGGAACTTTTGGTGTAAATTTTATTATTAATATAAAAAAATAGAGGATTAGCGCTTTTGTCCTACAGTCACTTAATATTCACAGGACCATCTCCTAAATCTTTAACCGTGATCAATGTGCAGTAGATAGATCACCATCTATCGAACAATATTGAGACAGATCTATACTCTGTCTCAAATAAGAACGGTAGGTTTAGCGTATATCCACACCTCACCCTATCTAGTTCCCCATTTTCCACAGAAAAATGTAATTACGTTGACTGCCGTCGTCAACAATAGGGGTAGCGTATGCATGTGAATCTATTTATACGTATACAAACAGCACGTATGATAGGAGGAGACAGCGCTGACTTGGAAAAAGTCGTTTACAGCCGTGATATTTCGGCATTCTTCGGGCACGTGAATCGAAGTGTCGACTCGGCTGCGGTTTTCTGTCGGTAATTACTAATTAGTATTAGAGATGGACAAAATTTTTCGAACATCAATGTTTGGATACATCGAATTTTCGAGAAAAACATCGATGTTTTAACATTGACAATTTTCAGAACATGGTAAAATTTAAATAAATAAAAATTCACTAAAGGTCAAGTTTCTTTCCTTTTTTTTATATTAATATAAAAATATAATTTAGTATACCATCATTCAGTGCCTACCTTGCACACCAATTTATGGCCCTTTAACTACAGTTATGGCTAGTGGTGGATTGGCTTATCGGGAAATTGGGTATTTTCTCAATGGGATGGTTCATTTTGTGGGCCACTTAGTTCATATGTGTCGAACAAAATAAAAGTTTTTTTTTATACAATAGAAACTTTATTATATACTAAAACGGCGTCCATGATCACGGCGTACCGAGAGAAAAAACAGTGTGGCGCAAAATACAATAACGAAAATGTGTGATAGATAACTTTTGGTGCGAGACAAAATTGTAATACAAAATTACAAAAATGTCAAAACATCGATGTTTTTTGCCAACCTCTAATGAGTATACATGCGCAAAATTGTACCTTTCTTATTTGGGACAGAGTATAATATTATTCGTTCGTCATCATTCGGCAAACGGATGGTGGTGGATTGTCGATTATCAGTATTTATATTTATAGAGGTGTTGAAGTCAAATTTTTCTTATTTTCATTCTCTTTTTTCACAATATTATACTTACATTTTCAACATATTTCTCGTTTGTGACTATAGGTTAAATTAACTGAACAAAAATCAAATAAATATATATATATACAAAATATATTATACTTTAGTCTTTCTCTGTTGCTATATTATAAATCATTTTAATATTAATATAATTAATTATTCTGTCGTCCGTACTTATTTCCTATTAGTGTTATAATTGATATAATTGCTGTAAATAAAATATCAATAGCCTATATATACCTTTTATAAAGCTATTGGTAAATGCAAATAAACCGACGCCCTTTGGTGAACCATAGTTCAACAATTAAAAGCAGGATACAGTCATATATATTACAGATAGTAATAATAATATTAAATTTTAATATTATTATGTTTGTTCTGTAATTCTATGCAAAGGCCAGATTAACGATCTATTGAGCTCGGAGACTAAAATTTCATATGGGCCTTTTGACAAAACTTGCTTTATAAAGTTGCTCGCCGTACTCGCAAAAAAATACATTTTTTTTTAAACCATTTCACAAATATAAATTACAGTACAATTTTATAATAAGGGTAAAAAAGAGTTAATACTCATTTATAAAAAAAAACTATTTTATCATATAATTTTTTTCTTGCTTTTCTTAAAGCCAATTATTTTAATACTTTATTTAAGTCTATTGATTTTAACAAATCATTCTCAGAATATAAAATCATTTGTATATCTATGATTTCTTGTGTTTGAATAGTTTCTTACTTATTTTTTATTCTAGTTAATTTTGAAAAAGCTCTCTCAGCATAACAATTAGTCACAGGAATTGTTAAATATATTTTTAAAATGTAAATTTATAAGGAAATATTTCTTCGAGTGACTGATTTCCTAACGAGTCAAATAATTTGATAATGTCAGTTGGATTAAAAGAAGGTTGACAAAGCCTCCAGTATTCTCTAAATTAAACAAGTTCGTTTAACAAAGTAGAATCTACATCATTTTTATACTTTGAAGTATAGTTTGTGATACTCAAATCAATTTTTTTATTAGATTTTTAAGTTAAGTGAGTTATAAATAAAAGAAATGGCAGGATCACAGTGTATAAATAACATTAATAATCGTTGATAATATAAATTAAAATAACAGTAAAATGCGTCTTTTCAACTATAGTACTTTCATATGTATTTAGTTGTTTTTGTCTATGAAAAAAATTGTTATTTTAAATATAGGTAAACTATAATTTAAAATCACAGAAAATGTGTATCGGTTTAAAATTATATAAGCTCCTATCACATTTGTATTTGAGAGGAACCCGGGGCTTCCGCCACGGCTAGACCACCCCTTAATCCAGCCATGCCTGTGTTAAGTTGTTAAACAGTTAATTGGCATCTACAATTTAATTATTTATTATTTTATCAAATTGTGTAGTATGTATTTTAAATTCAGACATAAGAACTAATCTTATAGAACTAAAAGTAATATTTATTGCTCCAGTGGCATGCTCAGCTTTTTTGATAGGGAGGGGATATAAATTGTCGGTCAACCAGAAACACACGTGGGGGGCTTTGCCCCCACACCCCCCTCATAATTTTAAATTTTATTTACATTATCCATTATAAATTTAAATCAATATGTAAAAAGTGGGAAGGTCGATTGTGGACGTTCCTCCTTCGTCCCTTCGGTCCTCAAAGAAATTAGTGATGTATTCTATTTAAGATTTGAATGCAATGATATTGCATTAGAAAATAATATTCTGAGCAAAACTCAATATATTACAATATGTTATACTGATAGTCGATTCCAAAATTTTACTACGTGTGTAAATTACGAATGCACATATTTAAAATAAATTTCACGTTCCTACGATCTAAACTTAATTATTTATCAAGAATTAAAATAATGAAACTGTTATTTTGCCGATTTTCGGGAATTTTTACTTTAAAAGCCTATAAAAAAAATTGTCAATCACGATTTTCAAAATATTTTGTAAAAAGATTAAGTAGTATATGATTAGACTTCGATAAAATTTTCAAACCATATAGTGATGTAATATAAGAGACTAATAGGTTTAAGTATAGTAAAACAAGACTTTGTATGACAAGAAAATACCTTAAGATTGAAAGGTAGGTGTAAATAAATAATGTAACTAATTAAAATATGTTATTAATAAAAATAACATTCTAATTAGTAACTATAGTCAGTGGGTAGGCAGCCTTATCGAAGATTATAATAGTTAGCCTAGTCCTCTTAAATGATTGGTACTTTACTTTAACTAAATTTAATTTGCTAACTGTTCAATTGAGGAATATATTTTTTTGTAATTAGTTATTATCTGTACAGTAATCCGTAATTCATTTATTGTCTGAATGTACTACTTGTATAATAGCCTATAAGAAAGGTATATCTAGACAGTACCAGTGTAAATTATATCTACTAACGTAGGGAAAGCAATTCAGAAACAACAATAATTTTCCTGAAATAAGTTTATTCAATAACGAAACGTTAGCATAGGCTTAACATCTACAAGGAAAATATAGGCCAAAATAACAAACAAAAAAAGAGTAAATGTGTGAAGTTTACTAAAAAATTAATAAAAATCAATTGTATAAAATGTGAATCGATATAAAGTATCTTCTAGTATTTTGCCTGAATACTGCCAGCAAAGCTTTTTCAACAAACAAAATACTATACAGTTTACAGAAGAATAATCATGAGAAGTACAATAAATGTTAAGTTTATAAAAAATCTTCAGATAGAACGTTACATAAGAAAAGGTACAATTTTGTGGTATCTTAGCATCGTTAGATGCTCACTGTATACACCAAATATTACAAATTTGACAATTTGTTACTAAACAATATGCATATTTTTAAAAACTGTCAACATATTTAAATATACCATGCATACTTTTCAATGTAAATTATTTTAAAAAATTAAAGCAAAATAATCTTTGAAAATTTGTTATATAATTATACAATTTTTACATAGGAGTCGTCTACAATAATCATTAATGCTAAAAAACACATATTAAAAAGTATAATTAAGTATTTAATTATGTACATTTTTTAATTTAACTGAATACACATATTAAAATAAAAATTTCCATGAGCATAAAATAATAAAATATATAATAAATGAAAACTAACCATCTGTAATTTGTAATAAGTTGTTTAAATTCTAGATAAATCTAGAAAATGTTTCAATTACAGTTAATTCATTAAATAAATTATATATTCAAATATCTTTATTTATAATAAACATAAATAATATTATGTTTGTGATTTAACGTCTGCTCTGAAAACGATTGTTAGAACGATTATTGAATCTCTTATTTCGATCATTTTCGTATGTGTCAGGGTAAGTGTTGTTGCCTTTATAGGAATTCTTACCAGTTTTATAATAGCCTCTAGATGATGGATACTTAGTTGATGGAGGCATATTTTGTTGATACTGATAGTATGAATCTTGCTGTTGTTCTGGATAATAATGTTGCGAATAAGGATCTTTATAACCTTCCACTTCTTGATTAGCGGAATATGGATCGGATTCTTCTTGAAACATATCGTATTCATTAGACTTTTCTTGAGACATATCATATTCGTTGGGTTGTTCTTTGGAAATATTATATTCATTAGATTGTTCTTGAGGAGCATTCAAAATATGCTGTTCTTGAGGTATATCATATATATTGGGTTGTCCTTGAGGCATAATGAATTTATTCATTTGCTCTTGAGGTATACTGTATTTATTAGGTTGATGATCTTGTGCATTTATAAATGGAGCAGATGTCGATGGTTGTGAAGCATAACTATTGGTATCAGTTTGTTTAGCAGAATAAGGGTCTAAAGAATATGAGGAAATGTAAGGTTCATTAGGATTATTTTTATAATTAGTGATATGCATTTGGGAGTTTGTAGACGAAGGAGGTTGTAAGCTATAATCAGATTTTATTTTTGGTAAAAAGTCTTGAATACTATTTAAAAGTTTCTTTTGTTCCTCAGTAATTTCGAAATTTACCGAAATGTTGGTTAAATCTTCATTTTTTTGTTCACTCACTTTTTCTTTGACAGACTTACAAACATCAGACAATTCATAATTATCATCATCATCGTCTTCTTTGAATAAAGAAATTACGACTTCTTTCAAGTTGGATGGACCCATATCAATATACTTTCTGAATTTTTTTACATCATCCGGATTTTTATCGCCTAAATCTTTTAAATATGTTATAAGACCATCTTGTTCATCAGTAGTCAAATCTCTAAAGTTTTTTAACAAATTAATAATATCACCCTGAGATAGTTGAGACAATTGATCTATGTTTTTCTTTTCAACTTCTTCCTTTTTATTTGTTTCATCAAAATTAGTTTTAAACATATCTACATTATTAATATTTGATAATAAGTTTTTGGCACCCTGTATGTTGTTTTCAGATTGAGCCATACCCACGACAGCATTTATAAGAGTCTCTAATTCGTCTTGTGTCACATCTACTTTACCTTGTGCTAGTAAAGCTTGGGTTATTTGCTGTGCAATAGCCATTTTATCGATAATACCAACACCAGGTACTATAATTGGGGTAGGTACAGGTGTAGGCATAGACAAGGGCATTGATGTTGATGCAGAAGAAGAATTCAACATGCTTGTCGTAGGTACAAATTTGGGTGCGATTTGCATTAGTTTTTCTATATTTCGGATAGAAAACATTGTAGCATTTACTAAACTTCTTTTGACAACACCAGCCAATAATTGTCCTTTAAGTTTTTCTTTTACAGTCTCAAACATTACACAATTTTCAGGGTTCAGTAATTTAATGGAAGATTTTGGTTCAATTTTTTCCATTACTAGACCCTTGGAAAGTAAATCAACTACTTTAGGTGCTAATAAACCCAATTGATTTTCTAGAACACTTAATTGCCTTAACACAGTAATAACATTTAATGGATTATCAATTTTAATTTTTTCTCTGGGTTTATTTACCTCGTTAAATTCGTTAATTGAATCTTCGGAGTCAGAATTAATAGGAGATGCTCCAGCAACTCTAATCTTTTTATCATTAGTATTAGATGGTTTGTTAACAATTTCTGAATCCTTTTGTATTGTTTCTGGTACCATATTATTGTTCCAAGAATTCTTTAAATCAGCTATAGATTTTTTATCTTTTGACGGGGACAAATCTCTGGAAGGTGATTCAGAAGAACTTTTATCCATATTAAAATCACCAAGAATTTTACTCTTTAACTTTTCAACTTTTTCACTAATTTCTTCATCATGAATTTCTTGCATACGTTTACTCCATGAAAGGATCCATTCTGGTTTAAAATCATATGTGTTTGGATCTTTACCCTCCATTTGCAACTCTTTAAAACGCCGATTCCAAAATTTTTTCCATTCATCAGGATACATTGCATGTTTTTCTGGATTCTTTTCATGATAGCTCAACTTTTTTTCCATTTCTATTTTCATCTCTTCTATTGCTTTGTCGTATTCTTGCATTAATTTTTTTCTTTTACTCGTAGTCCTGAAATAATAATAAAACAAATTATGTAAAAATAATTTAAATAAAAAAAATCAACAAAGTACTAACTTTTCTTTGGGTGTTTGATATTCAGTTGAATACAAATCTGGAGTATAAAACCTAGGTCTACTAGGAGGCGCAAATCTCATAAAAGGTCTTGTAAAAGCCATATAAGGAGCATAATACATTCTAGGGTGTGGATGTCCAGGAACATATCCCGGCATAGAATGTAAAGAATGGACAGACGGCTGGGGAGATATTTGCCTTCTATATGATGTTTCTTCTCTTTCTCTGCTTCTATAACGTCTTCTGTATCAATGTAACAAATAATAAATATCAATAAATAAAATTAATTTTCTTTTTTTATAGTTATTAATTTACCGATGGCTAGAATATTTATTACGATTGTAGTAAGGAGAACGAGATCTTGAATGAGAACGTCCAGGAGAACGTGACCGAGATCTCGGTCTACTCATTACAGAACTTTTTGAAGGAGAGCGCGATTTACGACGTTGATTGGGACTTCTTGAACGATGAGAACTCTTAGATGGCTGTGGTGATCTATGTCTTTTATCTCTAGAATCTCTATCTAGAAAAATGAATTATATTTTAGATTCTAAGTACTTATTTTATTTTATTATTAATAAATTAATAACTAATAATACTTTTGAAAAAAAAAAAACATTACTTGATGATATGTATGATTTTGGTCTAGATCCAGTATTTGGTTTAATATCAACAAATTCCACATCAGAATCACTTTCTTCTTTATCATTTTTTGGGCGTAATTGGGATTTATTAACTGAAATCCTTGGATTTTTATTAAAAGACCTAATATATAAATTGTAACAATATTTATTCTCATGTATAGATTATATATTTGTCGAATAAAAATGAATAAATATCTAAAATATGTTTTACTTACGTTTCGGCTTTAATAGCCTTTTGCTTTTCTTCTTGTTCACGTTTATTTTTCTCAATAATTTTTTTTAAAGGAACTTAAAATAAATAATTCAAAATTTAATTATTTAATATTTTAAAGTATAATAAAATAAAAATTATCTAGTAACCAACTAATATTATATGAATATAAAATAAAATAAAAAATATTTACACTTTTCTTGTAACATTAAAGGATTTTCTACATATTCTGGTTTTATCATATCCTTCATCCATCCATCTTCTGGACTTTCCCTGTATTAAAAATAGATACTATATATACTATATACTCAAAATATTCAATTTTTAGTTGACAATTTAAAAATTTTGTTATAAACAGTAAACGCAATACTTAAAAATTAATTACATAAATTTAGTTGGTAGCATTATGAAAGTTGGTTGAATATTTAAAAAATCAATTCTAAAAACTAATAAATCAAAATAAAATAAGATACCAATTGAACTAGTACTTATGAAACTTAAATATCAACTAAAAATGCTTATATATTAAGTTTAACTAAATAATATAAATAATATTAAAGAGCGAGTTGCATAAACGTCCAGTAGTGACTTACAAAACATTTTATGCGACTTCGTAAATAAAATTGAGTATGTAAATTGTAAAATACAGGTCCAATTTTGGATATGAGACTTTTTTAAGATCAATTAATATTAATGACAATAAGAAATATGATTTATGATTATTGATAAACTATCTAAATTTTTAAAGTTAGTAGGTGAACACTATAAAAATTGTGAAAGTCCATTTAATAAATTTAATTTAGATTTATTTGGTAACCGTCAATCAAATGTTAACAATAAAATAACATTTCTTTATTTAACCTTTTTATTTTATACAGCCATTAAAATCATTACAGAATAATTAAGTTACAGAGAAGTTATTATAAAATATATTTACAGATAGATTTTTCTACCCTAAACAATATAATATAAGTACTTACATGATGTGTTTCCCATTATTTACTTGTCTTAGAATTTTTATTTTTTCAGTAGGCAAATCAAACAAACTTGCATCAACAACTACTGGTTTCATTCGACCATATTCCTCTTCTATTTTTCCAATAACATGAAATACTAATTCTTGAAATCCTTTCGAAGACACTTTGTTCAGTTGCTCTAATGCACTTGCTAATGATCTAAAATATCTCCGCTTGGATATAAAGTATACAATGTGTTAATATTTTAAATAAATATCAGATTATTTATAAATAAAGTATATTTACCAAATAGGCCATATGATGATTAAAGCTGCGTAAATGATTAGGAAAAGTTCGTGGATCACCCCGTTTATCACACAATGCACACATGTATCTAGGTTCTTCATTCGAATCAGATGGTAATAATTCAAGAATAAATTCAAGACCAATTAAGGGAATAAAAATTGAATCCAATGTTCCTTGAATGCGTGCCAGCACATTTCCCACTTCATCTTCCATTCCAGGAGGTATTGGTTCACCTGATATCATCGAAGGTACACCAACACTTATCCCAGCTATAGAAAATAATATACACAATTAAATTTTTATGAAATATACTAAAATATTTATTACATAAAATTGTATTTACTTTCTGAGCATGCTTTGATAAAATTTTTGGCTGGAAAACAAGATTTTCCCATTTCCAATAAGTGATGTTTGCTGGTTAAATGCTCTTCCAGCAGTGACAAAGATGAAACTTTGAATGGATAACAAGCATGACATGACCATGATCCCGTTGTTTTATTTAAAGTTATTAAATATCCAGTGGTACCATTATCTAAATGAACAACTGTAGATAATAATTGTTCCTCTCTAGATAAACCTGTAGTTCCCTGAAAAATTAAAAATAAATATTATTTGAAATGTATATAATATAATATATATATACATTATTATATAATCTACTTGTTAAAAAATTAGATTAAACTTTAATAATTAAAATAATAATAATTCTTTATAATGAAATTAAAAAGATAAATTACTTCTCTTTCTGAAATCTCCGTTGCCTAATAGTGACAGGGTAATAATAATATAAATGCAATATTATGCAATGTAAAATTAACAATTTTGATGTAAATAAATAATGAAATCAAAATGTCAGTATTTGTATCGAAAAAATAATACTTATAATGATATTATATTATATTATAGTATATTATATTATACTTATATTATAATTTCTTATAATGACAATAATTAGTAGATATTAGATAACATTATGAAATAATGTTATTCTATTAAAAATTAATATTTATTAAATTTTAGATAGACAGATATTAATTGAAAAACATGCAGGTATAACGTTCTCCTTAGGTTAGGTTAGGGGCTGAAGCAATCTGAAATATTTTTTAAAGTTCATTGAATACTTATGCATGCGTATATCAGTGCTTCAACTAAGTTATGGCCCAGGTGCAAACTACTATTTTGATATAATATACATTTATTTGGAGCTTTGGGGGCTTCATATAGTTGCTTTTGTACTCACGTGGGATGCTATACACCCCTGATCCCACCGATAGTTGTGGCCTTGGCATATGTGCGTAATGGTATATCAAAAAATTGTTATTATGATTATACTAAGATATATTGCATCTATTACAATATTATAAGATATAATATAATTTATAAAAATAAAAAAAAAAGTCTATAATAATCAGGTAAATAAGATAGTAACAATAGTTTATAATATTTAATTTATGTATAATTAATAAATCTATGATTATGTATGTGCTTATGAATTGAATTAAGAATAGAAACCACATATGGAATAAAGCCCAAAGAAAAGGCAAAAGAGTAATTGGAAAATATTCTAGAAAATAAATTGAATTGTATAGTTATAGCTGGTATAATAGTGTATTGTAATGTATCAATTTCAGCAGCGTTAATTTGAAAATGATGTTAAAAATTAAATGTCTAACATTATCAACAGAAAATATGAGCCTAAAAAGGAGAATTCCAGTCAAGTCAAACGGGAATATTATTTTAAAAAAGACATATTTCAATCATTAATCAATAAATATTATCATAAAAAGAACCACTATTATTATTTTTAAATGATTTTCCATTTCAATAATGTTCTTTGTAAAAGTACTAAATCAGTTTGTTATTTGATAATATTATCATTTATTTCTTACACATTGATACATTATCAAATAATATACTACATAATAAATTGTATGGTATATAAAACATATCTATAATTTACTTATAAAAAAATCTCTAATTCAGCCCCCAGAAATAGTTGAAATAGAAATTGAACTATTTTATGTAAGCTATTAATTATATACATACAATGCATTAGAAAAAACATGTAAATTTAATTGTTTTCTAAAATTAAAGTTAGTCCGCAATTAGTGCAGGGACCTATTTAATCTATATTTTCATTGTTTATATTTCAATATTAATAAAATCACTAAAAATATAAATTAACAACAATATATTAAATTTATTTAAGTCTAAACCTTAAATTTAAATACAATAATAACATATTTTAAACTATTTTTTACAAAAATGACCAATAAAAAAAAAAAAAATATTACATTATGTTTTTATTTAATTAAAAAAAGTTGTATTAAATTTTATATCATCGGTTTTCATATTGAAATGATTAGCTATAAGCTATTATTATAAATACATTTCAAAGTACCCCCCTCCGCTCAACTTGTTCGCAACCACCTTTTTTCATTCCTATATGTTCAACCAACTATTTACTTAATAAACCTATTCGTAGCCTCATGTATCTAGCAAACTTGGGTCATTCTTGTTTTAAGAATATTATATAAATTATCAGTAAAATTTACTATTTGTGTATATATTATAAATTGTATTAAATTACAGTACAATTACTATACAGTATACATATTATAATAAAATACTAAATATATAGATATTTCTTTAAGCCTTTGGTAATTTAGAATAAATAAATTTTAAACCAAATATTTTTAATTAATATATTATTAAAACACAATTATAAGATTTATTTTCTTTATTAATGCTGTAATATGTTCATGAAAATAAAATATATATCAATTTTTTATAAGTAGAAAAACAAACAAATATAATTTTTTTTTAAATAAATAGATACAATTAAACACTAAAATACATACTTAAAAATAATATGTCATTATATAATTAAAATAGCCAAATAAGCCATATTTTTTAATAGTAGAAAAAAAAATACTAAATGGCATATATTTTGTACATACAATTTACATATTTAATGTATTATTATTATTTTAAAGTTATATTAGTTAATAAAGTAGTTCATAAAATAAAATACATATTTAGCTTATTCTGTCCACAAGAAAAATTAAAAGTTTAAAATTATTGAATCAATACATAATTACAAATTAGTATAATGATATTATAAATGTGAAATAAAATTATATAGGTATATATAACACCTAAGACATAAGATATAGGCAATAAGGGTGGTCCTTAGTCATATAAGTATTTTTTTTAGGACAATTCTTTTAAAATTGTTCTAATATATATAAAAAAAAGTATTTAAATTTCTTTACTGATTTTAAGTTAATCCCATGCCCCAAAGCCTTCTAAGTTTCAAACCGTATCTCTTCAAATAATCATACTATTTTTCGTTTTTAATTTATATATCATTACAATGACTGACATATTTTCAAAATTTATTACCTTAATAGCAAATAACTATTAGACATTAGACCTATTTTATCTTAATTGTATTTTGATAAATGGTATAAAAATATAGTTGTTAAATCTAATGAGAAAAATTATTATGTGTTTGTATCAGTCGTTGGTTTTTAAAGAAAACTTAAAGAAAAGTTAGAAGATTTATTTGATATTTGAAAATTCAAATATAAATGAATATAAAAAAGATGATAATGTAAAAAAAACGTTTAATTTTTTAAATGTTGTGAATTACCATTATTTTGAGAAAAAATATTCAAGAGTTTATTACATTAATTAGTTTATTACGTTTATATATGTATATAAAACAAAACATTTTTTTAAAAGATTTAATATAAATATAATTTTTATCAAAACTCCACCTTCTATATGGCAAAATAATTTAGAATTTAAACAAGTATATGAAATAATAATAAAAATATTTTCATAATGAAGAATAAGAACCACCCTAATAGACAAAATAAATTGATTTTAGAATATTGTGTTATAAAATGTAATTGAAATTAGTACCATTATGTATCTTAAATCTAAATTTAAATTTATAACATTTTTTAAAACAATTATAATAATAATACAAATTGAGTTAACATTTGAAACATAATATTATGTAATTCCCCAATTTGCGACATGAATATGTGATCATTCTGTAATTCTGTGTGTATGTACTATTTACCAATAAAAAAAAAATTAATAAACAATTATTACCTTAAATGATGAACGCACTGGTGATGGAGACACTGCTTTTGAAGGTTTGACTGGAATAAAAGGTTTATTGATGATAATATCATCTTCTTGAAAACTTGATTCAATGTCAAAATCGTTAAAATTTTGATGATTCATTGGAAGTTATAAAATTTACACTTGTCACTTAATAAAAAAAAATAAAATGAAACTTTAAAATATAAAGTATTTAAAAATTATAAATAATAAACAATTAACAACTGCACTAAAAACAAATATTATCAAAACGCATGCTCTTCTAATCACTTCAATGTAGGGACGTTTCTTATGTGGTTGATTTTAGAATAGCTGAAAAATAATAACATTTTAACAATTTATAATGTTATTCAATAAATATTTATTAAGTTAAATTTATCGTAAAATTTTATACAATTTCAGCGGTTTAGAAAAAAATATTATTATTTATGTAATTTAAAATATTATATTTATATTAATATTTTTTTTAAGTTATAAGGTACTAAATATTTTTGTTTTATTAAGTATAACTTTTTATAATATCATATTTTATCAATGTTTGTCAAATATAAGAACAACATTAATTTATTTGGATTATACCACTATAATTATAACAACAAATTTTATTTTTCAATTCTTAAATCAAATTGGTTAATCATTAATATTAATATGGTAATTCAGTTTTTTGGATTTTGAATTTCATTATGAATTTATATAAATTTTACTCAAGTAAAGAAATAATAAAATATTATTAAACTATGATAAATATATATTTAAAAAATTTAAATTAGCAATGTTTTATTTAAAATTGTTTTTATAATTTATCTTATTAAGATGGGTACAAAATTAACATAATATTAAGTGACATTTAAAATAAATTTTAAATTATTAAAATTTAGAGCATGAATAAAAAAATTAACTATCATAAATATCTTAAAATATAAAAGAATACTAAGATATTATACTTATATTTTAACATAATTATATTATATTGAATATGATTTGACACTAATAGAATTTTATGAAATAAACCAATATTCTGTTTCTTTATTCTACTTACCTCTTTGATTTTTTTCAGTTTTCCATTAAAATAACTACTTTTGTATTCACAGTTAAAAGTCACTTGTTTCATTGTGAAAATATTATAATTTTATATTATAAATACATTAACAAGGAGTAAAGTGATGAGAGTATCAAAACAACAGTTAATGTATATTAACATATATAAATGTTAACACATCATATAAATAAAGTAAAGACCAGATGCAGAATGAGAACTAAATTTGAAAATATCAGAAAATCATACATTTTCCTGTTTTTTTTTTTTTAATATTTAGATATATTAATTTAAAATAAATAAACTACTAACTTGGAACTTCAAGGTAGGGAAATAAACAAACTTCTATTTAATTTAAAGATGTACTGCGAAAATATATTTTTAATAAAAATGATAATATAATACAAGTTTGTAGTACTGTAGTTCAATATATTAAAATAATTTTCTTAAAAATGAGACAAATTATATTTGATATTACTAAAAATCTAAACTATGATAGTAAGTGTATATATAATTATTATTATCACAACATTGGTGCATCTGGAAAAATCCAGATTTTCAGACAGCTCACTTCACCCCTATAAAGTTCTTTTAACTTGAACAGTTTAACACATATAACTAAATAAAACTTTGGAATTTAATAGATAAGCAGTTAAAACACAATATTTATTAAGCCAATTATTGTATTTATTACAATTGGTAATCATTATAATACAAAGTATATACTAATAACTATAGTTTACATTAGCATATTTTACTATAGTATTTCCCTAAGACTAAACTAGATTTATCTATTGACTTTGCATTTCAAATATCAAAACTATGTAACTAATTACAGTGATATTCATTATAATATTCAATATTCATTATTAATCAAGTACTATATTAGAATACCATTGCATACATATGAAATTGCACAATAATGTCATAATATTAATATATAAAGTAATTTTTAGTTAATAAATTAGATACTAAAAATTATTTACAATGTATAAAACTAAACATAAGGGTTTATTGTACTAAAGGATTCTATTTTTTTTAGGAGAAGATTTGTTGTCTTTAAGATATATAATGAACTCCATAAGAAAAATAAAAGTACGAAAACATTATAAAATTATATTTTATTATAAAAATATTTTAGAAAAATAAAGCGTAAGTATGAGTTATACATTCAAACTAAAAGTAAAGAATAAAACTATTATCATACATTTTAATTGAAATTATGTTACAACCAGTTAAATAAACAAATGGTCCCCTCTTTAAAAAAAAACTATATAAACTTAACATTATTCCATGTAAAAGTGAATAAAATTTATTTAATCATTGTTTTATAATAATTAAATATAAAAATTTAGTAACATCACATACTCTAAAATAAAAATATATCAATAAAAAATAAACCTATTTTACTATTAGTTATTCTTTTATTTGGTAGGTACAAATTAACCTTTTACTTACCTTACCATCAGTCTTCAACATTCTTTTAGTAGCCAATTATTAAGAATTTATCCAAAAACATTTATAAAATTTAATTTAAAAATTATAAATAAATATTGTATATATGATAAACACTTATCAATTAACAGTTAAAATTACAAATATAAAATTCTCAATTAAATAATAGTAAAATATTATATATCTGTTAACCCAATATTATATTTAATAAATCATTAGAAAAAAAACACCAAAATTATATCAATTACAGTAAAATTTGAAATAAAAATAGTTTATTATACTCAGTAAAGTAAAATTATACATTATAATATATACATATATATATATATTACATTATATTTACTATTTTTTCATTATTAAACTATAAATAGAAATTTTCAATGAAAATTAATGTAACAACCTTACATAAGAACCTACTTATTAATTCATTTAAAAAAAAACTTTATTTCAGAATAATGACAAATGTATTGTTTATGTATGTTTATTATTTATGTACGGAAAAATTATATTTAACTACCCTAACCTATATATTGATATTATACATAAATTATTAATTTTACTTAATCACAAAACAATCAGAAATATAAAATTAATTTGTTTTGTATTTGGTAGGTTGAATTTACCTAATCTGGATCCTTGCTGGATATTAATGGATTTTTATAAACATTGCTTACATAGCAATTTGTGTCAATATCAACAAATAGGTATAAATAATTAATTTTTTAATTTTTAATACATATTTTGTGTGTAATTATATAGTAATTACTTAACAAATAATCACTATAGGTACTTGATATCAAATTTATACCATTTATTTAATATATAATATCTTAAAGCGCGATCAATATATTTTTATAAATATAAATTAACTTTATACTCTGTTTATGTTTATTTCTTAAGTCCTAAAAGATTAGTCAACAAATTGACTTGCTATCACTATCTTAATGTAGAAATTCTACATACAAGTCAAAAATCATTGTTAAGTCATCAATATGTATTAGTTACACTCACCTTCAATTAATTAGTAAATACCAATTACATTATTACTTACTTTACAACATTGATTTGATTCTTCATCAGAAAAAAGTACATGTTGAATGTACTAGAGATAAAATCACTTGGTAAACTTTTATTAACTTTAAAATAACTTTAAAAAAATAAAATAAATGTTTCAATTGTAATCGTCGTCGATCGAAATAAAATTTATTTTGATAAAACAATTAGGTATCTAAATCAGAAATTAAAAATTCAAGAATTATAGGCATTTTTATTTATTGTAAAACATTGTACGTTT
The DNA here is from genome assembly GCA_013282895.1 of Eriosoma lanigerum. Taxonomy (NCBI): domain Eukaryota; kingdom Metazoa; phylum Arthropoda; class Insecta; order Hemiptera; family Aphididae; genus Eriosoma; species Eriosoma lanigerum. Next base: position 57,815,520 of record CM023357.1, on the reverse strand, counting down.
GTATCTTCGTGTTTACACTTCTACAGTTTGCGTTCCAATTTTTTACCTATGGTTCGACTTACAAGTTCTGAACATTCATGATTCAGAAAATCAGAATAATACTTGCACACAATCGTAAATATAATATTGTATTAATCATTAAATAAATGGTAAAAAAACGTAAAGGTAATCATAACAACACTTTTGCATGAAGGTAACAACTAAAAGGTTTAAACCAACCGTGGTTACCGGTTGGTGGTCCGTAAAACAGTGGTTAGTGGTATCACAGATTATATGGTGGTATCGCATCTGTGGATCGTGGTTAATATTATATGGTATCACCACAGAAATATTACGTCATCTGTGGGCATGTCCGATATACCACAAAGAAAGTAGATAGCACGATTTAAAGTATAAGGTATATCTTAAATCGTGGTAGGTAGGCCGTGCCGTAAAAACGGAGTATACACGGCCTCAAATTATAAACTTCCCGGGATTTTTTTTTTCAAATATCAGTGAGACAGTAATCAATAATACTTGTAAACAGGGCTTAAAGTGGGAAAAAATTCCAGGGGGGACTAATGTCTCCATATAATTTTAAGCGTTCCATATGTAATTTTATGTCTCCAGAACGTTTTGTAACATGTAATTTGTTAAAGGGGATACTTTTAAACCACCATTAGAGGTAGGGGGACTGAGTCCCCTTGCGTCCCCCCCCACTTTAACCCCTGCTTGTAAAGTACTCTTTTATGAATTTTTAGACCAACTTAAATTTTTGATTATATTGACATAATGTTATGACGTAAATTTCATAAATAACAGTAAAATTAAAAACATATCATTTATGTTTTATTAAAAACGCCAACGTTTTGCTACCAAATTATTTAATGATTATGATTATGGTTGACAAGACAATTTTAAAGCGACTCTGTTTTACCCTACATTTTGAAAATTGTCACAATTTTTATCATGAAATGAAAACTTCACGAATATTGATTTTAGGTATTATTTTGGATAGTTTTAACATCAATGCCTCACTCGAAACAGTCCAAACCGTATGGTATGCTAATGACAAATCAATAAATACAGTGCCAGTTTTGAGGTGCTTTTGAAATACTGCTTCTATAAAAGCTGTGAGCGAAATAACTTGTTCAAAGCGTGATTTCCCATTCCTTAAGCCTGCTTGTACTGCTGGAAGAGTTCTGTCTATCGTTTGCACTATTCGATTGTGTACAAGTTTTTCTAAAAGCTTATAAGAACTATTAAGAAGGGAGATAAATCTATAACCAGCAGTTATTCCCATCTTTGCCAAGTTTCTTTATTGCATGAATTTTTGTGACTTTAAAAAATTTTGGTAGTTCTGCCGTCTTCAAAATTACATTAAAGAGTTTGTACATATATATTGTATATATTATATAAGTGTATACAATACTGAACTGAATATATTATTAGTATTCACTATTCAGTTCAATGGTATATAACAATCATATACACAGAAGATTGTGTTATTTTGATGTTTATCTGTAATGTTCATAAAAAGCACTATAAGTTTTCAGGAAATTTTTCATCAACATGTAATTTACATACTATTTTATAATAAATATAAATTCTAAATATTAAAAATTCTAATTCACGTATTTTATTCAACATAAAATTATACGTCTAAACATTCATCGACACCGCGGAGATTGGTCATTTGATACGCCAACGAGTTGCGTTCTCTTGGTAGCCTGGGTAACATATTTTTCAAACTCGGAACCGCTCTGCTTTCATGGATTTGTTTGAATTTATGGCGATTTTGTTCCTCAATTTTTATAATATAATGCTACTATATTATAATTATAGTTATAATAGTCATAAACTCATAACTCATTACTTTCACTTACAACTTATAACTTATAACATACATTTTATTAAACAATTTGATTTACTAATAATTCATTGTAAGAAGATAAACAATGTAAATAATTAGGTCCATACTTATTTTATAATATACAATTATTATAATATTTTATGCATATACATTCATGTTCATTATACAATTATAGTATTTATCATCACAAAATCTATCTTCAATGATTATACAAATATTATACCTATAGTTGCTGTAGTTAATACTGAGTAAAAATATAAAATAAAATTTTATTTTTACACAAGTAATGTCGAACATGAGTACTTTGTATATCATTATATTAGGCTATGGCTTTACAATTCATGATATTCAAAATTGTTTATTTAAATAACTCAAATAATAATTTTAAATGTTATGTCTAGGCAAATAAGTATAAACATCAAGTTCAAAACTATACAAGGTGTAAATAATTACAAAAAATATGGTGATAAACTAAAATAAAATTAATAAACGAAACCACAGTAAATTCAAACAAACTAATCAAAGCAGAGCGGTAAAGGGTACCTAGTAGTGCTCGTTATTTCACGTGTACACGCTTACACGTATTCACGTGAAATAAAGGTTCGATTTATAAAACCCGTTGCTTAAAATTTTCCGTGAATTTATAATATTATTCACGTGAACCCGTGAATTCGTGAATTTGTGTATTCACGTATTTTACTGAGTTCTCTACTTTTATTCGTAAAACAAAGATGATCTTACTCATATCATAAATATAGATTAAATTATTTAAATAATCAATAACATAAAGTATACATATTAACTAGATTAAGTATGCTCATCAAATAATAATAATAATTAATGTTTTACTTTAGAAAAACCTAACCTATAGAGCAACATAAGACTACATAGGTACTACCTACATTATAGGATGATTAATTATTTTTATTATTTTTATTTTAAAACTTTTCTTATTTATTTTTTTTTTTAAAGGATGGTATAATTAATTTGACATAAAACATAATGTATTAACAAGTATATAACAATAATATTCTGCATTTTCAATGTATAATGTCAAAATTTAAAGTAGATTTTTTAAATTCTGAGAGAATGAAGTATGTATTGGTTTTGCAATGTTTATTTTTTTTCTTTTATCTGTCTGAGACACTTTTTTGGGTAGAAATGATGGTCCGAAGTCCAATTGTCACAAATAGGTCTTTTCCTTACCAAATTGCATCAGTACTTTATTAAACTCATTTTTTGAATTCCTTAAAAGTTTTTCCTCAAGAAAAGAAAAATTACCAAAAAATGACGAGAAACGTCAAAATGCTGATTTTTGGGAATTTTAACTTTAAAAGCTTATGAAAAAAATTGTCAATCACGATTTTCAAGATATTTTGTAAAAAGATTAAGTAGTATATGATTAGACTTTGATAAAATGTTCAAACCGATAAACCAAAAACTGCAGAAAATATTAAACATTTTTGGAAAAAAAGTTCTAATGCTCTATAAAATAAAAAGGCTCTTGGCCAAAAAATCAATCAAAATTTTACTACACTTATGTTACCTATGTTAATACTCAACAAAATTTTAAGTCCTAACGATCAAAACTTATTAATTATCACGAAATAAGAAAAATTAAAATAACAGAAATTATAATTTTACTGATTTTTTGGTAGTTTTTCTTCTCTCTAAGAAAAACTTTTGAGAAATTCGAAAAATGAACTGAATAATGTACCAACAAGACACAATTTGCTACCGTAAGCATACCCATATAAACATGATAAGACCATTATTTCTACCCGAAATCGTCGTGCTTTCAGACATAAAAAAAAAACATCTTTGCTCAGAATCTAAAATTTTAGTGTTTGAACTTAGTTATATACTCTATTCCATTTAAGTAAAGTCCTGCTGTCGAACTAAAATTGGTCAGTTTGGCCCATTTTCACACCATTTAGTTTCTCTTCCATGCCCCATATAAATGTAATTACGCGAATGGTCGCTACCAGTTATCTGTCAATCTACATGCATGAAATGGTACTTTTCTTAAGTGGTATAGAGTATATACCTACTGCATGAAGTATCTACTTTATATAATGATATTTTAAATAGTAATTAGGTACATTAATTGATACATAAAAACTGCAATATTCACAGAAACTAATTTTGACGAACTTAATTTTAAATATTTTATGATAACTATTGCAATTCTCCGATGACCAAAGGGACGAGTGTTTTTTGGCATATACATTTATTTTCTGTTGTTATGTGTCTGAAATTCCCCATCTTGAACATAGTAATTGTGCATTGATTACTATATCATTATAACTATTTCTTGTCTGTTGGACCAAAATAACTATTATTTTCATATTAGATGTTTTTTTCAGGTTCATATTGATATTTCATAACTTTTTGGAAATAATTTGAGTGCCTAATATCTATGTATCATATACAGCAATAATTTTATGTTTTCTTTAATGAAAAAAGGTGTATTTCTGTTAATTTTTTGTAATGTAATGCAGTTAATCTAACTAGACAGTCAGCGTAATCATTGATTATAGAATAGATTCTTATGCGATATGAATTCAAATACAACATAAACAGAATATTATTATAATATATTATATTTACTTATATTATTTTATAATCCAAAAAAAGAAATACTAAATCTTAAAAAATATAAACAAATAGGGATGTATACAATATGATATGTATCACATCATTTAGTAATGAAGAAAAAAGATTAAATCATAAAACAAATATCCCCATATCTTTCAATAGGATCCAAATTGGTAAATACAACACCGACTGTCTTGTCTTCGACAAATAATTGTTCTTGGAAAAATCTGTACAATAAAGATATTATCAATGATAGCTATATTAATATAAGGTTTTTCTCTTCTTAAAATTAATTTAACTTAAACAAGTTTACCTTGAAGGTGGATGTTGCAACGTTGATGAATATGTGCTATTTTGTTGTTGTCTAAGCATTTCAACAAATTTTTCAATACTTGATGGATTATTCAGCCTGCGACTGCGACGCAATCTATTAATTCTATTTCTCGATTGCTGGAATGTATAGTTACGTGCACCTTCTGGGTTTCTAAAATAGTTTAAAATATAGCTTTTATACAAGCAATAACAATATATAATGTATAGCCTAAAATAAAAATAATCATTCTACTTACCGGACTATTTCACTGTTATAGATTTGTCTGACAGAATCAAACATTCTTCCAACTTGTGTTCCAGCCAAACCTATTTCTCTCCTTAAATATACCATTGGGATGTCCACAAATGGTGGTAAATGATTATGATGACCAGAAACTGAAATTGCTCGATTATTCCTATCCGTGCTTACAAATGCTTTTACTGGACAAAACGCTGTTCTATTTTTTCGATTTTCACATGTTAAATATCTAAACATTAAAAATTATTTTTAAACGTACAAAAATATATTTATTTTGAATTTGACACTAAGTAAATATATTAAAATATGCTCACTCTTTATTGTTATAAGCACTATGCTTATGGTACCTATAATGTAAATTGTCCATGTAAATTTGAGAATTTAATCTCACACCAGGTAATAGTGTATAAGAAATGGCTCGCAGATCATTTGGGCTTGGTTTTTCTTCTAGAAATTATAACATGATTTCATATGACATATAAAGAATATTTGAATTGTTAGTTTTAAAATAAAATATAATACATTTGTATTATTCCTTTTTTAAGAGTTACAGTCATTTAATAATAAAATTTAAACTTTTGTATGTAATTTTAGAGAAATAATTTTTATATGACACATAAAATGTTTCTAACTATTTAGTATTTAATTATCAGTTTATGTATAAATAATATGAAAAGAAAACATTATTTTACCTAATATAAAATAAAATATAATTTTATTAATTTAGCTGAAGTACAATACTTATGTATAATCTACAGTGTAATGAGATTAAGGAAATTAAATATTTTACAGCAATTAATTATGAATAAAAATATATAAGAAATGTACATTATGTAAAATGTAAAATATGTAAGAAATGTAGGTATTATTAAATTTTAATAAATACCAATAATTTTAAATTGTAATAAATAATAAACCTATTACACCATTATAATATTGATGATTAGTGTACTTGTTATAAAATACAATAGCGATTATTGTTTAATATTATTTTAAGTTAAACAAATATTAACAAATAGTTATAGGTATAATGTTAATGATAAATTACCATCATTCTCATCTGAAAGTTCCTCTTTAATATCAATGTTGTCAGAATCTGCATTGTATGAAAACAAAAATAAATTATTATTAGCATAAAATATTTCTCCTAGTCTTATTACTAATAAATAAATTATGAAAATTAAATTAACTATCAAGTTTACTTTTTTTTTAAAAGTAAAAATATTTAAAAACAAACTATAATAATAATTATTTTGTATTATTAGTTTACCATTGTGGTGTTCTTCTCCAAATACAATATTTAAATATTTAAAAACATTTTGATGATTGGGAGCTGGAACTAAAGAACAATTATTTTAAATAAATAGATAATTAATATTTATGTATATATATATATATATATACTAACCATCTAAGAAATAATTATGTTCATTTAAATGTTGATTGCTCATCTTCATTTTAATAAGCTTAAGTAGATAAATTCTGAAAGAAAACTGTTTTAATGATTAAATAGGTAGGTATAGTAAAAAAAAATGTTTAATGGTCAATTAGGTAGCTATAATTTTGTATATTATTAGTTTTGAAAAAACGATTTAAATGGTTTGAAATAGATAAAATAAGTTTAGTTTTAAAAAAATTGTTTTAAATACAGGAAATCTCAAAAATATATTGCATATTATTTAACTTAGTGGAAAAACATATAAAATACGAAACATTCGGTTTTAATTTTTAAGCTCAATTATTGAACGTTTGAAATAATTAAACATTAATTATAAATGTATGTTTGTTTGTAACAAAATAATAGAACAGTTTAACACTGCAGTAGAATGAAAAAACTATGTTTCATATAGTATTATAGTCTGTGATTGTATGGTTCATGAAAAAATCTATTTTGTTATGTGGTTCATCATTTATATGTATGTAATAGAATTTCTATTATAGAAATAGGAAATTCAGAAAACCGTTAAGTTTAAAAATAATTTTACCGTTAAATTTAAAAAAAAAGAACTAACTGAAATATCAATAAAACAACTAATCAGAGTTTTATATTATAAATTACGAAATTTCTTTTCTCTCATTTTTAAAATTTTCCATATTGGTATTGGCATTCTTCCAAAGATAAGACACCTTTGATAAGGATTTATTATTATTTTTTGGAAGTTTTTACTACCACCAACAAATATTATACAAAGTTTGAATTTGAAGGGAAATAGAGAATGATACAGTATTAATCTGCGCTTGCGCATAAGAGACGAAGAGATGTGAAATTGGATACGATAATCCGCTCGTTACAACGATTCGCCATCTGATAATGTTATCACCTTTTATATATGAGAGTCCAGGAATGAACCGTCAATAAATCTTACGGTTTATTTATATATTATATATATATCTTATTATTTACTTTTCTAGTAAAACATGTTTGTATTAAAATTTAATTATAATGAATTACATTTGTAATTATTGTAAAATTAAATTTTCTACAAAATCCTCATTAATAAGGCATCAAAAAAATAAACATAAATTAAATAATGTGTCATCTTCGAAATATAATTCAAAATGTAGTTTATGTAAAATGAGTTTTCCTAAAAAAACCTTACTTATAGATCATTTGAACGAATGTCATGGAATGAATATAGTCAAACAAATAATAGAATTTTCAAATGTATCAGGTAATCGTAAATTATCAAATTATTTAAACTTTAAAAAGTTGTAAACATATTTAGTTAAATAACTTTCTTGAATTATATTAGCATATTTATAATACATAAATTTATGATATAAAAATAGATTTAAAAGTACAACATATTATGAATAATTGAATAATATTGTGTTTTAGAGTTTCAAGATTGGTTAAAAAAATATGAATTTGACAATCATTGTGAATATGTTCTAAGTACAGGCAAAAAAAAGTGTAAAGATGGTAAACGAAGTTATTATGAGTGTTGCAGAACTGGTTTCCATAAAGCAATGGGAAATTCAAAAAGAAGAATTAAATCACAAGGTAGCAAAAAAATTAATCAAAATTGTACAAGCCATATAATATTACTGGATTATTTAAACCAAGTTAAATGTGTTGCAACTTTTTATAAAGAACACCATGGACATAACGAAAAAGAACTCCAGCACATTAGAATACCAATTAAAAAAAAACGTGAAATTGCTACTAAATTGGCCCAAGGTATGACACTAGAGGAAGTATTAGAAAATTTAAGAGATAATATTGAATCTGATCTAAAGAGGGAGGATTTAATTACACGAGCTGATCTTCATAATATAAAACAAAAATACAATATAAAAATACAAGATGATCAATTACATAAAAATGATTCAAGTGATGATGTTGTGGTTAAAGAAAATAATCCAGTAATATATTATGAAAAACAAGGTAAGACAAATTATATGGTAACACATAATTGGCAAAAGTGTTTTCAATTCAGAAAACAGTTTTTATATAGGTATATATAATGTAGTTATTTGAATATAATTTTTAAAAAAGAGTAGTATAATTTTAAATTCATATCTCATATTTCTTAAAATAAATAAAAACCATAATTTAAAATAAAGTTATCTTTAAGTATTTATATCTGCTATTCAAATTATCAGTGCATAATTCAATCATACTTTTCCATAAACAATTAAGTATATTTTAAAAAGTGACATAATAAATTTAATATTATTTATTGACGCATAAACATATTAAATATTTAATCATCCTTACAAATAATAATATGATATAGAAATATTACAGAAAATTGGATATATTATTTTTCAGGTATAGACAATACTACAATACCTATGTTCCACGAAGAACTACATACAACAGCGAAAATCACAACAGAAATGAATTCTTTAGAAATTGCATATGAAAATAACATAGCAAGCAATACAAATGAAATAGAAAATCATATAAATTCTCTAGAAAATTTAAATAATAATAAACTTTTATATTCTAAATTCAAAGAAACAGCCTCAGGTATAATTAATAAAATACATTTGATTGAAAACTATGATCATCTTAAAGAAGCTATGAAAAAATTAAATATCCTTGATGCTTTTATTAATGCTACATTAAATGAATTCGGAAAAAATAAAGAGATCAAAAAGTTTACCTGTGATCCACCAAATAAAAAAATTGCTAAACCATCAAATTTCTATTTCACAAAAAATAAAAGAGAGAAAAATACAAATGAACTATCGAAACCATCTGCAATAGAAACTATAGATTTGATAAATATAATTAAAAAAATTAATGTAATAAAAAAACCAAACGAAGAACATTCATATTGTAAGAAAACTAATTTATAAAAAAAATACGTTTTGTATTAATACAAGTTTTTTTTATTTTAAATGTATCTGATAACAGTGATAAGATTGAATAATTGATAGTGATTTTTGCACAATGATAATTATTTTAAAACAGTGGGCATGCGTCTTATTAAGATGGCAGAGCCGTGTTTAAGGGGGGAGCAATTGCCTCCAGTATCAAAATGTTTTTATTAAAATATATTTTATATCGATTAATATTTGGTGTGGGGGAGGTACAAAGTAAATATGCGGTGTTAAATTTATTTTGCCCCCAGCGTATTCAACTCTAAATCTTGAACTGACTGAAGTTAGGTTTGTTCATTCTTCCTAGAAATAGTCGCCCCTATTTTTACGTATTACGAGTTACGACTTACATAATGATAATATATAAAATAAACAAATTATATTATAGTCTCATAATTTTACAAAGTATTTATTTGTACTATGTAGGACGTGTAAGTAAACCTATACAATGAGAGAATCTTTCCTTAAGAAGGTACAGGCAGGGTCATGTTTAAGGGAGGTCAAATGGGGAAGTTGCCCCTGGCATTTTGAGCGGGCCGATACATTATTTAGCTCATTTTTTAAATTTCTCAAAAGTTTTTCTTCGGAATGAGAGATATTACCAAAATATGAAGGAAAAATGCAAAATTTACGGAAACTGTAATTTTAAGGAACTTCATTATAAATATTTCATAGTAAATTGGTAACATTGATATCAAATGTAATTTCGAACGTAGGAACTTAAACATTTGTATGATCACTAATATAGGTATTTTACATATTATGTAAAAATATTTTGAAACTGTTACATTGATTTTATGTCCAAATATAGAACTTTGAAATTTCACCAAAATGTTATTTTTCTCAATAATGTTTAATATAATATGCAATTTTGGGTTCTATAGTTTGTAAATTCAATAGAACCATAATTATATATTTCTTAACATATTTTGTAATTTAATAGTCATGTTTCTTTTATATAAACTTCTAAAGTTGAAATTAATTGGAAAAATACTAATTTTTTTACATTTTAACCATAAAAATCTTGACTAACTATATTCCCAATGGGGCAATGGGTGATCAATTAATATCATCCTAATATTAACCATCTTAATTTGTGATTATGATCTATAATATTTCATTTAAATATTTAATAAAAATATGGAACAAATTCGAAATTATAAAGTTTGATCATCGAATTGCGAATTTTCTGAAAAAGTAACAGGTTGTTGAAATAATTGATTATCAATCAACTATTTTTGTCATTGAGATAATATTGTTATCTATCTCGATGGTTTTTGTTGATATATGATTATAAATTGGCGGCAATTGGATTTTACAATTTGCAAATTTCCAATATAATAAAATATTAAATAATAAATAACATTTTATTCAACAAAAATACATCATAAAATATAGTACAATACAATAAAAATATCGTCAGTAAATATAGCCTAAATAGTGCGTAAGTGCTAACTGAACAACTAAAATTAGATACCTATGTACCTAATTATTTAATTTTAAATAATATAAATTATTAATTTGGTCAGAAATAAAGTAGGTATTCATTTTAAATGACATAATATTGTGTAAATACAACAAAATACCTCGTGGTAGGATTATGTTTTTCGTAATCAAAGAAATATCTTTCAGATTATTCATTAAAACAACAGTTTAACCTAACTTAACCTAATCAATTTATTGTTAATTTATTATTATTTTATCTCATCAATTTCATTCACCCTTTCTACAGAATAGTTAATATTTTAATAACAATAATATTGTGTAAAGTTTCTTTAATAGAATTTACTCGTTAGTCAAACATTTCAAAATAATGAGTAATGTCGAACAAGTTAAATCTATAGTGTTGGAAGGTTATGGCGGGTACGATAAAATTAAAGTATGTTACTTTATTGATCCTAGTATAATGTTTATAGATTTAAACTTATAAGTAAGTTATTAAATACAAATTTATGCCAATGGTATATTAATTTATACAATTTGTAAACTAAAAATTATTATTGTATTAATATAATTTTGTAAAGACTTTTTTAAAAATTTTTGTCCTAATTACTTTAATGTGTGTACCTATGATTATACGTTTATTAACTTATAACTAATATAGTTTACAAGATATAAACAAAAACAAATAAAAAATGTTAAATTAATTTTAACTAACAACACGCTTGACAAATCCAATGTCACTTAAATTAAATTTTTTGCCTTTAAGTAATTCATGTCTATATATCTATTACAACTTGTGTGTGCATAAGTAATCTAAAATCTATATTCAATGCATATTAATTGTCGTTTGAGTAATATTTGTATTCAAACTGTTCAATTTATTCTAGATAAAATGTTGGCCACTCAATGAATTAGAACCAACAAGTGTACGTGTTAATGTTCAATTATGTGGTGTGAACTTTAGTGATATATATGTCAGACAAGGTTTTTTACGTCAATTGAAAACTCCTCGTGTGCTTGGTGCAGAATGCTGTGGTCTAATAGAATCTCTCGGAAAAGATGTGAACAATTTCAAAGTAATAAAAAATTAGTATTTTGTTCTACGTATTTATACAGTATGGTGCACAAAGCCTGAATCGCCTAACAATATATTTTCTATAATTGGTCAATATTTTTTTAATATATATATATTTCATATACATGATACATATAATGCATACCCAGACATACTTATGTGACATGCTGTATTAGGTACATATTAACATATTGTTTTAATTTAACTGTTGCAACTATAGTTAACATTTATGATACAACCAAAAATTGTAATATATAAGAATTATATGAATACATGATTTTGAATTTACAAACCAGCTTGGTGATCGAGTAGTGTGTTATGTCTGGACTGGTGGTCTTTATAGAGAAACAGTAATAGTACCAGAAAGTAATTGTTTTTTAATTCCGAAAAATATTGGTGACCAAGATGCAGTTTCATTACCAGCCAACTATTTGACTGCATATATGAGTATTTTTACAATGGGCAATTTACAACCTGGAGACACAATTTTAATACATTCAATTGCTGGTATTATAAATATTTTACAAATGATAGTATCATGCGGTTTTTTAAAAACATATTGATTAAATTAATTATAATGATATTTGTTTTTTAGGAGGCGTTGGGTGTGCAGCTACTCAGCTGGCAAAAACTATAAAGGACATAGTTATTGTTGGAACATCTTCAGTTTCTAAACATGAAAAATTAAAAGAAATTGGTGTTTCTCATGTTTTAAACCACGAAGACTATGCGATACAATCTAAAAAAATAATACCACAAGGTTATGATTTGATTATAGATAGTATTGGAGGACCAAATATCGAGATCAGTCAAACATTACTTAAACCTTGTGGTCGTTTAGTGATCATTGGTAATTTAAATATAAAATATATAAATTAATTAAAATGTGTTTAGTTTAAACCACCATCTTTGTAAGAATCTGTTCATTAACTTTGTAATTTATGATAAGAATATAGTCTAATAACTGTTTTTTCAATATCTATCATTCTGGTCTTGGTTCATTCCTAAAATTAATTTTTATAACAAAACCAACCTAGTCTTTTTTTGTTGTTGAGTTATTTGATACGAAGTATAATTTTTTATCCATTTTAAGTTCTGAGCAAAGCGAGAAATGTATTTGGGTTTACAAAGTTGAAGATTTTTTATTTTTTTTTATGCATGAAAACATTTTTCTGGGTAGAAATAATGGTGCGAAAACCACGAAAAGAGTATGATTTTAGCGAATTGCATCTAGCTGGTACTTTATTTATATCATTTTTCGAATTTCTCAAAAGCTTTTTGTTAGGAAAGAAAAACTGCCAAAATATGGCGGAAATTCGGAAAAATTACGATTTTTGTTATTTTAAATTGAATTTCTTTATTTCGTGATAACTAATGAGTTTTAATCGTAGAGATTTAAAATTTATTTTAAATATTTACATTGGTAATTTACACACGTGGTAAAATTTTGAAATGGATTATCAGTATAGCAAATTGATTTGCTCAGAATATTTTTTAATGAAATATCATTGCATTCAAATCTTAAGTATAATAAACCACAAATTTATCCAAGGACCAAAGGGACAAAGAAGGAACGACCTTCCCACTTTTTTTGTAATACCTAATTAACAATAAATTATTATTATTTTTATATTTTCTAGGTGGAAGCTGTTACATCAATGGAGATACATTAAATATATTCAGATCTCTGTCCATGAAGTGGCAAACAACTAATTTAGTCCCTCAAACAATAATAGAACGTAACATTGCTGTTTCTGGTCTTCATTTGGGTTTGCTGTTTGATTCTAATCCTAACAAAATCCATTTCATTATGAATGAATTATTTAAAATGCTGGAAAATAATTTGATAAGGCCTTTAATTCATAAGATCTTTCCGTTTGATGATGTTAGTATAAAATATCAATAATTATTGGTATATTAAATTTAATTTTTAAGTATAATTTTTTTATGTTATAATTTATAAGTACTTAAAGTTAAAATATATTTAATTCAATATGATTTAATGTATTAATTGTAATTTTTTTTTAAGGTAATTGAAGCTCATAAAATATTAGCAGAAAGAAAAAATTTTGGAAAAATCTTATTAAAATTAAATCAATAGCAAAGAATGATTTTTCAAATAATGTTTATAACTTAACCACATATTATAAAAATCAAAAATTGTGTTATTTATACTATACATTTTTTGTATAGAAATTTATTATTTTATTATTTTATCTTTAGACATTTTGCAGTTAACTTTAAGACAATTATTTAAATATGTTTAATCTGTCCTGTAATAAACTGTAACAATGTCATATATTCATACTAACATAATATGTTAGCTATAGTTAATATTTTATTCTATTTCAATTTTTGTACCAAATACCTACAAACAATATTCAACCAGTGTTCCCATAATTGTTTAAATTCAATTAAAATTTTCGGTACAATACATTTATGAATCATACACTACATAAAAGTGTTTTCGATCTTTTTTCCATAGAGTAATTGCTTATAAGTAATTTGATACTATAAAAGTTAGTAGAGGCTCATGGGAAAAGCAACCTGATTTCACAAAGGGCGTAGATTTGTTTCGGCTCCTCAATACATGCAAGCAATACACATCTAAGATACTAATATTACACTAATAAAATATGTAGAGAAATATTTTGTTAGATTTATTATTTAAACAATTTCAATCTAATATTTTTACCATGTACATTGGATATAATATTCTAACTTAACCTGTTAATGACTTAAATTAGATCAATTCTAGTACAGTTAATAAATGTAAGCTATTTGGTTCACGATACCAGCAGAGGTTATTCATTCAAATTTAATAAGTTAAAACTTAGAATAAAGCAGTAAAAGGTTAATGAAGTATCAAATATTATGTAAAAAAAAATTGTTCGAAATGTAGATTGATGCATTGACGTCTACACTAAATAAGATTGTAATTGGCTTGGAAGCAACAAGGCTGTTAGAACACAAGAAAGGTGTTGGTTTATGTCGCTGAATAACTTTAAAAGATCCAATTTCATTAATAATTAGGATTCCCGAAAAATGATTAAAAAATAGTTTGCCTTGCTTAACAGAATTGAAATTGCCAATATTTTTTTTTACCAGAAACCAAAACATGAAGGGGATTTTTGTAGTCAGTCGGAAAGCATCTATGTAAACTTTTTTGCCTATCTTAATTATTAGTAGGCCTCGAAATGGAAGTAGAGAACTACAGACAATTTAGAAGTAGTTAAGCTCATTAATGTAACATTATTATCAGTCAGGTCAGTTGGTGTGACTTAATCTTGGTGTGTTGTTAACAGAAGTTTGTGGAAACGGAGTTGATTTCATTTTTTTAAGTGTTTTCATAATAACTATAATAAGTGTATAGAACATATTGCCACTTGTCCACAGGGTCTTGATTGATAATATAGAGGACGGAGATAGTTATTGATCATCCCTGCTGTTAAGGTTTAAACATGCTCTAGCGTTCTAGGATTAGAACCAGTTCCTAATTTTTAGTGAAATCCTATATAAATTGTATTGTCCAAAATACTAAGTGTGTATTACAGATTTAACTATTGTGTATACTTGCCAATAACAAATAAATATAACATAAAGTGTATACTTATACACAAAAATTTAGAATCATATATAGAATCATCAATTATTTAACAAATAATACAAAATTGTATCTAAGAAAAATATCCATTAGCTATGATAACAAAAATGAAGTTTTTCACTTGAATATATTTTACTAAGAATTCTAATTTATTATGTATTTAATTATAATATGTTATCATATTATAATGTAAATGATAATTCATTCCAAATTCCAATTATAATAATATAAAATACATAATATTATATGACAACATTACTGGTGCGATTTCAAATTTTGGGATTGATATTGCTAAAATAATCTTAATAATATGTGTATATATTTTCTAGTACGCACAACGTACAAAACGAATTCAAAATTTTAAGCAATTAAACTATTGAAGTAGTATGTATAGGTTAGGTTATGTACTTACATAGTCTTATTCTATGGTACTGATGTTATTATTTTGTCTATTATGTTATAAAAGTCTGAATGGTCACCTTAAGTCTTATCTTTTATAATAGGTATAAGGTAGCTTTAACGTTCAAAATATTCACGAAAAAAAATTTAATCAAACGAAAAATTTATGAAAAATGTTTTATATTTATCTATAAATTTAGTAATTTTGCGATTTTCGATAATTTATGTTCCGTTACTGTTTTTTCAATTATCTAATATTTGCAGTTAATAAATGCATAAACTTCTATATAAGTAAAAATATTGAGAGGATAAAGTCGCAGTTTTTAAATCGTTAGATTGAACACCCCCACTAAATTTTTCTCAACTCGAGCGCTGCCTATAATTAGTTTAAATAATTAATAATAATATTGACATATTATAATTTATAAATAGATATTTAAATTTCTACATTTCCGGTCCCACAGTCTCTGCAGCATATAGCGCATAATATTATAGTTGCGTTCAATTACACCTGTAACTACATTAGTTATATCATTGATTATTGAATAGAATCTATTCTATAATCAATGGTTATATCTACTGAGGTCACTTAATTATAATTATTTCTATTTTTATAATTTTGCAATTATTACATTTAAAATGTCTTATATATAATGACTTTATATGTTTGAATCTCTACTATACCTATATTATATTATAATGTATAATATACTGGAATTGCCACGTTTTATTAATTTGAATTATGAGATCAAAGTATTCTAAGTTTTTCGTTTATATGTTGCAGACAATTTTAAAATTTATTTATATGGATAAAATAAGAGCATGATCTTAATTTGATAAAAATGACTTATAATGATAAAAAAAAAAGTTATACGTAATATAACAGAAATTATTAATTTTACGTGCGTAATTAAAAAATATGTAATTTTTATATCAAAAAAAAATGACGCAATTTAATTATATAGGTACCTATTTATCGGTAGACATTTAAGTTAACAAGGTCGTACAAATGTAAACCAGTTATAGTAAGTAAGTAGATTTCTTTTTAAATTACCAACTAGCTATTAGTACTATACTGAATTTATAAGTTCAAAAATTCAATATTTTTCTTTTCACGGGACCGGCCCAAACCGTTATAAATATATATATATATATATATATTTGTTCGAGTTAAAAATTACAATAAATATTAGATAGGTACCTACCAATATTATTGTTATTATAATATTACTTTCATCTCATTTACTGGGATGAAATGTTTAAATAAAAATTATAATTTTTAATTGATTATATTTCTCATTATACATAATTATTTTTTTTTATAAACATTTCATACGCAGAGTTGCAGACACGTGTTGTAATCGTGTATACATATTATTATACAAATTACAAATGCAAATCACTATAGGTACAATTAGATTATTTGACAATATTTTTATGCACATATTATAAATTTATATTTTGTTTCGTATTGTTTGCAGTTTTTTTTATTATTATATAATGGATATCATATTTAAATGTAAAGATGATATTTAAAAAAATTCTAATAAGTTTTAATTTAATTTATGCCAGTCATTTTAAATTGTACGTCAGTGTAAAATGCAGTGGGTAGACATTATTAAATAGACAAATATGACCGTGAACCTCATTTAAAATTAAAGCATACTTTATTGTATGGTGTTGTTTTAAATATTTTAAATTGAGCGCGGCGTAAATGTGAAAACTAAATTTCCCACGTAATAAATGTATTATTTAAACTTTTATTTAGAAGAAAAAAATATTATTTTTCACACCGTCAAAAATAAAATAATATAAGAAAAACTGGAAATACCTACATACAGACGTGAAAGTTATTATGTAGGTAATATATTGAACAAATTGCAATAAGTAAAAATTTGCAATTCAAGCAAAATACAAATGGGAAATTAAATAATAATGATAAATATGTTCTCACCTGAATAAATTGACCCTGCAGCAGTTTGTTCATGCATGCCTAATATTATGCATTATACAAGAAATATGTAGTTACATCACATAATTATTTCCTGTTTAAATTTAAGATTAAATAATGTATTTTAAATTGCGTAGGTATTTGTTAATTATTTGCAATTTAAAATTGTGTACAATTGAAACGCCATAAAAATAAACACACATGGTGTTACTATAAAGAGTATACGTAAATTTATTTTATATAGATACTTTATACTTACATAGGTATCTGTATTTATACAAAATTGGTGTAACAACAAGTGTCCTTTTTTTTATAAACTTAATTTTTATAAAAAGGAAATAAGTATTGCTGCAGTAAACTTGAGTAAACTGCATTACATATTGCCATATTGGTGTAATAAACAGAATTTGAGCCAACTATGACTTTTTTCTTGTTTTGTTCGAATGGTAAATGTTCGAACAACAGATAAATTCAAAATTATCTAGTTTTTTTCTCAAAAGTTGTCTCACTCATTACCACGTATTATATGTTACAATTATATTATAATATAAAAGTCAAATTGGTTCTGAAATATCTAATGTTTTTGTGTAAACAATTTATTTTTGTTTGTTCTGTAATTTTTAGATTCTGAGTGGAGCGAGCAATGTATTGTTTCTACAAAGATGTTATTTTTTCTAATGTATGAAAACCTTTTTTTGTGTAGAAATAATGGTCCGATTACCACAAATAGGGAACCTTTCTACACCAAATTTCATCTAGCTGGTACTTTATTTAGCTTATTTTTTGAATTTCCCAAAAGTTTTTCTTTGAGAAGCGGAAAATTGGTAAAATTACGGTTTCCGTTATTTTATTTTTTGATTATTAATTAAGTTTTGATCGTAGGAACTAGAAAATTGTTTTGAGTACTAATATAATTAAAATTTGCGTTTAGTAAAATTTTGAAAAGGATTGGTTTGTTTTTTGGCTAAATAAAGAGCTCTGAATTTTTTCCAAAAATAATTAATATTACCTGTAATTTTTGATTAAACGGTTTGAATTTTTTTTATAGAAGCCTACTTTATATTATTTAATCTATTTACAAAATATTTTGAAAATTGAGACTGCCAATTTTTATCATGAAATGATTACTCCTTGAATATTGTTTGTAAGGATTTGAAATTTATTTTGCATATTTACATGTAATTACATACGTAATTTACATTCGTGGTAAATTTTGGAATGGATTATCAGTATAATATATTGAGATTCGCTCAAAATCGTATTTTCTAATGGAATATAATTGCATTCAACTTTTAATAATTATAATAAACCACTAATTTCTCCGAGGACCGAAGGGACGAAGGAGGAACGTCCACAATCGGACTTCCCACTTTTTTAAAACTTTTTTGCCCATGTATTGAATAAATTCTTCGCTTCAGATTTTGATAAATAAGAAGGATTTCCTGTTCCTTGATTATTGTATTTTAATATAATGTTCCTTTAAAAATCGGTCAAATTAAGAAATTAATTCTAAGATCCCTTATATATGATCACACAGTGATATATTCTATTTTATAAATGATACGAGTATACTAATATATAGGCCATAAACGATTATAATTTCAAGTTTATTTCTAATGCCATAAAATCTAAATCTATTAAATAAAATAACCCAGTCTTGTGTGTATAGTGAGTTATATATAATTCGATAACAATACTATCGCGATAAATTAAAAATGATTTTTATGAATGTATCTGTAAACATAAATAGTTAAAATAACTTTGTTTAAATTATACCTATATTATTGCAGTAAAAAAATTATAGTTCCATATTTTTTTGGGGCCCTGGGCTATAGCCAACTTAGACCTCCCCTTAATTCGGCTCTGTTTCCAACTATATGGAGTCGGCCACCTTATTCCTACACCTTCATACGATTTCGATCACCTACATTTTGTCCATTCACTCCACATCCGCAATGGGACAAGCCGACTGTCTACTCGACGCAATATTTGACATTTAAAACACGTACTTATCTACATACACGTTGCATATTATTGTAAATCATTGAATTATTTATATTTGTTCATACTATTTAAAGCAAGCACACCGCACAGGTATATAAAGTAAATGTAATCTATTTTCGTCTGGCTTTGCGTACAGCCTCGTATTTATAGGGGGGCCAAGAGTGGGCAATTGTCCCCTGGTGGTACTGTGGGGGCGGTAAATATTTTCGGTTATTTTTAACAACCTCCCTCCTCACCATCACAAAAAGGTGCGGTGTTAAAAAAGTACCCTGGGGCGCCAAAATTCTAAATACGAGCTTGTGTGCGTATCTAATCTATAAATGACATTAAGAAGATTACGCTTTTGTATAGCGATTGTAGAAACGTATTTTTATCCTTTTCTCTACGTCAATTAGGATAGTTATGGCATATTGCACACGATATTGACGTCACGGTCACAGAAATGCGTGCAATGTCGGTATAAATCACATATTATTATGTTTTATGTACCTACACCTACCTAATTGAATATTGATAAACGAAAAAATGTCGTTATAGGTATATTAATTTAATTATATATATCTTACCTATGAGCACGCATCACATTTCAAAAATTTTAATCTTCCAAATTGTTTGAAAAAACATAATTATATATTGTTATTATAAGAAGGAAGTTAAAACAGATAATAATTCTGTATATATTACTAAATCCTATGTAGGTAAATTTGCTATTATTAGTTAATTATTTTACTATTAGGTTAATGCTTAAAAGTTATATGTAACGAAAAATACTATTAAAAAAAAATCTTAATATCTACTGAAGATCAAGGCTGGGCAAGTTAACTCATTTTTTAACTTGTTAAATTAAAAGTTAAAAGTTACTTTTATCATATTAATTTAATGAGGTAATTAAATCTATTAATAAACCTATTTAAAGAAAAAATTTAAATTATTATAATTTATAAGTTAAATTTGTTTTTATAGCAAATTTAATTTAATATAATTAGCTATAAGTATATTAAATTAAATTAAAATATTTTATTAAACTAAACATCATAAAATTATAATACTATTATATCCCTATACTCAGTGATGTTTTGCCAAATTTTTTCTAGGGTATACGCTAAATAATCAAATTGTTGAAGGGTATACGTCGTATACCCACGTATTCTCTCCAAAAACATCACTTCTTATACTAACACAAAAACTAAAAAAAAATGAGAATAACATAATATACATATTTGGAATAAAATTAATATTTATTTTAAAGTTTAAATATAAAATATATAATATTATATGATAAAGCTTACAATATTTTCTAAAGTCTAAACTAGAAAATGAATAAGTTTGGAAGAAAAAGATGGAGAAACAAAAATATAATACATAATACATGGGTGCCTATTTTCTAATAAATGTACGGAAATTCGATTACAAATTAATTTTGTTTAGAAAGTTTTAAAAGAAGTTTGAATTATTATTAAAAATTGAAGATGAACACATTGTTTATGGAATTTACCGTAAATTATGCCTTACGATTATGATTACGATAGTAATATTATTGTTGGTTTGTTGTTTATGTTTAATAATTGATATTATGACGAATTTACCATATAATATTTATCTATTATATTTTAATTTTTAATGTGTCTAATGTTGTTATAATACTATAGTAGTATAATATGCCACATTGTCACGTGTACGAATAACAATAAATAAGTGTTTTTTTTTAAAAAATATTTGTAATTCTCTTCCATTTGCGAAGTTTTCTGTTCAAATTATGTATGTAGATAATAGCATTGATTAATTATGTATTCAATATTATAATTAATAAAACGGTATGATAAAATTTATCATACTGTATTAAATTAAAATTTAATTTTGGTTTGTTTAAAATCAAAAATATATTTTAGTATTTAAATATATTGTCATCAAGCCATTGCGCCAAAACATTCTTATTGGCTCACCAATGTACTTAATTATTTAGAGTTCAATAGTGTGGATAAAATTAATTTTCGCCGCATTAATTTATAAATATTAATAATAATTGTTAATTTTAGATATTATGAACAAATTTATAATAAAAAATAATTGTAAAAAATATTATAAAAGGAACAAAACAATTCCAGTATAATGTTACAAATATTTCATATATAGTAATGTTGTGACGATTTCCGCGAAATCGGTTATAGTAAATAGTAAGTATTGACAATGATGTAACTGTTCATATGGGAGGCTCTTCCGGTATGGTACTTATAGCAATCAAATTGAGGAAATTAATTTATATATATATATATATATATATATATAATATAATAAATAAATTATACATAATATAATGAAAACACAAAATACTCGAAAATCACTGGAAACCTGTTAAAAATTAAAAATTCTCATTATCTGTCCATGTAAAACATAATAGAGAAGACAAACGTCATCTGAATTATCTTCATCATTCTAATTATTTGTGGTTAATTTTTTCTTATGTTAAAAAAGGATTATTTTATAAATATTATGCTATTTTTATGTCAAGCCTACCAAACGGTTTTAAATGTTTCAATTATTTAGTTTATGTTAAAAATTTAATAAAAGAGCCCTTGACAAAGTTTTCTAAGTTGACATGTAAAGATGAGATTCTCGAATATCATGCCCATATGGCCATACCGATTACCATAAGTTAGCACGTCAAAAATATAAAGATTTTCTTAATATATGCAAAAGTCCTTATCATGATATTTTAAATCAAATTCAATACATTCGTAAAAAAACAAATATTAAAAAATAGAGAAAAACTTACTCCACTAATTAAATTTATACTTCTTTATGATACACAAAATATTTCATTGAGAAGCCATAAGGATGATGGGAATCTACAAACAACAAAGAAATATAGAAAGTATTGTTAACAATGATACCATGATGGATATTTTAGAGCTTATTGCGATGTCGCATAAATGGTAGGGATAAAGTCTCAGAAAATCATATTAAAACCCAGATTAAATGGGTTAACTCTCGTGTATATTCATAAATACATAAAAACAGACAATATTAATAATATTCAAAAAACAATAAATAGGTTTTCGAAAAATAGAAAAAGAAAACTTAATATTGTGTTGTAAAAATTATTTTTACCCGTATTTTGTAAATATGTCTTCGTATTCCATAAATAAAATAAAAAATATGTAACAAGATTGTTACAATAAAGTTACATTAAGTTTTAATATTTTTGTTTTTTGCTCTTTCTACTATAAATTCCCTTATAATATGTGTATAATGAAAAATATGTTCTATGGAATTGTGTGAAATAAAATGGGGGAGGAGGGGTCTGAAGTCACTAATCGCCTATAAGTACTTATTGTTTTTGATTTTATGCGGACCCCTTCCCCTCCTTTGGAATATTTCTGGATCCGCCACTGTTCACAAGCGAATTGACGATACACATTATAGATACATTTATAATCAGGGCTTAAAGTGGGAAAAAATTCCAGGGGGGACTAATGTCTCCATATAGTTTTAAGCGTTCCATATATCATTTTATGTCCCCAGAGCGTTTTGTAATGTGTAATTTGTTAAAGGGGACGCTTTTTAACCACCATTACAGGTAGGGGGACTGAGTCCCCTTACGTCCCCCCTTACTTTAACCCCTGCTTATAATATAATATAAAACATATTAATATATTTTTTTATCAATATAATAAATTATGATTTAAGACTCTTCTGCCCACCCCTGTAGATGTGCACCTAGATAAGGCTTGTAAAGGCTGATAAAGTGATAAGCATGAAGCATCCGTTTTTCACTTTTAATAGGTAATGCAATTTATAACATAAATAATGATCTGAATAAACGAGAGAAGATCGATATCTATAAAGATGAATTTAAATTTTGTTCATTTATTGACTCTTTAATTACATATTTATTATTTTTTTATTGATTATATTATTAAAGTTTGAAATACAAATTAAAAACAATACGGTATTACACTTCATTAAATATTGTGTAGGTATACAACCCGTTTATGAAATAATGAATTACCTAATTATATTATTAATTATTATAATGATTATTTTTATAATATATCATTATATTTTATGGTTATTACTTGTTGGCTATTGCATCATTTATGAATAATGATAATTACTATATTATTATTTATTTTATAAATTATAATATTTTTTTTATTTAGGCATTACACACGAGACACGACTAAAATATATTATTATATTGAACTGTGCATCTAAATAGCAATATTTTGTTAATTACAAGTTTTTTTACTTTGCATAAAATGAAACACATTAATTATGATATATTTTTTTATATAATATAATTAATATAAAAAGAGTGGGAAGGTCGATTCCGGATGACGTTCTTCCTTCGTCACTTCGGTTCTCGGAGAAATTAGTGGTTTATTATAATTAAGATATAAATACAATGATAATGCATTTGAAAATACGATTTTGAGCGAAATTCAATATAATACAATATGATATAATGATCATGCGTATTATTGATATTGAATAGTTTGATTTTGTAGCAAATTGCGTTTAAAATGTATTTGGCTATATTCGATTAGATTTAGAATTCACTTAAGTTTTTTTAGAATGGTGCCAGATGCCCGAAAATGAGCTTTAAAACAAATGAGATTAAAAACAAAAAAAATATTTTTTTCTGAAAAAAAATTTCTACTTATAATATGTTTGGAAGTTCTATATTATCTATTTATTTCAGCCTATACTCTTTCATTTTCCCCTAATTGATGCTACTTCAACACTTCCCTTTATGTATTAATTTCTTATTCTATTTTCTCTACTTTTTTAATCACTCCACATATCCATTTTTTAGCATTCTCATCATTTGTTTATTTTTTAACTTTATAATAGTATAATACTTAAGTATATTTAGCTATGGGTATACCTACCGATATTTATAATAACCTATCAAAATCAAAAATATAATTTAAAAAAAATTGAAATTGGTTATGCAAATTTTTATTGATTATTATATAAACCAGTAACCAATAATAATCTAACCACAAATTGTAATACATTTATATAGCAATCATTTGATATACTTAATACAGTAATACCATTGATTATAGAATAGACTATACCTAATACCTATAATATTATATTATGTACAAATAATAATATATAAATACATAGTTAAACCCTGACCCAACTGGCAACTTACTAGTGTATGCACGTTTTAATTTTAAAATAATATTCAGTCAAGTGACTAATATAAGTACGTATATATTATCAACGTCGTCGCCCATCGGAGCGATTGATAATAGTATAATTATACAACTTAGAGCATCGTAAAAAAATATAAGAGTGCAACCTACTTAAATGCATTATATGCATGTTTTTGTCTAAGTATAATATCATATCATATACAGAGTGCTTCCAGGTCAATGACTTTTATATTTGTTAATTTGCTATTATAATAGTAAGTAATAACTTATTATTTATTTATATTGTATTTTGTGTTAAATACTTAAATGCTATTTTGATAAAATGAATTTAAAAACAAATTGTGTATGATGTTTTTTTTTATTATTAGGTCTGAAGGTCCGATTGTTTTGTAAGATACTTAGTAATTATTTGGAAATTAATAAAAATATTATTTTAAAAATTATTTTATACATATTATATTATTATGACAACTCTTGTTTCAATATATCTAAAATTATTATTATATTATTATATAGAAAATGTATCCTAACAAGAACAACAGTACCATTTACGTTTTAGAGATTAAAACCAGTTATCAAATTTAAACCATTTTGTTAAATATCATCTCACATTACTGACAAACAAGTTATAGTATTAAAAGAACTTCTTATTCAGACGGTATATAATTTTACATCAACTCGCTTTATTACCTATTACTATATATAATCCATACCAATACAGCCATACAGGTATGTGTGGATAAATAAATGGTAAATAAATATAAGTGATTGGAAAATCATTCTATAAAAACGGTATAGTATGTACATCCACCACACTTTTTGTTACATGAATTTATGAGCGCATTCAGTGTAATTAAATATATGAGTTTCCAGGAGTATAGGTTACATACATAAATTAAAATTTTTTTTACAAAAATACATGTTAAAAATAAGTCAATGAAATTTGACGGCGAGGCATTCTGTAATGTATAATATAGTACTTAAGTATATAACAGAATGTTTAGAATTTCATGTTACAAAAATGGGAAGAATTACAAACATCTTTAATGTTACTTCAATTATTTTTGTAACATAATATATTGTTTACCCTGTATTAGTAAATGTAACACCTGAACAATTTAATATAATTTTATTTTATTTTATTTATTGTTATTATTTAAAAAACTCTATATAGTTGGGTTGAATGTATAAAAACTTCAAAGAATGTTAAATATTTCGAGACGAGTGAAATGTCAATAAAACGCTTATCAGCAACTCTCGACTATTGACCACTCGACCATCGTTTAGGCGTCTAGTTCTAATCTCTCCAATTTAATAAAATACATACCTTCTTATATGGTAGGTATAAAATAACATTATACTCGGGTATACTATATATTATACCTAAACCAAAAGTTATAAAGAATCTGCTATTCAAATACAATGCATTTCATATCATTCACAACGTCCATGGTAAGTCAAGTCGATATTATATTATAACTTATAAGTATTGTAATGTTACTTCTTAGCTGTTTTGAGTGTTTTGACGATTGTTAACTTCATCGCGTTCGTTTTATATTATGGTTAACTTGTATAGTTTTTATTTGTAAGTATATTGGCAATACTTAACACTCTTCACGTTTTATTTGTGTTCGTAGTTTCTATTGTTTTTAAATACAATACCTGTTAACCCTTGACATAGTTTCGATCATTACAATATATCAAACTATAAGAGGAGGACCCACATAACAACAAATCACTTGTTAAAACACACCTAACCATTTCCAGCCCTATTAAAATATATATATCGTAGCACAATAATTTTGATAAGAAAGGGGAGAATTGGAACCCGTGTTTCTACGTTGCCCTTTTTTATTACATTTTACAATGTGTTATGCCTTGTTGAATAACTTACGAATATCTTTTACTAACCGTGATAAAGAAAAATAGAACAAACTTATTTTGGTTATTTTTTAAAAAGTTAAAAATTAACTTAGCAATCATTATATTATATTATATAGGTACGAGTTTATTAAATTTTAATTTATTAAATATTTAATTACATTGTTAGTTTACTAGCAATCGTAATAGCTACCTAAATTTTAATTTACGTTCATATGATGCAATAGTAATAGGATGAGTTTTTATTAAAAATACTTGAAGTTTCGAAAAATGCTTCTGGAAGATGTAATAAAAACTAAATAGGATACTATGAATTCAAAATTCAATTGAATACTTTTATCCTTTTGAATAATTGATTTTGTAGAGTATTTTAAACAACATTTAGGTTAATTTCAAAATAATTATTATGATATATAAATGATCAAAATAGGACCAGTTATAGGATTAAAGAAGTCAGGATATGAAACATCAAGTGTCAAATACATGTATCGATTATTGAGTGAGATACATAGGCCAGTTATAGATTTAATTGCGAGTGTACACTCTTCCATCAAATAACACCTATATGTATCGTATACAACATACAAGCATGAATTTATAGGCATAATTTCTTTAAGATAATATTCTCCATTTACCCAATGTATTTGATACATTATCTTAGGCGAATTAATGTGTTTACGAGTGTTTGAGAACAGAAATAAGTTTTACAAAAGGAAAGATCAAATAAAAAAAAAAAACGCCAAGGACAGTCAATTTTATGTATTCCTTCTTCATCCCTTCGATTCTCAGAAAAGTTAGCGGTGAAATGTTATTGTGTTATATTATAATTAAGACTCAAATACAATAATTTGATTGCATTAAAAAAAACGGGTTTGAGCATAATTTATATTAAGATATACAAATATATAATATACTGATATTTTTTTATAATTTTCATTATTCATCACTAATGTGCAATAGAAAAATGAGTTATCTATTATAAAATAATTAAATTCAAGTTCGTCAAAAATGTAGATTACGCGAATATTTATTATTTATTTCATTTTTAACGTATTGAATAAATCTTGAATTCTTGATAGTACTTATATAAATATATGAATAAATAATAAGATAAGTATGCTAAAAAAAGATTAACTTGCCTAGCCTTTGTGCAGACTTTTTGTATAATTTTGAAAGTTTTCTAGAAATATAAAAGTGCGTCCACACCGAGAGTACGCACCGGCTGAACATGTTTGCTTGTTGCGAGCGAGTACATATGCTCGTGTATGCTTCGTTAGGATAATGCTGTTAACAGGAAATTCCTGTTTCAGATTTTCAATTGTTTCTTGTTTGGTGATCATTATGACGTTAACAATATTTTTTAACTTTAATGCAAGTATCAATAATTAAAATAATAAATCATGTCTCTCAGTGAAAATGATTTGATTATGTACGAATATGAATTAAAATTAAGAATTGCCGCGTTTTTAGTTTTAAATTCTATTTTAATAATAAAAAAAGAAAGGTAATCAATATAGAAGATGGTGGACCACTCATTTGTAGAATAATAAATTTAGGAATATAAAATTCATTTTTTGGATTCTACAGTACCGGTTTCAATTGATATTGTTGCATCAATTGAATACTCTCTTTGTTACATTCTATTCCATTATTTTATGTTTTTTTATTTTAATAAAAAGTAAAGTAGCGAATAGATAAATTTATTCGACAAACACGTCCAAACGAAGCCGTGTGTCGGGCAATTATGCCTTTGAGCAAGTTTATTTTACCGACAACCATCGGATCGCGTTCGCTGTTTGTCGCGAGCATTCGTGCGTGCTCGAAGTTCGGTCCAAACGATGGAAATTCGTGTGATGCAGCGTCGCAGCGAACACACATGCTCTTGTGTGAACGCGCCTAATAATACAAGGAAGAATACTTACAAAATATATTGAATTATCACAAATTAAAATAATAATTTTATCCACACGTCCTGGTCAATATTTTCATTTTCCGTATACCGGTGTTGTAGTTTTTTGAAATGTTTAATGTTATTATCACAATGTAATAGAATACATACATTTGTATAAGTAATTAAATGATGATATTATAAATCAAATTATTGTAATATTATGTGCTTGTCGTTATTTATAATCGAACGCATTGTCATGTTGATTTAAAAATTACAATGAAAAAAGTATTGAAATATGTCAAAGGACATAGATAATTATGTTAATATGATTTGAAGCTAATCGATATATTCCTTATCTTTTTCGGGCAAATAATACAATAGACAATAGATATACTTATCGTGTATATTATTATAATTATTTGAGATTAAATCGAGAATACGAATTATACAAGATAATATAGACGTGTAGTGTATCAGTTGTAATGATATTTTTTTTTGAATCTAGTCATGATTATGTACAATTTTTCATTATAATAAAACAAAGGATTTAATTATAGGTATTTAAAAACAAATAAATCATTTATCAAAATAAATATTAAATATTTATTGCAGCTCAAGGTTTTATCCATAATTTCTGTCACAAATCGTAGAAGGTAAATAATTTACACTGCTTCGTTTTACAATTTTCATAGAAAATAAAATATAGCAAACTACTATGTACATAATATAGAGAGAGAAAAAATTGGTTTTTAAGAATTCGCGTCATTCCAAAATAATAATTGGTATGTAGGTGTCCACCACGAGAATTTATTTAAGCGTTCACCATATTTAAACATTATATTTATTAATTAATAATAATATATAATATTAAAACGATTAGAAATGATGGCATTATATTATAATAATATATATACCGAGTTGGAACACACGGTACATTTTAAGTTATGTTGCTGAACATTAGAAGGGGGCTTTAATTTTTTCAAGTCTATTGCAGATTTGGTTGACTTCGCACCCCATCTCTTTATATTTCAAGGAACATTCTCCAATCCAGCTTGCTTCACCACTGCGATGAGACTGAATAAAAAGAAAAAGCGAAAAAAACACAATGATATAATAAATTGTGTAAAATAATTTAAATTTTGTTTAGACTTACTTCTTCGAGATCACGTTTCCAAACGTTACGACAGTGACCCGCGCAAATAGGACAAGGCCTCTCGAGGGAATATCCCCCACATTCTAAGCAATCGAGCGATACGTGGTGTTGCTCCCAGTTGACACCACAACTAAACAATGGAAACCAAATTTTTCATTATGATTGTTCTTAATATTTAAATTTATTTCACATCTTAATCAGTTTATTTTAAAAATATTTATAGTCATCGTAGGATTAAATATTTTATTTACACATTTTACATATTTAACGAAACTCAGCTCTACAAGATATGTGAAATATAAATAATATATAATATATAATATTTTGGTATTGATTCATTTTTATTGTAAAATATTTTATTAGAAAATTTAATTTTCTGAACGAGTCTACAATTATAACGAATAACTACGAATTACTAGAAATATACCTAAATTAAATTATATAGAAAATTAATTTAATATTTATATTCATATAAATATTTCGATCGATCAATATTCAAATAGTACAATGTTAAAAAAAAAAAAATATTAATTGATAAAAAACCTGGAAAATTCGATTTTGGACGTTCCTCCAAGAAATTAGTGGTTTATTATAATTAAGATTTGAATGATATTGCATTAAAAATTATGATTTTGAGCGAAACTCAATATATTACAATACAATATATATTATACTGATAATCCATTCCAAAATTTTATCACGTGTGTAAATTACCAATATTCAAAATAAATTTTAAGTCCATACGATCAAAATTCAAGGAGTTAAAAAATAACAAAATTTAAAATAACGGAAACTGATTTTTTGCCAATTATTGGTATTTTTTCCTCGTCCAAGGAAAAACTTTTGAGAAATTCGAAAAATAAGCTAAATTAATACTAATTAGATGAATATGGTACGGAAAATGTACAATATTTGTGGTAATCGGACCATTATTTCTACTCAAAAAAATATTTTCAAACATCAAAAATATATATATAAATTGTTGTAAAACATATACGAAAGTTATTGTATGGAACAATACCTAATAAAATAACAATTCCCCGTAAACCTATTTTAAGAAAATTATTTCGGTTGATAAATATATTCGAACTAGGTATATTATTATAAAAAAATATGACAATATTGACAATAGAAGGTAATTTGGTAGATATTTATAAGATCTAAAAATAATTTGAATAGAAATAATATATAATAAGAAAAATATATTAATATACCTAAACCCATGGCTAAATATATTATTTAATATAATTATTTAGCCATGCCTAAACCTATTCTGTTATTAATATTTTATATAATTTTCATGTTTTATTTGTTTAACTATAAAATGTTGAGCTACTAAAATAATTTCCTAAGTGTAAATTGATAAATTACACATAGAAAATGTTTCTACATAGAATATTTTCTAACAATTTTATTTGATTATAAATTTAAGTTTCCTATTTTTAATGGTATATTCACTACAATTGATATTTTATTTCTAAAAAAAAAAATTTGTCAATAAATATTTATAATAAACTATTTTCTTTAATAAATATTTTCTACCGCAATATTTTTCTATTTAATTATTTTCTTATTGCCATATAGTTCGACTAAAATTAATTTCTGATTAAATAAGATTTTGAGTTTTACAACTTTTTTATTTTAATATTTTCGATAATTCCATAGCATCTGTTTTGTTTCTAATAATTTTTTTTTCCATACATACCGAAAACAGTATTTGAAAACTCCTTTGAGTTCTTCAATGGTGACTGCTTGGTCGATGTCGTTGATTAAATTGATGTTATCTAACATTTTGTCGTTAATGTTCATCAGGTTTTGGTTGTTCATTGACTGGATACTAGTGGATGACATGTTTTCGTTAGGATCTTTTACTAAAACAAAAAAATATACGACAATATGGTTACTTATTTGTAGGTGTAAAAACATATTTTAAAATACAAAAATTCTGTAAATAATCGCCAGACAGTATATTTTCTCTCATTACATATTAAAGAATTTTCGTTTAATAGCTAATTTGAGAAATATCGTGTGGAAAATAACGCTCGTGTATTGCCAGCCTAATAAGATGTATGAAAATTATGTACCTGCCAGGTATAAAATTATATATAATTTGGTCATTTTATGAATAACCAATAATTATATACCTTATGCCTTTAAGGTATATTTATACACAATATTATAAAAACTTATAATATTAAGATAATAATAATACAAGGATGCATATATTTGCGACATTTACTCACGACGACAACTATATTTAATTTTATATCCATGATTATTATTATTGTTTCAGGACATTTCACAATATGATATATCATTCTACACTTTTATTATTTATAACTCATTGCTGGAATGCCTTGAGCTTGAAGTTACATTTTGTTTCTTCAAATAGTGCATATTTTATGAAATAATGCATTTGTATTTTGTTGTACGTGTTATGCACATTTTATCGGGAAAACTAGATATACGCAATTTAATATAAGTATAATGTATTAAACATTCTGTTCTGACCGTTTACCCCGGAAAGCTAGAAAACCTGATCGACTGGTCTGCGAAACGACCTTCAGCATTTTATTATAAAAGTAAATCGCTATGTTCATTTTTGTTGTCGACAGTGGTATTCTTGGTAAAAACGTATAGTCTTGTTAAGTCACGTGAACACGTAATAATAATATTAATATTATTATAATTTATTATTTCTATAAACGTGAATTTATATCTTTTACAGAAACGAAAAATTGAAATTTATACCGATACAAGTATTATCATTTATTATAACCTAAAACGAAATTCGAGAAATGATCACAAATAAATTGAAATTTGATCCTGGAAAGAATAAGATGTAATTTTACTTTTTAGTAAATGTATCAAACATAAAAAAACAAAAACTGAAGTTCCTATTTTATTCAAAAGGATAACTCTGTAGGAAATGTGTGGACTGCAATACTATTTTACGAAATAATAAATAGTATATAATATTAATACATTTTTATAAATAAGTCATTTATGGTATTTTGGGAATACAAATTCTAGTTCTATTACTGATGTCTATATACATTATTATTTATTAGTAATTAATTATTAAACAATATTATATCATTCTGTCAACTAGAATTATTTGTACACATATTTAATATTAAGTATAATAATTTTAGTAGATCCTTCGGATTTAAAAAGTATGATTATTTTATAGTTTGAAATAAGTTACATATGTCTAATACCTACTCAATTCTCGAAAATGTGTTTTTATCATAAAGTGACGTACATTCGGATTAAAGTCAAGAGTTCGTAAATGAAGGAAAATTTTTTTACGTTAAGCACTTAACTATATAAAAGTTAAAATGATCGTATTTTAATATAAAACAAATTAATAACAATTTCCTTATAAGTTTATAACATAACAATTGATCGACTATAATAAAAGATAACACAACTTTTGAAATAATAGATCATTTGTTAATAAAAATTTACCTAGTATAAATTAAAATTTGCAATTCTAAAATTCTATCAACGAGTTATATTGACAATTTAAAGAAAATTTAGATCTATGGTGCAGCCTGCAAGTGTTATAATAATAATTTATTTATTATATTATTTATCTATAGAACAATAAAACTTGATTGAAAATAATATTATTCCGTTGTAAGATATTTTTATTCGAAAATAAAAATATTTAAACATTTTATCACCAATAAGTTGTAGTACCTATACAGCTAATACCTCACTCTACTCATCCCTACTTATCTTAGTATCTAATAAATATTTTAAATTTTGTTTGCGGAATATGAAAATAGACTTAAATAGATTACTTGATCATTAATTTGTCTGGCATACAATATTTTTAACAATATTCTGGGCATGTGAAATACAACTTAAGTTTTTGTTTTTAATGAGAACCCATATTTTCCATCATATTCGGATTCGTTGAATTTTTTCAGATCATTTTAATGTATTAAATATGTTCTAAACATAATATTGACCGAATGAAAGCTATTTCATATTACTAAAATCAAATTATTCTAATGTACTTAATCAATTATAATGTTATTTCTTCATAATTTCATAAATAATGACGCTAAATGCATGCAATTTTTACTGAGTATGTATTTCTGTGTAATTTTATGATTTAATCGCAAAAACACGTGATTTTTGAACACATACCTATTTAATATTATCGTTACTTACTGAAAATAATATTTCGAATTGGGCGTCTAAACAGAAAACTTATTTTCACCTCGCGTTATTGGCTTTCGCTTATTCGTTACTCATTAAACTGTTCAGTTTAATTCAGTTAATATTGTGTTAGAACACGTAATGTTGATAGATTATAATGATTTTAAAAATTCATCGAGTCCGATATATGATTTAAACTTATTTAAAAAAAATAAGTTGTGTTTCACATGCGCAGAATACACAAGTTAAAACAATTGTAATCTAGAAAAATGTATTACATCTAATAGTTTAGTTTCATGTTCCGCAAACAAAATTAAAAAATATGCATAAAGTACTGAACTACCGAGACATAAAGTGTTTCTTGTTTTCGTGGACACTACACGGTATCTATATAATATTTAATATTTTTATTTATATACGATTTATAAACAAATAGAATTATAAATATCGTTAATAACATTATTTCATTTCCTTATAGGACATTATTTTATATTGTTTTATGAAATAATTAGCTTTGTCAACTTTCTAACAAAATAACGAGTAACAACGACTACCCAAGTATAATACGTATATGTTTATTATAATATACCCTAAATAATTATACTTTCAAACGTTATTTTCTCATTCCAAATGTAAACTCGATTTAGTTTGGAATGTAATGTCTATAATTAGGTATTTAGGTGAATTTTTTACTTATTTTTAGTAGTTTTTCAAAAAAGTAATCGAGCGAGAGAAATATTCCACAGTTGAATATTTTAGAAGTAGGAGAAGTTTAGTTTAGAACATTTAGGTGATATATCACCCAAATCCATTTTCGGAAAAATGTTAAGTATCTTTACTTAGATCTCTATACTATCTAGATATGTAAAACAACATTTCTGATAAAAACAATATATAACTTAAATACATTTGTACAGAAGCAAAAACAAGGAAACGTTATATTCTATATCCTCAAGATCTCAAAAATTATTTTTTTCCATATTAGGTATGCATAATGTATAAATATAATGTTATAAGCAAAAATTCACAATATTTTAATACTTAGGTACCTACTTATTTTTTTTTCAATATTGCATAATAATATATTATATTATGGTAAGTAATAAAAAAAAAATCATACATAATATATAGGTCCAAGTAATTATTACTTTAATTTCTTCAATATTGACACTTTCTGAATTTTTTTTTAATATAAATATTTTGCTATTTAAAACTTAGCCTAAAATCAGTCATATTTCTTAGTTCTTATTTGTTAAGTAATAATGTTTTTTTGGTTTTTATATATTATTAATATCAATTTCGTATAAACGCCACATTATGAGTCAAACACGCGGAAATTTCGACCAATAATGTAATCAACGACATAATATAACTCAAAGCTGAATACCTTGAAAACGCACAAGACGGTAATATACTGCAGCAATAATTAGGCGTATGGCGTCTTGTTTTTAAATATTTCAATATTGATATTGGGTTTTATTCTGGGTGTAATTTAAGAAATTAACACACACACAATATTGTAACAAGGTCGAGTTTATTGTTTTTTGTTTATATAATAAACGCGTATATATCAATATAATAAAATATATTATTATATACAATAAATCGATATTCTAATTAATTTACATCGATACGTCTCATCATAATCAGTAACCTATAAATGATAGATATACCACAATAGGTATACCTAACAGATTGCAAATTCGAAAATATATTATTTATGACTTTTTTGGGGTACGTGCTTAACATTTGGGATGTATCACTGTCGCAGAATATTATATTGCTTACGATTTTGGAAATTCGAAAATTACAAACAAAATATAGATTTTGTTTTAAGCAGTTATCGACGAAACGGCCAAATGGATCCTGTTATATAATTTATAGTCTATACTTCAATAGTCTTTACCGTAAATACCTGATACTAGTTTAAAAAAACCGAAAATCTGGTTTTCTGTAAACGACTCAAGAAATTCCTGGTGAACATCCGCATCGTAATATTATTGTTAATTTGTATAACATAAATATATTATAATAGGTTAGGATTGCAATAAATATGTTCGAAATCTCGTTCTTAGTGGAATACCCATACCGAGAGTGAGTTTACGGCCTTCACGGCTGGCCTTCTTCCAAATCGGTGATAACATCGTGTTCGTCAGATTAGCCGTACACGGATATGGTTTTTCGACATAATAATATTGTGTTATGCAAAACAATAAAATATAATTATATTGACGAGAGACTTTTCACGTCTCAGTGTCAAACGTCAAAAATAAGACGTTTATTTTTCATAATGCAGCCTCATCCGCTATAATTTTCAACACTCATAAATCATAATATATTATTAATTCAATATTATTAACTTAATTATTATTTTCGTGACAATATTTAAAGTAAATAATAATATCGTCATAATGACATCGTAGAAAAAAAATTGGATAAAACAATTAAAATACTCATTTTTGTTTATTATGAGCAAGTTATCGGTGCATTATAATAATAACTTATATTATACGTGATTGAGTTCTTTATATTATTTTTGTATTCATTATTTATTTCACTGTAAAGTTATTTAACACTAAATAAATTTGTATAGCAATTGTATTACATTATTGACATTTATGAGGCTTTAGTTCAATTTCGAATTTTAATTTGATTTTTTTATATCTTATTCGTACGACGTATTTTATATCTGATATTAGATTCTAATATTATATACATTCGATTAATTAATCTAAGTATTTTTTCAAAAATATTTTGCCCAATGCTACCGAAATAAAATTGTATTACTTAAAAACCATTACAATAAATTTTTTTTTTGTTATACGATTTTAAATACACTATATTCGCAGCCTTAACTATTGCTGCTACGAGTATCTATATTCAATAATTTTATATTATTATTGATTTGAATTTGTTTCTTAGAAAAATAAAATAAAACGTAATCGAAACCACAGTCAATAAAAAATAAAATATGTAATGTAAACAGAACGATAAAAATAACATATTCGAGTAGATTGTCGATCGATTTACGGAAGATTACAAATCTGAATTGACTGAACTTGATAACGGGTTTGTATAATACAAAAAGTAGGTGCGAATTCCTCGACAAGGAATAGAAGGTGTGTATACCGTAAAATGTACTAAACATATTATATTATATTATGTATGTATATATACATGAAACGGTATCGTCTGTTGGACAATTGTTATTTTTATCACGGGTACATTAGCCAAAATAAAATAAATACATTCTTCGTTTTCTTCCTAGAATCAATGTCAGAAATTTCGTTAGACGTGACACGTCGTTGGAAACATAATATAACCTAACCTAACATGAAAACTACTATATGCATAAGTATACATTACGGCGGTCCATCTGTATGTATGTATCCAATGTATGGCACATTGGACGACGACAAATAATATTGAAAGCATATCTACGACTTATATATACAACCAACCCTCTTATATATTAAATGAAAGCAGAAGGGTATTCTACTGCGTGATTTTGGTCTTGAATACATTTAATAAACGTTCGAAAAATTAAGTAGTCCATCGTGTTTCTTTACCAATAATTAATATTCAAAGTGCGATATGTACACTTATATCTTTTACACAGTAAACAATATGCCGTATGTTATCGAGTGACACCGAAATTTATATATTTATTAGGTACTTGAATTTTTATTTTTTTGCGTAACACGATATAATAATACTATACTACTATAGTCTATAATAAGTAATTATTATTTATACGATGACCGCGAACTATATAGTTTGAATTATCAAACTGGAATTATAATATTTATTTTAAATTGGACGATTAATTCTGGCAATTATTACCATCATGCATAAAGTTGCCGTGTGCGAAATCTATATAGTTCGTCGAAATTATAATGTGATGCAATGCAGTAATCGCGGTGGTAATGGTTAATTTACTTATAATAATTCAGATAATTCAGTAAATTAAATTACCTATACAAATGAAATGACAATGTTAATTATTTATGTATATGCACGTGTACATTATACCAGTATAATGCCTATGTTTACATTTAATTTGTGGAAGTTCACATATTATTATAATAATATTACTGCAGGCTGTTTAAATTATTGTTTGTTTTTCAATTATGCATTCGGTTAGGTTAAGCTTGGTCTTACCTATACAATCAAAATTGTTATAATTTAAAGACTATCATATATTCGTATATCCTAATAATGACCGTTTAACTATTTTAGAAAGTGCATGTTGAAATTTATTTGGACTGCATAGTATTTAGAGCAAAACTCATTACAATTATATTAGGTATATATTAAACGGACAACTAGACCAAAACCAATCTGCAAATTTATAAATACGTACTACCTACGACCTACCATAGAATTTTAATATAACTCAATCGTGCAATTTCCACGATGAATACGATTACACAATTTTTAATTTTCGTAAGTAGGTTCCTAACT
This sequence comes from Eriosoma lanigerum, assembly GCA_013282895.1. Taxonomy (NCBI): domain Eukaryota; kingdom Metazoa; phylum Arthropoda; class Insecta; order Hemiptera; family Aphididae; genus Eriosoma; species Eriosoma lanigerum. The sequence continues at coordinate 57,776,961 of CM023357.1, read as the reverse complement.
AAAAACAGTGAATTATACGCGATGAATTAAATTGACATTTTAGTGACCACTTTTTAGTATAAGGCCTAAACTCTACAAGACCAATATGTAAGTATCGGTGTAACGCTAGTACCTACCAATCTATATTTACTACATTACACTGGAAGGTAATTAATATTTATTGTTTACATAAATCATTTCCAACCTCGAAACTTGAAATTATTTTTAAATGAATGACTTCTTCCAATTTCAAGTAAACTATAAATAGATATCTTCCCTTTTAAAAGAAATCGATAAACGACGGCCAAGGTTCTGAAATGTCAGTACCCTCGTCGTGTCGATATGAATAGGTAATGCTAATGATGTACCATAAAAAAATGTGACTTTTAAAGGTCAAGTTTGTTTATTATTATTATAATTTTTTTTTTAATGAGATTATCTTTTTTCGCAAATTTATTTGAGAGTAATCAAGGTCTCGTAAGTCATATTATAATTTCATCAGCTACTATTATAAGCGTAGTATTTCAACGAGTAAAGAATGATAAAGTTATGAAAATATTATTCTTTCATTGCGACTACCACGGAATTATTATTTCAGTGGGTATACGGTATACTTATCAACCTACCTATACACAATTAAAACAATTTATAACCCATATGCAAATTACTTTGGTAATTTTACATTATGATTAAATAACTTATATTTAATAATATTATTCAGTTAAAAGGTTGATGATTTCTCGTTATAAAAATAATATTGGAAATTTAACGACATACGAGTAATTACTTGATTATATTTGATATTTCACGCATACGAAAGTGTTATTATTCAATTACAGTTGACGAGACGTATAGTTAGACCAATAATCGTTAATCGTTAGTAAATATTTTTACACTAAATGAGAGTAATTAAGAAATAAAACTAAAGAAGAAAACTATATATTAATATATAGATACGTACTTAATACAAAAAAATACAAAATAGTTATTTAAATGTTATTAAATATTATAAATATTCCGATTTCTACTTCAACGAATATATTTAATAAAAAATATACAAAAGATAGGTTTTTGTTATAATACTTACATTTAAAATGCCACGTCAAAACAAAAAATCGTGTCCTGAATGTGACTAGGTAATAGGTACAATGTGTGCTGTATATTATATTATACAATAGTTTGTTTTTCTATATTATATCTACAGCCGCGTTGACGTTTATCGGTGTGTCGGCGAACAACGAGCCGCTGAAAAAATATATTATAAACCGAAAACAGCCGTTTTGCTCTTGTCACAAATGACTCCGATCTCGTTTGTAGGATAATTTCAAATGTATTATACAACTATAAATACCACACGACTCCGTAGAATTTCCGATATTAATTAAAACAATAATATTCAAATATTTAAACGGAGGAAGATAACCGACAGGAGTGTTGAAAAACGATATACACGAGACGATATTCGAACACTCTTTTTCGGATCTAATTATCAGGAATAAGAATTTATCACACGTTCAAACTTGGACGGCCACGAGCATACTGAAAACTGATATTCTACCTTCTAACCTTCTACCAGTACCTTGGTAACGGCAGCTGGCGTTGTTTTTGCCATCGACGATAACGTCATGCCACGGAGATACCCGATATAGCACGCATGCGTACATGTACGTATTCCCCTCCCTAACATTATTATAATAGACATATACATTAAACATCTACCCAATGCCAATAACTAATATTCCAGATTACTAAATTTAATATTATTATCATAGTATAATAGTATTTAACTATTAAGTAAACTTTATTTTGTCATGGTATTTGCTTTATTATCCATAATCCATAAAATATTGTTATAAACCGCATAATTATGTATTAACAAACTATTTTAGTTTTTACAAAAATAATATGTCCGGAACACTAAAGCAGTAAAATGGTAGAATACTACATTTGTGCATTTGTCTCGTATAAAACTAATTATAATTTTAAATCTTACTCTGCGCTATGCCCTGAAAATATGAATATGCAATAATTCGATAAAATAAGTAAATAACTCTATACCTACATATATTTAATATACATTTTTTAAATTATAAATTTATAACCAAAAATCGAATACAACAGGATTATCATTACTGTATTCAATACTATTGCATAAGAGCATAAGTGCAAAAGTGTGAATGTATAGAACATTTCCAGTTCATATTACACTCCGTAACGTGACGTCACATGTCTGTATAAATCAAGGGTTCGAAACTTTAGGGTCGAAACTCAGAAGTCAGTGTCACTAGTATGAGGAAAATGTAATACCACGGTTCACTGTTTAGTGATATTGACTAATATTGGTCATTGGTACGAGTTAATCAATTAATATAAATTTAATAATTTAGTTTTAAATAGTTGTATTAGTAATTTTTAATAGTTTGGTTAATTTTGCTGGCATATTGGCAGTTTAACTTCACTAATAATACTTTACTGACCCCTACAATTTTTAAATGGTAACGGTCGCCAAGACAGGACGTGTTAAGATGAATTGTACGAGTTATAGATGTAAGATCAGTATTTCAGTACGTCTAATTTGGAACTTTATAGGGAACAATTATTGAGGTGTGTCCTGAAAGGGAAGGCAATTTAATATAGTAATTTTAATTTTGATTCGTTTTTAACGATTTGTTTATTCTAATCGATTTAACATCTAAAATGTATATTTACGTATAGGTGTACGTATATTTATTAAATTTAAATTAAGTAGCGTCTATCAGTTTGCACTGAAATATTTTTAGAAAATAGTTTTAATTCATTTTTTTACTGTCGTAAACTTGTAAGCAGTGTATTATAATCGTTAAAAGAGTTTGATAATTATTATTAGAATTCAGAGGCCAAATTGGTTTTATTGCATAATGTAACCTGCCGAGGAAATTATTGCACGTCCACAATTGCTATTAACTATACATAATCACGCCTGACCAATATCCTTGTAACCTTGGTCCTTGAATATATTATAGTAGTAATCTGTACGTGATAATAGCACGGTGTTAAACTGACCACATACTATACAATTCTCGATATTTTGTTATTTAAAGGACAGTTTTAAACTAAAAAGTAAAAATGCTTATACAGATGAACAGTGTTTGGAAGCAATCTTTATGTAAATTTCAAAGAAAACGTAGGTATTTTACTAAAACTATTTCGTTTTAAGAATACGAACAGGGCAAATGAAATCGATTTTTGTTTTTTAATAAAAGAAACGAGAATAAATATAAATTAATTATATAGTTAGTTTTTTAAGAATAACTTTAAATAGATAAATTATATAAATTTAACTTTAATTTATTTAAATTTAATTTATATTACTATATAATTGTATATAGTAATCTAACCAGTTACTAGCCATGACAAACTAAATTTATTTTGTCATGTTACTAGCGTTATAAGTAGCGTATAAGCAGTAGTGATGTGAAAAAACCGGATTCGCCGAAGTTTGAAAATCCGGATTTCTGAAGTTCGAAATCCGAAATTCGAATTTTACTGTAAATCCGAATTTCGAATTTTAAAATCCGGATTTTGCATTGAATCCGGATTTCGGATTTGAAAACATTCAATTAGTCAATTAAAGTATTCTTTTAAGAATTATTTGTAGTAAATACAAAATAATTACATATTCTTAAAATAAAATGATATTTTAAATATGTTATTTATAGATTTTAGTACCCAAACACTAATTTTATTGTAACTAGAACTTTATTTAAGACAACTAACAAAAAAACAAAAAAAATACATCAAAACTGTAACAATGTATAAGTTCAAGGCTTTTAACTAAATTTATAAGTTATAGTATAAGTATTGTTTGGCGACTAACTTCACAATTATATTACGTGATATGATATTCGCCAATATATATTATATTATTAAAACTACGGCATTTTACACATTTATTTAATAAACTAATAATTATACACGCCAGTGGCGTAGCGTGGGTTTCAGCCTAGCGTATGCGTTGAAATTTTAAGGTAATGAAATCGTGGGGGGCTATGCCCCCCACACCCCCTATACTGTTTTTAAAATTTTACTTTAAATATACAAAGTTTTACATATTTATATTACGTAATTTTTTTGATTTTGTAAAAGGCAATTTTGGCATGGGTCTTCCTATCTCGATAATACTTTTTAATATAACCGGCAGAATAATGCGATAGACGACAGCGTACGCAATTCTGATCGTGCACACATGAGTGACGAATACACGACCGCGAGCGTAACATGTTTTGTTATTATCGATAAGAAATATAAATATCTGTCGCTGAATGTCTGTACCCGTATGCAATCGTCAACGTGCATACTGCGTACATAATAAGCATGGTAGATACTAGCCACTAGATATTATAAGAACAAAGGACTATAAGCGCGGTGCGGCCGTTGTGTTGCGGATTAATCAATTTCAAAGATTAATGAACTTGGAAGAAAATCCACATAATATATATTATGAAATAGAAAATTAGTACAATTGAAAAATTTTTTATAAACATATAGTATTATTAATATATAAAAAAAATTATTTTTATAATTTGCGAAGTGTATGCTGTGCATAAGCACACGCTACGCCATTGATACACGCGGCACACACCACGTATGATAAAATTACAATAATTAATTCACTAAAAACAATATACATCAACCAACGCTAACACAACGTATTCGTTCTATAACGATTCAAAGTTTCTTGTATATCAATAAAAAACAAAATATATAATATATGTAGACACTATATTGTCAACAAAAAATATATCGAAACAAAAACAAACGGACCCATGGATATCGCGCGCGACTCGGGTATTTCACGGCGTACTACCGTGACCGCGCTCGTCGTGTCGTTTACCTACGTTAGATTATTATTACATATCGCGAATCACTAAAAGTGCAATATTGATTAACAATTAATATTTTAATTTATAATAATGTTTAATATTATTATGCACACTGAACAAGCATTAAATTAAATTAATATCATAATTTACAATTATCATGATAATTATTCATAAAGGAACAAAAAATAGTTTATATAAATATTAATAAGCACACAATACAAAATAAAAAGTTTTATGATAATAATACAGAAATTTGCAATGATAAACCCAAATCTCGGATTTTTAAATCTGAAAATCCGGATTTCGAATTTTGAAATCCGATAATCCGGATTTCGGATTTGAAAATTTGAAATCCGGATTTTCTAGTCAGAAATTCGAAATTCGAAATCCGGATTTGGCGAACTTTCGAAGAATCCGGATTTTATTCCCATCACTAATAAGCAGTAATAAGCGGTTATTCGATGTAGAAGACATTTTTTATGCTTAAATGTTTTATTTTGGTTAATAATTTGACTCTGATTAATATGAAATACATGTATAGTACGATTTTAAGAGAAAAAGAACTTATTATAAAATACAAGTAAATTATACGTTATATAATTATAAATATCAGTTTAACTAAATAAGATGATCAAAAATTAATAATAGTAAATTAGGAATGATGAACATTTTTTACTGTCTATACTAAGTGTGCAGCATTGCAGGCGTGATGAAAACTGAGTTACTTTTGAAACCCACACAATATATTACGAGTTTACTTTATTTGATCTATAGTACTATACATTATAATGCAAACAGAATGTGACAGCATTTTTGAAACAAAATTAATGTATTTGCATGTTTTTGATATTATTTGCTTAAGCTTTGAGCATAATGATTATTAATAATTATTATAATAAATCTATAAAATAAGTAATAAACTAATAACCTACTTAACAAATGTAAAAAGAACTTACTGTAATTCTGTATTATAATCGAGGTTCAAAAAAATTAGAGTATCCGAATGAAATATTAAAACTAAAAACTCGCATTAAAAAATACTATACCTACCTTAATACCTATAGCCTATAGGTACCTAATACCTATCAGTGGCGCTGAAAAGATACTTCAGGTAGTTCAATTAAACTGCCTTAAAATAGGAGTAGATATGGGTCCCTAGAAAAATCCTCTTAAAATTCGCCGATATTGTTTGAAAAATTTTCGCTTATATACATACCGTGTAAAAATAGAGGTGGGTGTGTATAAAATAAAACAAATTGAACTGCCTGTTCTAAAACGTGTCGGTGTTACTACCTAATATAATTATACGGAAAACCGGTATCGATATCAAAAAACTTTAATTCCGATGTACGCTGTATGTCAAAAATATAAAATTAGATATATTACATAAGATATATATATATATATATATATAGATTTTTTTTATATTTTAAAATAAATAAAAATGATTATTATAATCATATTATATTTAAATTATATTTGTTTTTTCGATTCATGAATTATACATATTAAGTTAAAACTATAATAACTTATTACAGAGACGCCTTTTCAGTATTTTTATAGGAGGAGCGAAAACTGAAGTAGATCAAGTTTTACACCGATCTGGCCAATATATTGTTTCATATTAAAATTATGTTAGTAACTGACAAATTCATTTGCGATGCATTTTTTAGGAATGCATAAAGTTTTTTTGGTTATAATTTTATTAAAAATATATCATTATTTACTGCTAAACAAACTACAAGGATACAAAATACAAACGACAAAACGATGCAAGTATACAAACGTATAATAAGTCCATGTTATTGTAGATTATGAAGATGGAATTTGTATATGATTTATCGACGCGATAAAATAGGTAAATAATAGGGGAGCCGTAGCCCACCTTGCTCCCCCCCCCCAAATGGCGCCCTTGACTTATTAGTGATAAGATACTATAATTTAAAAGCGAGAAGGTCGATTTTGGACGTACGTCCTTCGTTCCTTCGGTCCTTGGAGAAATTAGTGGTTTATTAATTAAGATTTGAATGCAATAATATTGTATTCAAAGATATGATTCTAAGTGAAACTTTAGTTTATTAGTACTAAGTACCAACTAGAAAGCATACCCTACTTGTGGTAATTGGACCATTATTTCTACCCGAAAAAGTGTTTTTATACATTAGAAAAAAAACAACATCTTTGTAAAACCATACATTCTTCGCTTCGTTCAGAATCTAAAATAAATTATGAAAATTTATTTACTTTGCCGATTGTCATATTATATTCAGATATCCCCATTAAATTATAATAATATGATAGTACTTAGTAGGAGATGACAATCTGTGTGTGATACGTGTTCAAATGTTCTAACGATTCTTCCTATTATATTTTATTGTTTTAAAATTATATGTGTTATCTTCTAAACATTTTTTTCTATTTACAATGGGTAAAAAAATGAAATTTCAGGGGGAACCACCCCGAATTGAGGGGTGCCAAATATGGTTGCCCTAGGGTGTAAATTAAAGTGGCATGGCACTGCCGAAAGTTTATACTATAAACTTGTGGTAATCGAACCATTATTTCTATCTGAAAAAGTGAAAATATGTATATCATAATATTAAATTCTACTAAATATTTTAACTTTATAAGTTTATAAAAAGAATTGTGATTTACGGTTTTTAAAATATTTTGTAAATAAGTTAAGTAGTATATGATTATACTTGAATACAATTTTCAAACAGTCAAACCGAAAATTGTAGGTAATATTAAACATTTTTTGATACATTTCAAAGCTCTATATTTAGTCAGAAAATCCACTAATCTGTTTCAAAAATTTTGCTCATATATAGAATACGAACATCTATCACATTACATTTTGAACACTTAAAAAAATCCTTACGTTTAAAACAGAATTAGTTTTCACAAAATATTTAAAATTGAAAATCAAATTAACGGGAATCGTCATTTGTTGGTAGTTTTTCTTTTCTCGAGGAAAAATAAAGTATCATGTAGATGCAATTAGTAACTGAAAACGAAAGCAAAACCTACATGTGGTAATCGTACCATTATTTCTACCCGAATAAATGTTTTCACACATTAATGTAAAACCAATAATTTCTTCATTTCCCTCAGAATCTAAAAATTTTTTTTCAAAATTTTGTTTTTTCTGTCTGTTTAATGAGTTATGAATATTACATATTAATGTAATTTAATATTCAAAATAAAAATAATAATACAAATTTTGACCAAATCCTACTGTAATATGTAATATGAAAACTTTAATATATTTTAATATGTCCAATACCGAAGTCTACTCAAAATAAAATATTAATAGTTGATGATAAACTGCGAAAAGTAAAACGAAAATTAGAAATAAAGTACCGGTGTAACAATAATTATAATATAATGCAATGTACTTATGTCTAATATTATTGAATTTATCATATTATAATTAAAACTAGTAAACTTTTAAAATATAAACTTTTTTATATTATAATATAATATTTTTTTAAACAATAAAGTAACAAATCAGGGGGATAAAAAATATTGTTTGTTAAATCAGGAAATTTTTACCCCCTTCAGTAAAAAATTAGATGGACAAAAATTTTATCTCCGTCGAATTTTATCCCTTTTGGTAAAAATACAGATGGGTAAAATATTTTACTTCAGTAAAAATTTAGGTGGTAAACCCTTTCGTGGTTAAAATTTAGCAGAGTAAAAATCGTATGATACACTAGACGATTTTTACCCCCGAATTAAAAATTTAAGAGATAAAAATCGCCTGTGACACCGGTAGACATGAATTATAATTTGTTATTATTTATTTTCAAATAAATTTATTAATCTACAAGTTTAACAGTTTCATCTAACAGTTAAACACTGTATGACTTTATCTTACTTTATCTTACATTCCATTAGTTTGTTGTTTTATATCGTTGCATCTATACTCTATCGAGTCTATCGTTAATATCATCGATTTGTGTATAATAATAATTAATTTTCATTATTATGTTAAATGAAAATTAAAATGTTTAATTTATAATTAAAAGTATCAAAAATCTATATCATGTCCAAGCCTAATTGCAAGCAATGCATAATGATATAACATTTTCAAGGCCATGTATATTTTGTAAAATATATTTATTAAATTTTTACATATCTTATTTAGGTATAATTTGTTCAGTAGTTCATTGTTTTTTTCGTCTGACAACATTAATTAACAATGCTATTTTATTTGCTATTAAAGGTTTGTAGTATTAATTTATATAAATAACAATTACATTTATGTTATTGATTAAATACAAACATTTATATTTAATCAATGATTCTGCGTAATGTGATTTTGCTATATTATAACCTGACCTATAACAGCCGGCACACCCAGTTAAAATAATAAGGACTTTAAGTTCAATAACAACGAATTATAATTTTATATTTAAATCGTTGTGTAATGCAATCATTACTAGTTTGTTTATTTAAATTTCATAAAAATAGATATTCTCAAATTGAATTCTTAGAAATGAAAAGTTTTAATCGTAAACAATCGTTTTTGAGGATGATAAATTTGCAATCATTCGAGTGCAGCAAATAATTTAATAATGTAATTTATATAATATCATTGTTTATATTATATCTTATATATATATGATATATATCTAATCAATTATAATTATACTATTATGTATTTAGACTATGTAATTATTGTGTTTGTCGAATTTATTTTTATTAATATAAATACAATAGGTAATAATTAGTTCATAGCATTATAATTAGCACTTAGCAAGGTAGGGCAGTGTATGGTCCATAGACCTCAATAACAGGTTAGTACCGTAAATATGCTTATTTGGAGGGTACTGAATGGTTTTGATTTTTTTTTAAATATGTAACCCAAAATTGTAAATAAACATTTTTAGTGAGTTTTTTTTAATTATTCAAATAAAATATGAAGTAAGTATAATATAGAGTTTTATTAATATACAATGTTTTAACCCGATAATTTTTCCTAAACATTATATATATATCACATAACAATGTCACAATAATATACCAAAAACAAATATTAAGAAAGTTGCTCTGCAGTGACCCATAAATAAAGTATAGATATTTATAAATTGTATAAAGTTATTTTTCAACATAAGTGGAAAGTTTTACAACCCTGAACTTGAAACCATCAAACCCATCTTTCTTTGGTTTATAGTTTAAAAAAACATGTGGGACGATACAATTATTTTAAAATAATGGGAAGGTTATTTCAATGCTGCATATTTCCGATATGGTAATATTTTTCAGTTACACTGTTGGGACAAATGCATAAATTTGCAAATGAATAATATTTGTGTGTATTTACTATATTTTATATTATAAACAATATTCAAACCAATTAAATCATTTTTTTCATTCTTCAGAAAATATTTTACCTTACTTAAGTATAAGAATTTAAATATATTACAAAACAGATTTTAACCTCAAGAGTATTAAAAACGGTACTTTATTGAGGGATAATTGTGTTCAGGAAATTTAACATTTTGTTCATGTTACAATTTTCGTGAAATTTAAATTATCTATATGTAGTGTGTTAGATCCTGGTGGTAAATAGTACCAAAATCTGATCAAAATATTCATAACCAATTAATAAGCGTAAAATAGCTACATAGTGTATAATATAGGTTTGACAAACATTTTTGTATTTCCTATGGTTCGATTTTAAAAATAAAAATTTGTCTGAATCTATAAACAAGTTTATTGTGCATCGTTTGTAGCATTCTTTTAATCTTATCAAATTACTTACGAATATAGAACGTATAAAAGTATTATCAATTTATCAATTTTCAAAAGTAAATACTGCAATAACAATTTTAAATAATATATATAATATCCTCCGACCGATATCAAGTAAACTTGTTAATAAACTTAAAACTCATTAAATGATTTAAATCGAGCTATTAAAATTACCTAAATTATTGTTAGGCTTTAAGTTTTAAATTTAAATTGATTAAAATAGTAAAATAGACCAAAATATACCACTTACGGCATAATAATTTTCTTAATTACGTGATTATTGAATATAAATCTTTTTTAAAACGTAGATCAAAAAGGTTTATATGCACGAAATTAATTTTACAAATATTATGCGGATATAATAATATTATTATTATACTGTCGACTATACGAGGTCTTATACGATTATTCGATCTAATTTAAATTATAAAATAACCAACGGAAAATTATAACTTTATATTCATTAAACTCGTTATTCGACTTTGAGAATATAACCGGAGTGTACATTTGCAAGCAACTATAAAATTATATACCCACCCAACACCAGTTTATAAGCATTTACTATTTTATACCAGCATTAAAAAATATTTTTTAGATAATATATATATATATATCATGATATATTTATAAATTATAAAACATGACTAGCAAAAATAAAAACATTCATTTTATTTGAATTAATTTATCGAAAAAAAACATATTATTATAACAGTAAAAATAAGTATTCGCCACAGAGCATAATATAATATTATAGAAGTACTTCATTTTATTCTTCTACCTATCTATTTTATATATAACATTTTGTATTAATATAATTTAATGAAGCATAAAATATTTAACCTTGCAATATTATTAAAATAATTCAAAATCAACTATCAAGTATGTATTATTGTAATATGTAGTATTTAAATTATATGAATTATTAAAACATTTAAACAAATATTCGTTCTTAATATTTATTATAAATTCAAAATTTCTTGTTAAAAGATTTTTATAATAATTTATAAATCACATTTTAATAAATGCAATAAGTTAAAACATTGTTGATTATGCCATACATTTTTAAAAAATATGTAAAAAAAATATATAATATGCATAAAAATTATATAAAATTTAGAATATATACAAATTGTAAGGTATTTATAAATACGTATATTAACTTATTTTGAATTAAAACAGTTGAAATTACATTAATTATAAATTTAGGATAGATACCAACATAAACAATTAAATAACGATAAATTTATATGATTAAATATATGAAGATTGTAGGTATTACTAACATAAAATTACAAATTTTTTAAAAGTTTTTAAATTAAAAACTTCTATGTTTGTCACTCGTACCTATCATTGCATAAAGTATTACTTTAAGTAAGCCCTAGATTATTTGTATATAAGTACCTATTGATCTATCTTAAACTCAATATATTTTACCAGGTATTAGTACCTTAGTGGTATACTGGTATCCTCTAAAAATACGCGAGAGGCATTATCGGTAATTTTGACCGAACTATACAAAATAATAATTTATAATGATAATAAATTTTGATTCATAATCAACCAATAGTTATGCATTTTTTATTCATTTTTTAATCAATGTTAGTATAGTAATTTTAATTATAATTATACCTAAGTATAACTACAACATAGTAATATGTTATGCTACATGTACATAAATTAAATAAGTTTATAAATTGTTAAGAAATATATTTACAGTTATTTAGATTAGTACAAGTATTATATAACTGTTTTCTAGTAATATTAAGAGTAAGTACCTAAGTTTAAAATTCATAATCGAACGTTATAAATTATTAATAAAATATAAACAAAAAAAAAAATATATATAAATAAATTATAAAACTAAAAAATTATAAAGTCCAAGATAATCAATAAAAATTAATTTGAGATTTTAAAATATTTGTTTAATTGTTCAAAATGTCAATATGATTTTTATTTTTTCGAAAAGAAAGAAAAATATATTATTGATTAGTATCAGAATATAATTAGTATAAGTAATGTATTGTATAAGTACTGCCTACTGTAAAAACTAGAAATTAATACAATTCTAAAAAATCAGCCTACGGGCTATAATATATACGACAATTAAATATCACATAATAGTATTTATTTAATAAAAAAATCGTGTAAAATATTATGAAAGTTAATTTTTTTTCAAAAATATTGTGATTTATTTATGAAAACAAAGGACTAATTAATGAAATAAAAAAAAATATAACATTTTATATATAGTACAAAAATAAGAAAAAGTTGGGTTCACATTTATTTAACAGCTATATTTATCTTAAATTTTACGTTTAGGACACCAGAATTCAAAATATGTAGGAAATAATGATTATAAATAAAATTAAAGTTATATTGAAGTAGCACAAACCAAACGGATTAATAAAAATAATATTTTAGAAATTGGTACTCTTTTCTATCTAGAAGGTTAAAAATATTTAAATGTACGATATTTTCTATTTGGTATAAAATAAGTTGTAATCGTTCTTGGAGACGAGAAAATGAAACAAAGATGTTTACGTAAATTAAGATTATAAAATTGTGGTCTGAATGAAGTAGAATATATTTATATGCTAAGAAGTAAGAGGCCAAGTTTGGCGAAAAGGAGGATCATTTTGACTGATAGTTTTTTTATTAATAAATTTCACGCGATTTACAAAATTGGAATAATTTTGCACGTGATAAATTTAATTATTTTGAATGTTAATGTCTTATCTGTATACCAACACTGAAACAAATTGTGCATCCATAACATATGTAGGTAATATTTGAATTATTAATGAGTATTTCGTTAATTTGATCTTCATTATAATTAAAATTATTATAATTATTCATCGATTAAATTTGTTATTAAAAATGCATACATTAAATTGAAACATTATATTAGAACAAACGTGTAATAGTATACCCACATAAAAACGAGAACGATAATATGTTAATGGATGTACGAATTACAATAGTTATGTTAAAGAATAAAAGTTTACTCAATCTTTATAATATTATAATAAACATTGGAACCTAGAAATTTAAAATTTTTTTAAGTTTTTTTTTAACATTAGGTTAGTACTCGAAAAGTTCGTGTCAATTTTCAAAAATAGAATTATATTACTGATAACAGCAGAAAACGATCGAGTAATTTTCAATAAACTAATAATACAATTCTAATTTTAGATAACTAATTAATAAATTGTATTATATAACTACATTATATACCTATTGTCATTTACCAATAGTATAAAGAACAATATTTGAAATCTTCTTACATCTTACAATTTTAAAATACTTTAAAGTTTGATAAAATATAAATAAGTGATAAATTCATAACTTATATTTTAGAATATACATATTATTATACGTATTATGTATTAATCAATATCTAGTGCTATATAATATTTTCCATATAACAGTAGCGCAACTAGAAAAAACCCCTGGAAGGGTCAAAAATTATAATACAAAAAATGTAATTATGAATAATCATGTTGATAATAAGTTTAATTTTTTTTTTTGTGTTAATGTATAAATAATAAATAATAAAATGTAAAATATATTAATTTATAAAATAAAGTCCAAACGACGCTTTGAAGTTGCTAAACGATTTATTATTTCTTCAGATTGTAAATTTATATCATAGTGAATATTGAGAGCAGCTAGTCTATTCAATCTTGTGTATAATGTAGAATTTCTTAAATAAGTTTTGATGCGTTTGAGTGTAGAAAATGACCTTTTAGCTTCGCAAGATGTTACAGAGAGTGTGACTAATATTTGCAAGAGATTATAAACGTTCGGGAAAAATCTGGATTGCAATTATTTAAGATGTCGATGGCATTTTTTAATTGAATGTTACTATCATCTAGATAACGATTCCACAATAAAACTTCTGATTTTACAAGATCAAAATTATCAACATCATCACTGTAAAATTCAACAAGTTCTTTAAGACTTTCTTCATTGAATGTTGAACACTTTATTAACATTTAGAATCCACTTATAATTTTTTTATGATTAATAAAACGATCATTGAGTTGTTGAATGAACGAATCAAGAAATGGAATAAATAAAGTTATTTTAAAATATTCTTCAGTATCTTTTGCTGAAATATTCATGCGGTGTTTTTGACGCTTTGCTAATCTGGGAATTTTAATTGTAATTTCAAAATCATTTAATCTTATATTAAGATCATTAAATAGTTTATTAAATTCAAGAGTAATGTTTTCTCTTATAGACATTAATTGGTTTTTCACTAAACTTATGTGTTCTATAGCTTCCGATAGATCAATATTTTTGGTCTGAAAATATGTACAAAGCGAATGAGTATATTGAAAAATATAATTAAGAATAGTTAAAGCTACGTTGAATTCTGATGCTTGTATAGCTAATAAAAGATGATTAGCTTTACTTGATGTATCACTTTCGTTCCACAAAATTATTTCTTCTAAACAATTTAAAATTAAAGGGAGAAATTCGTAAAATGTTTCAATTGAGTTGTAACGCTCAATCCACCTAGTAGGACATAGTCTTTTCAGTTTTTCTTTTGAAGATGAAGATTCATTTTTTTTAATAAAGTAAAATTAGACAATAATTAAAATTATCTTTCCAATTTTTCATTTTTGAAATACTCAAGGGGGGTCTGGACCTGGGGACCCCCCACTTGGTTGCGCCACTGCCAAATAATATTTTTATAATTAATAACAATTTTAATTCATTCTTATTTAGAATAAAATAAAATAATTTTTTTACAATTTATAGCAAATAGTAAAACATTATTAATAGCGTAAAAAAAATTTAAATAATTTAATACTAAAACAAAAATATTAAAATTTAAATCATGTTTTAATAACATATTCCTCCCCATTTTTACTATATTAATTAGTAAAACAAATTTACAAATATGTATAAATAATGATAAACATTTTTTTTAACTTGGATAAAATTATAAATATTAAGTTACGAAGTACTTAAATGTAGTTTTCTAAACAGAAATATTTTGTATTTCTTATTGAAAACAAATCAAGTTCTTTCGCACATTATTATTTGACATGATATGATAAGAGTATACAGTACCTATATAATCTATATATTTATTTGCTTATTATTATTGTTTATAAAATTTAATATTTAGCACATATTTTATATTATTTTTATAAATATTAATTATTATAATATTGCAGTCTTACATTATTTATTAATAAAAACGGAAGTACCTATATTATTTCTTATTTGGATGTCAAAATTAATGGTATCCGTTAACGGTATTAATTTAAATTTGTAAAAAGATATAAAAAATATAAACCAATAAACATAATATTGCATATTTACTTATTGGGTGTTTTTTAAATTTTTATTTGAAGTGTACATTTTGAGTTTATTTTAATAGGTATTGTTTTTGTTTCTTTATTTTCGATTGTTTTGTTTTTTCTATTTTGATCATTGAAAGGAACCAGTAACAACCAACTAATTAGAATTCAAATTTACGATTAATTTAAATACTAAACACTTCCATAGAATTATTGAAATATTAGAGATAGAAAAATCTGTTTAAAATTTTTCAGTGTCACATCAAATTAAAATCTATTTATCAACAAATACTAAATAGCATTATATTTATCATTTGACAAGAACTCATTTGTAATGTTATTTATAATTTTTCGGTGTTATATTCTTATTATATGTAATTATTTTAAATTTATAAAAACAATATTTATAATTATATAACGATAATTATTGATTCTCAAGAATTAATTGGACAATTGTCGAATAGAACATGTCATTTATTTTTTTTGTCATTTAAAACGTAAACAATTGTAAATAATAATAATGTAATTTTTTTTTTTAAAATTAATAGATTTAAAATATTCAATTATCAAACAGGAAGAGAAAGCTAAAGGTTACACATTGCATAATTTTATATCTATTGTTTTGACAGTTAAGTACTAGTTTTAATTGATCGTAATTTAATTTATACAACATACATACTAAGTATTTTATTATAGAAACAATTGAAAGCATTTGCATCAACTTTAGTTAAATATAACTGAACACGCTTGACACATATTTTATATTACTTATATTAGTTTACACATAAAATAGTTTTAAATCCTATTGTTCCGGATAATATATATATATAGGTATATTACGATTTATCTTAGTTAATTTTTATTTCTATTTTTCATTTTTTAAATCTGATTTTTTTTTAAAATTAATAATGACCAAAATATATTGTAATAAGTTTTATATTTCACGATGTTATTTAATTTAAAACTAATTTGTCTTCTTAATATTAAAAAAATATGATGAAAAATGTTTTTTTTTATGTAATTACAACTTTAAAACTATAAAACTAAAAAAATATATTTCAGGAGTATATGTAACGCGTGCATTTCTTGCTTAAGACTTTGCTTAAGTACTAAATAAAAAAATTGGGCCTCCAATTCAACAATATTATTGAGCAAGAATATAATTTACACATTTGGATCCTCAAAGTGTTATTATTATAAAAAAAAAAAAAATATAGACGATAAGGACAAAAACGATTTTTATAATTTGTAATATCTATTGTAATTCCTGGAATTAAGCGTAAACTACTTCAGAAACAATAATAACGCCAATGTCCAATAATTTTCTCAAAATATTTACTATATTTCAATCTTTGTATATATCATTATATTTAATTATTATTTATTACAGAGGTATTTTGTATTGTGATAACAATAAACAACTTACACAAAATAATTATCATATTAAGTAATATTTGCAGTTCAGTATTTTACGTTTTATTTTTAGTCATCCCGCATCGTTATCTAAATTATAAAATGTAGGTACCTATATACATTTTAATAGAAAATCATTGAATCCCTAAAATCATATTATTATATATTAACGACTACCGGACTATACGAGACTATAAGGTATATTGTAATAACAACTGGGAATTGGAACGATTCAATTAAACGAAATTAATTTAGTGTCCCCTTGCGAGTGTGGAGTGTCAATGACCCGACTACAATTAAACCAAATAGAACGTATGTTATTATATATTAATATATTAGGACTGTTGAGTGGCCAATATTGAAATAGCAAATGATATGTTTTTTTTTTTTTAATTTTAAGTAAGTTTGAGAAGAACAAAATTATATTTCAAATTGCTAACGATTACGATATTTATTATATTATCTACTCAGTGGCGTATTTAGGGGTATCCTGTATGTTAAAACACCCCCTAATTATTATTTTTTTTGTAAAAATTATATGGCTCATCTTAAATTATAAAAGTATAAAACGTGATATTTTATTGACAATAATAAAAAAAAAATTAAAAACATATTAATGTGAAGCAGGGGTGAAACATAAAACGATTCTATAATTAAACTATAATTATTTGTTCAGAGGAAAGAACAATAAAATAAATTCAAACAATAGTTTGATCCCTAAATACGCCACTGTATCTTCTTTATTAGGATAATTGAAGTTAAAAAAATTATACATAATATATACCTAACTAATTAAATAATTAATATGAATAAGTATGCTAAGAATCTTCATATTAGCCCTAATAGGTACTAAAACAGGTTTAAGATAGATGATAAAGATCTACTCCAGTACCTATTTTATTTATTAATTTTGATATTCACGTGGGTTTTTATATCAAAACTAGAGAGACAAATTTTGAAAATAATAGGTAAGTAATACAAAATTATCAGTTTTTTTTTTTTTACATTTAATTTCTTATAGCTCGAATTTTTAAGAAATGTCGATAGTTAGAACAACTTTA
Organism: Eriosoma lanigerum; assembly: GCA_013282895.1. Taxonomy (NCBI): domain Eukaryota; kingdom Metazoa; phylum Arthropoda; class Insecta; order Hemiptera; family Aphididae; genus Eriosoma; species Eriosoma lanigerum. Next base: position 57,758,571 of record CM023357.1, on the reverse strand, counting down.
AAATATATTCACGATATTCTAGAAAAAAAGATTTTACCGCGATTTTACCACCAAAAAATTATCACGCACGTAGACTAACTATAATAATACTAAAACAAATTGCATATCTTTACATTCAAAATCGTATTAGTTATCATACAATTTTTAAAATCAAATTCGTTAAAATCACAGTTTCCGTGAATTTCAATTTTTTTTAACAATTATTAATAAAACAGTTTATGCAATTTGAAATATATTCACGACACTCAAGAAAAATAGATTAACGACTCGTACGACAAATGGTGAGACTCCCAACGCAAACGCTTAGTGGAACAGGGACAATTTTAATGTTGATCAGTGGAGAAATACGTGGACCCTGCACACTGAGTGAGCTGAATGAACACATTGGCCGGGGAGAAACGACTGGATGGAAGCGCTAAATGCACTTATTATATTTATGACTTTTTTAGGTGGTCATGGACGATTATCGGTGAGTCTAAAGAAGCACACCCTCGCTTTGTTTTAACGTTCCTAGAACATTCCAAAAGTACTAGGAATCTTTAACTAACCTATAATAATTGTAATATATATAGATATACATATATATACTACCTATAGGTACAAGTGAACAAACACTTAATTAATATATACAAATATAACAGTGTAGAAGTAAAATTCCATATTAATTACATAAAATCTAACAAATTTCTATAAATGTTTTTTTCGCTATACGATTTGTTTGAGACTTTGAAAGTACTACGTACTACGTAGTATACCCATGATTTGCTTAGTCTCTTTAAAAATATTCCTATACCCTTTAAAAATTACACCAAATTACTTTTAAAAAAATGTTTTTTTACTAACTAATACAATTATTACTATAATATAAGATCTTTATTTTTCTTCTTTATTATCATTTAAATGTTGCATACAAAAACATGTTGTCTATAAAAACTAGAAAACTACAAATTTACCTCTAACGTCCAAAACAGACTAATAATTTCTATTTAATTTCTAATTTCTCTATTAATAGTTATTATTTATTAATATAAATACAAGAATAGAAAAATATATAATAGATTAATAATGATTATTCACGAATAGATGATTATATACATATATATATATATATATATATATATATTATGAATATAGATTAAATTAATAAAGCGTATAAATGTGTATGGAGTATAACAAGTTCTTATATTATGTTACACATTACATAATATTATGTATAAAATATATTATTATATATCTACGTATTATCATTGGTTTATATAAATAAGACTAGTATTTATAATCAATGGTATTATGAATGTAAAAATGTTTATGATAATAAAATAGATACATATTTTTAATTTTTAATCAGTCACGTGAATGGTTGGACGTTGATTATGAGTTATGACTTATGAGTAAATTAATCAATAAAATATATTTTTTTAAAGTATGATACAAACAAACTGATAACATAAATAAGTTATAAGAATCTTAGAATTATAATATAAAAATCAAACAATAGATTTCAAACTACTTATACTATCAACATAAATATGAAACGTTGGTAATTAGAATTCATATACATTAATCGATGAACTTGACTTACAGAATTCAGAATAGAAAAATCAATAAAGAAAATTTTAAAATATGTTAATAGAACATTTTTATTGAGATTTAAAACAAGGTGAAAACAAAACTCAAGGTTTAAATAATATTATAAGTTTGAATACCAAAGACAAAATTAATTCTAATAAACTTGTTAAAGTTGGACAAAATATATTTTCTGAAGAAAACTTAAAGCTAATGTGAAACACTATATAATATTTTACAAAAATTATATTATATATAACAGATACATATAATATTTTTATAAATTATATTTAATCAATTATTATTTCATCAGATTAAAGGCTCAAACTTAAACAATTGAAGATGTTTTTATGTTTATTTATTTAATATTATTAGCATAGCATTAACTCTTGAAATGTATATGATATATACAATATAGATCCCTGCAGTTCTCACTATATAAAGATAATTATACCTATCATAAACTTTTTATTATTAACTCACAAAGCTAGACTCAATTTTTTGAGGGGATTTCATTTAACTAATAAATTAAAAACAGTATAGAACAACCTTTTTAAAAATAATAAAATTCCGATTACTTAATTTGTGTACTTTTTGAACTTAGCCTGCTGTATTATACTGATTATAATTATATTATTTTCTTTCTTTTTAAGTCCAAATAATAATATAATTTGGGTTATATAAATAAAAATTCGATGTTACATTATTATTAAGTTTAAAATTATATGTACTATGTACGCTACTGTAACGTTCTTGAAGTTCCAATGTGAAACATAATAACCGACTTATAATAAAGCATTTAGCCGAATAACATATGTGATTGTTGACTGTTGGTAATTTATTATTATTTTATAAAAAAAAAAATATTGTATTTATATATATACATATATATTTAAAATACAATTTTCAATAATATGAACAAGTTTTTATTGTTTTTGTTGTAAACTTATTCGTTTTAAACGGGTCACCTTATTGCATTTGTATAAATTATTTTAAATTTCAGAAACTTAGTAAAAAAAACCTGTATAGTCGCTTATCTATAATGTTCTTAATCTACTAAACGATATTATATGCTATTATGATAATTAATAAAATAATATTATTTGAGTAAAATTGTTTTATTTTTATTTTTTATTTGCATTTAAATAAACTAGTTAATTGTATAAGGTACGTATAATAGCATAATATATATTTTGACCATGAAGTATTATATCTTAACATACGTATAAATTATTGTATAGAATAAGTATCGCTGTATCGTCTTTTCTTTAAATAATTAAAAATTAAATATTAAATACCTCAACTTTATTTAATATTTCGCAATGAATGGTGATGTAATAACAATAATAATAATATTAATGTTCTAGGAAAACGAAGACATTTTGAATAAATTTACTTATAAAATATTTAAAATAAAGTTCATCAGAATTACAATTTCTGTGAATAATGAAAATTTTCAATAATATTTTCTTATTTCAAAGAAAACCCGTTTGAAAAAGTGTTTGCAGCTAGGTATTTAAAAACACAAAAATCAACTATCAATATGATATCATGTTTGAAGGCGTTTAATACAAAATTATGACTTTCAATTAATCAAATTTTTATGCATGGTTATTAAAGAGTATGTCATAAAACATATATCCAATTTTCAATTTGAAATATTAAAAATCAAAATAATATGCGTTAAAACTTACAATAAAATCATAAAGAATGTCACATTATTGAATTTTACTAAAAATTTTAACTTTAGAAGCTTATAAAAATATTTTGTAAATAGGTTAATTAGTATATGATTATGCTTCTATAGAATTTTCAAAATTGTAAATAATATTAAACATTTTTGAATAAATTTCAAAGCTCTATATTTTGACAGAAAATCATCTATTTTGTTCCAAAATTTTACCACACACGTAGATTAACTATGATAATACTAAAACAAATTGCATGTCTTTACATTCAAAATAGCATTAGTTATCATACAATTTTTAAAATAAAATTCATCAAAATCACAGTTTCTGTGAATTTTGAATTTTTTCAACAATTGATAAAACAGTTGCTGCAATTAGATCCCTTATACTTATTTTTTGAGTTTTTATTTTATTAAGAAAACATTTGTTCTTATATAGGAGTAGTGCACTGGCGCGTATAAGTAATGATGAGTTAGATAAAATATAATCCTCTTGCCCTTCTAAGACATATACAAGGTATCTACTAAAACATATTTAATTTATCGATATTTTTTCTCATTACTATTATATTATAAATAAATACTCGAGTAATTAAGAAAATACTTTTCAACCAAGTATTTACGAGAGTTAGATAAAGTAATTGATACTTTTGAAAATAAATGTATTTTGATTTTCTTACGACTTTTTAGTTTACGCTTATAGGTACATCCATGTGTGGAAATAGGAGGTGACTTCGAGGGACTTGGCCTCCCAAATTTTTTTCGTGCCTATAGTTTAATTATTTCTATTATAAATTTATAATAGAATAACAAAGGTATTAGGAATATTACAAATTACAATCATATTTTTCCTTTTATAATTTTAAATTAATTTTTATTTGTTGACTCTTAACTGCTATATCTGCTTAGTATTATATTTCAACACATGGTGTAATCAAAATGAAGATAGTGGTAATGTGGTTGTATTTGATCTTTAGAATTAACATTGAAAGAAATAATAAAACGTATTATTAATATTGTTGATTGATATTGAATACTTATATTGGCTACTGTACAATTTTAACATATGAACACTTTGTTTTCCTCGTAGATCGTATATATGATATACATGTGCAAGAGCATGTAAAAGTTTTGTTAAGATTTAAGATTTGTGTATTGAACCTGTAGCCCTCCCAGAAAAATAGTTTCAGTTCTACCTATGTTATATCATAGGTATACTTTTTAAATATAAATTTGTGAAAACAAATTTCTGTTCAATCAAATTATTTAAATTTGGTACAATAAATTATATCTAATTGATTTTACAAGTTTTTATTTCACGTAGGTATAAAATTGTGTACTATACGATCAGGATTACCTTGGAGTCAAACTGCACGTGGTTTTATTATAAACAATCTTTGAAACAATAAATGTATAATAGGTACATACTCAATCAGAACAACTATATTCAGACTTATAATTGTGAACTAAATACATTATTCATAATTTGTATACAAATGTATATCACAATCTATATTTACAATTATTTACTAGTAGTTACAACATGTATAATAAGTATTATAATAATAGTCTATCGATTTTGTAAGTTATTGGTTAGTCCTTATTAGGCTTTGTTAACATATATACAAATATAATACGTTTTTTACATAATAATAAATAATAGTTAGGTAATTTTTTAAATTCAAATAAAGGTATATTGGATATATATTATTCATTTATATATATATAATGTGGATAAATAATAATTACTGAAATTTATGGAATATTTTATATTTTATTATTTTTTTTTAGATTCTGAGCGAAGTGAAGAATGTATTGGTTTTACAAAGATGCTTTTTTTTTTTTTTGATTTATGAAAACACTTTTTCGGGTAGAAATAATGGTCCGATTACCAAAAGTATGGTATGCTTTCGGTAGAAAATCGTGTCTAGTTGGTATTTTATTTAGCTCATATTTCGAATTTCTCAAAAGTTTTTCCTTGGGAGGGAAAAAACTATCAAAAAATGGCGGAAAAACGGTAAAATTACGGTTTCTGTTATTTAAAATTTTTTAATTCGTAATAACTAATTGAGTTTTGATTGTAAGGACTTGAAATTTTTTTTGAGTATTAACATAGGTAATATACAAGTATGGTACAATTTTGGAAAGGATCGGTTGATTATTTAGCCAAATATAGAACTTTGAACTCTTTTCCAAAAATGATTAATATTTTCGGAAATTTTGGGTTTATCGCTTTGAAAATGTTATCAAAATCTAATCATATACTATTTAATCTTTTTACAAAATATTTTGAAAATCGTGACTGAAATTTTTTTTTTATAGGCTTTTAAAATTAACATTCCCGATAATCGGCAAAATAACGGTTTCATTATTTTAAATTTTTTAATTTCGTGTTAACTAATTGGGTTTTGATTGTAGGGATTTGAAATTTTTTTTGAGTATTAACATAGGTAGTATATAAGTCAGGTATAATTTTGGAATTAATTATTAGTATAGTGTATTGTAATATATTGAGTTTCGCTCAGAATCGTATTTTCTAATGCAATATTATTGCATTCAAATCTTAATTATAATAAACCACTAATTTCTCCGAGGACCGAAGGGACGAAGGAGGAACGCCTAAAATCGACATTCTCACTTTTTTTTAAATACATTTAGAATATGTTATTTTTTATTTTTTATAGTCTCCTATGGTTTGACATTTATAAAAAATAATTGTTTGTTATATAACATAAGTTTTTATAATAATTAATCTCTTGGAACTTTTTGGCTAAGGGCCCAGGCCCTTATTACGATATACAAATATATTCATCTTATCATTGATTTTATTGATAAAAAGATCAATTAATAATTATATTTTCAAGATGTAAGATATAGATGATATGTTCAAGATGAAGAAGATAGGATAACATGACATGTCTCCCTTGGCTTAAATAATAATTTATTTTTCTTGTAACCATACAAATAATATATATTAGATAGATATTATATAAATCGTTTCAAATAATACTATCTAATAAAAGTAAAATATCATAAATTAAGTTTTATATTAAAAAAATAACTAACATATAATTTGGACGGCAGACTTGAATTATTTTTAAGTTATTTTTGTTAAAACTATGAGTATAATAAATATTATATTTTATTTGTTAGAATAACAACTAAAATCGTTACCACTTCCAATCCCTTTAATGTATCTTATAAATATAATTAAATAACACTAAGTCACTAGACGTATTAATTTAATAAATTTTTGATTATTGGTGACTGGGTACTTCAAAGACTTAAACTCATCCTATTTTTTTTTTTTTTTACATAAAATTAATAAGTGCACAATACACAATTTTTTTTAGGATATTAAATTAATTATATTTTTTTTATGGTTTGTTTGTCATAAAACAAACACACGCAGGAATTATTTATAATTATTAATTACTAATCATGTCATCATATCTACTTATATAAGAATTACCCAGTATTATAGTGATAATCAGTATTATTCACGTAATAATTCTTATTCCAAGGAAATATTCGAAAAATGAGCTAAATAATGTATCAAGTAGAAGTAAATACAATTTTCTTTCGAAAGCAAAAAATAGGCACACTTAAAACCATTAGGTACATTCTTCTTTTCTTTTATAAAATTAAAATAATTCTTTGTGATCTATAACTTAAAATGGGAGCTATTTATTTAATTTTACGGAAGATATTAATTGTTTCCTTGGAATCAGAATAGACTATTCTTCTGTATCCTGTATCGGCTAAATTTACTATCTATTCATTCATACATTCTAGAATTTAAAATATTTTAAATACCAAAAACGTTTGAAATAATGTGTTATAAATTCTGAACTACTTATAACAAATTTTAGTATAAAAACAAAAAAAATCTAAATGACACAGAAATCTTTTATGCGTGCCACGTAGCTATATATAATATATATATAATATATATATATATTATATAATATATATAATAATATGTTACAATTTTGAATTGAATTCAAAACATAATTAAAATGTACGTATACAGATTGTCAAATAAATAAATAACATATTTCATATACCTAATACCTATATTGTAAATAATATATACTAATAATTTAATATTGTTTTTAATAAGAAATAATATTATTTTATTTATAATTTTTAACAGATTCAAGTTTGAATAGTTTTAATGTGATTGAACTTCATTCTAAGATTTTTATCTATTTGTAAGTAGGTACTCGTTTATTTTTAATTTAATAATTAATACATTTTATATTATAGTATTATAGCAATTACATCTTTGAATCCTTTGAAGGTTACCTTGATTTCAACTCTATAACCGGTAAATTCATTACGATTAATTATTTAAATACTTGAATAGGAATTTAGCTCAATAATTATCCAAATTATTTACCAATACTACCACACATAAATACATAAACTACAGATTGATATAAATATGTAATTTCGTATATGATTTTTTTAATAAACCGTACAATGTCTGTGTTGAGACAGTATGATGATTAAAGATAAACATATAGAACCATATCATTAAGTATTGACATGATTTTTAGTTTATCATAATTAGGTAACAATTAAAGTTTAAATTTAATATTCAAATTCAAATTAATTTGTATTTTCGTACTTTAAAAATCGTTTTAATCTTTTAGATTTAAATAATTTAACAACAAATAATTATTTATTTTAATAATTACGGGGATATTCAAATATTAAGAAAAATATTACAAATATCAGAAAAAAAAAAATAACTATAATTATTAATTTTAAAAAAATTAACTATTATTATTATTAATTATAACTATTATTAAAATAATAATTTTCATCCATTATAATATATAACATAATAATAAACATAATTTGACTACCTCCTACCTCTGTTATAAACTAGTAGTGATAATTTTTTAATAGTTTCATTAAATTGTAATTAGTACGGTGTCCAATTTAAGTATTTAATTAATAATTATAGTATATTTTATTGAATCTGTTATATATGTACATATCAACTAATGTAAAGTCTATTCGGTATTTTAATATAAAGTAAACTATATTACTACTGTTTATAAATATAAGGTATTATATATACATTATATAATTATATAACTATGATTGTAAGAAGAGTTTTAGTTTAGGACTAACAATATAAAATTATTTTTATTATAAAACTTAAAATAATACGAAATTTAAATCTCAAAAATTACACTATACAAATGCATTTTAAATTAAAAATATTATTATTTTTTTTTAAAAATATCTAATTTTTAAAATTTTAAAAATTTTTTAACACTTTTATTAAAAAATATTTTAAAAATACAAATATTATCAATATGATTATTATTATTTTTAATGATCTAATCTGATAAAAAGTTATTTAAAAATAAAAATATATTAAATTATGCATTTTAATTTTCAAATTAAAAACTTTAATACATATATATAATTCGAAGTTCGAACTTTTAATTTTATATACTAAGAAAAATATATTTCATAATATTTGATAGCAGTTGAAATATAGTTAGGAATTAGGATAAATTAATTTTAATGGCTTTACCTTTTTGGTCACATTCATGTAAGCTATTATATTTAGATTCCGAATCTTCGTTTGGTTTAAAATCTGGGTCATCATCATCAAATATTATTGATTCTTCATAATCATTAAACACCGGATCGTCAGATTTGTCATTGCACATATTCTTCATTTCATTAAATACCTAGTTTATTAGCTAGAACACAAAATTTCAATTGGTTAATAATTAGTTTATTACTAGATACTATATTAATAAAACTATACTACATCCCCCATAAAAATAACAACAAAATAATGTTATTTAAAGAAAATATTCCCAATAAAACACAAAAATCAGTTTCCAAAAACAATATTGTCAATAAAATTTATTACTGAATAAAACTGTAGTGAGCGCCATCTTGTTCAATAGTGTAATGAAATTAATTACTTTTATTGTATATTTAGTGTAATAATTTAAATATAATAATTATTATTAATATTATAATAATATATAGTGGTTTATAGTGTTTATTAATTTCACCTCTATAACCAAACCATATAAACCATAAAACAATTTAAAACCTATTTTATAGATGTAATATCTATAAATATAAATATTCAATTTATTTAAACAACTTAAATTACTTATTTTACGTAGGTAATTAATAGTAGCTATTATTTATTATTATTAGTTATATAAAATAGGAATATACTATAATATATAGTATTAAGTGACGTATTTTTAGGGAAATTTAAACTTCCCCTGCGACTTTTTCTGGTCTTACGACTTGTCTTAGGTATACATGATAAACACGTTTTTTATATTTTGAACTCGAATGTTTAATTTTAAGTATTTTTTTTAATGTTAATTTACTAACTACTTCATTATTTTATTATTATAAATATGTAGATCTTATACACTTTTTAGTTTTTTGTTATTATCAAAACATAATTTATATATTTACTTTAATAAAAAAAATATTTCTTTCCTTGCCTTCTTTCATAACCATTTGAGTATTTGACCCTAGTGGCCTAGTATCTAGACCCTAATAATCGTATTTTTTATATTAGCTATGGATCCTATAGTCAGTAATGCACAACTTCTTTTCAATTACTCGTTCTTAGTGTTCACTTACACAGTTACACTAAACAACTTCATAACAGTATAATACACTTCTTTTTGCCTCTACCTATATCTTCTTTAAAATAAATCTATACTCTATAAACTATAAATAATATTAAACAAGTAGATAATAATAACAGATAATAATATCAAGTTATAGATTTATAACTATGGTCAACACAAGAGGTCAGTGCTTATGAAAAAGTTTAAAAAAGCGCCACCTTTAATAAAAATGTTATAAGCACCAACTCTGGAATTGTTTTTGTTTATTATTTTTTCTTGTAAATTTATTTCTTAAGTGATTTTGAAATACAAATCGTAATTAATTTTTGATTTGTGGAGTGAAGTGACGAGAGTCAAAACGCGCAGTACTTGCCTATCCGAAACACTTATGCATAAATGTTTTTCTATCGAAAATACTACCTTATTACAGTTATTACATCAGGACATATCAACTATACGACGTGTTATACATAGAAATATATAGTTGCGCCTATGTGATGGCTACCTACTGAAGTTTGTGGTATAAAATGTAAGTTATTAAAGAGAATTGGCGCCAGTGGATTTGTCTTAGGAGGGTTCAACCATGGAAATTGTTGTTATATTATATGCTATAAATACAAACAAAATATAAAATTATATAATATTAAAGAATATAAAATTAATTTTTTATTATTTAAATTCGTATTTCATAGTAAATAATAAAGTATTTATTAGAATTATTAAAATATTTATATTTTAAGTATTTTTATAAAAAAAAATGTTTATTTGAACGCATATAAGGTTCAAGGAAATCCACCCCCTTTATTGTGCAACTGATTGGCGCATTTTGCCTACAGCCACTTATAGATTCATATTTATAGATATTAAACCATATATGGTTTATATAGTTTATTATTTAACAATTATTACCTATATGTAATAATAAATATTCAATATTTATAATACACATGTTAACACTACATTTATAGTTGTAGTTTTGTGTTAAATATATCAACATAGTTTACAGAAAAAAAAAAACTAAACTTTGTATAAGATTATTATTGTTGTGGTCCATATTGTCATATTAATAAAAAATAAAACGCAGCACGATATTCTATATTTTCCTCTACAAGATATATTTACGAATTATAAATATGTTTTTGGCGATACTATAAAATATAAAATAACCATGACCAAGGGCGTCTACAAGAATTTTCCAAGGAGGAAGGGGGACAAAATATTTTAATTTTTAGTTTCACTTCTCGAGCTGTAAACTTAATACGGTTCGTGAAATATTTTCTTTCATAGGGTATAGGTAATTTAACAACGTAAAAATGATTAAAAATGTTAATTTGTGACTTTTTGTATTATGATAATTGACCCAAAAAAGCTAAGGGGGTAAGTGTCCCCTTCCCCTGCAGACGTCTTGGACAATGTTATCGAAAGCGTTAAGAAAATTGCCCTCTCCAAAAAATAGTAGAATTCATAATAATATTATATTTCAATAATGCAATGTGTCATGTTAGGTTTGGTAACCTAACCATAATACATCTATTTTAATACAAATAATAAAAAGAAATAAAATTGTATCCATCCCAAAACGTATTAATGTAACAATAAAATAAATATACCTACATAATAATTTTCAAACATTTTTCATAAAAATTAAAATTTTTATTTAAATTATCTGTACAGAATATGCTATTGAAAATTAAATTAAATTTATTCATTAAAATATAAATAGTAATAATATAATATATAATTAAACTAAAAATTTACCTACTTTACTTTACTGTGAGTAAGTTTAATACCTAAAAAACAATTAAATTTGAAACAAACAAAGAATATTATTATATACAAAGAAAATTGTAAAAAATACACATTATTTTTATGACTGTATAGATCATTTCATTATCATCATCATAATAATATTTTGATAAATTAAATTTTATTCGCAAATAAAATATATAACTTTTAGTTATTACTTTGCGTATATTATTTGCAAGAATATGTTTAATCAATTTAATTTTGTTTAAATGAATTTTAATTACTATAATAAAATATTAACGATCAATAAAAATTTTAAATCATATTTTGTTATCAAAAAGAAGTTAATACCTAATTAGAAGACTCAGATTTAAAATATTTATTTTAGATAGATATTTTATAACTTTATAAGCATAATAATTTATTACTAATTTATTAATTGACATTGGTTACAGATACATTGTGTATTCTTTCATCATTATTGAGATATCTTAATTTATTATTAGTTATTATAGTAGTATAACTTATAACAACTAGCTACTATACCACTATATACTATATATATATATACTAGCTATAATACTATAGGTATTTTAATTTATAGAATAATATACTATATACCTATACCCTATAGGTTAGGTTATACCTATTATATAACACATATGGTAATTTTAAACTATTACATTTAATAAATACAATTAGGTCTTAAATTTATATAATAATTGAAGCATATTATAATATATAAATATTAATTATCATTTATCAATTATCAATTAATTCAAAGTATATAGGTTCATTTATATATAAAATATTAAAAATTCCTATAAACACTTGTTAAAATAACATACCTAATATGATGTGATTATAATATAATTATTTTAATAATAGGATTATGATTGTTTTATATTTTCAATGTCGATATGTCAGAAATTTAAAAAAAAAACTAAAGACACATAATATTATTGTTTGGTTTGGCAAAAGCAAAAATATTACAAAATTATAAAGTGTTATTATGTATAATTGTATAAACATCTATGAAACATATTTTAAGAAGTTAATATTATAAAAATAAAAATAAAATAATAATAAGAGAGATAACATAACAAATTACAGGTAATAAAAGATATGAAGTTTCATATTATCATATTCATATTATATTAAGTTTTCATGTATAATCAATCTTTTGTAATTAACACTAGTTAGTATCTAATGAATTAGTTATGAAATTATTATTATTATTTATCAATAAGGTAAAAAATATATTATTGTAATATATTACTATAACTGTATATTATAATCTTTAGAACTCATTATATTACATTTTACATGACAATTGACAATATTAATTATAATATAAAATACTTTACATTTATATATATATATATATATATTTAATATATAACATAAACACTTGAACATATTTTTATAGTATTTATAAAATTTAAAAATAAATAATTTAAGTTAATAAAATTTAAATAAATCTAAAAATTAAACGACGACAATAATTAAGTTTGCAAACAAATATACTTTAATTGTTAATTTATATTTAATAAAAGTTAAGAAAACAAAAATTATTAACTCAATTTAGTTTTAAAATACGTTTTACTTGTTACTTTTTATACAGAATTTGTATCAATTTGTATATGAATATTTAGTATTATTTTACAAGTAACAAGTACCTTTTATAAGTACAAATCTAATTATTCATTAACCATTGTGTACATATTTGAAACTATGATTGAAAATATTTGATCACTATACTTAAATAATAACAATCTGGGAAAAAAATGATTTACTTAATTGCAAAACGATCAAATAAATTTAAATTGAATATCGTGTTCTTATGATCAAAATAATATTGTATTAATTTTTAAAATATAATTATATGCGAATTTAATTTGAATAATTTACTATTACACTTTTAATCCCTGCAGTTATACATAACGCAAGGCAAAAAATAAAACCATTATAAAATTGAGTTAACTGCGAATAATTATAACACGTAGGTATATTAATAATGATAACATAAGCAATCATTTTTAACAGAATTAACACTCTTCTTTATTTGGTTTACCAAAATAAAATGTATTTAATTTAAATGACTTTTAGTTAATATTATTATAATTGTTTTTAATGTATCACTTCACTGCAGCGGTACCTAACCAATGATATGCAATTGGTTGGTATATTATAGTAATAGTACCTAGACTTAATTTTTTTTTTAACGTAAAAATGTATAATATATAGTTGTATAGATACACAAAATGTAGTCAAACAATTGTCATGCAATTTGAAATATTATAAATTATAATACTAATATAATAAATATATTAATGACAAATGTATAACATATATAATTATAATTATTTAATATTATATATTATAGATGCGTGCCTGCAGTAATTTATAAATAATAATCACGACGTTTACTTGTTGGAATAATGGGATGGATAGATTTAGAAAATAAATTCGTGTTTTTATAAATAGTCAAATTAATAAAACCTAATATCAAGAAAATCACATATTTATATATTGACTAATGTGTTTTTTAAATATAACTCATTTCAGTGACTAAAAAAATAAAATAAAATTATAAAGTTAAAACGTAACTTGCTATGTTATTTATAATAATAATAATAATTTTTGTAATTATTAAATCTAAGGAATATAAATAAATTCAAAATCTTATATAAATGTACATAATAATATTCTATTGCTCATAAACATAAAGATGAAATAAACTTATATAATTTATATTATATTAACTTAATATTATACTTATGTATATATTAATAGTTCAATTAAAATCAATTAATTTTTCACATGTTTATTAATACAAATTATTTATGCCTTACCTGGTCCAATAAATTGTCGCTGGACAATGAATGCAATTTTTTCGGTAAAAAGTGTATTATTTCATAAAAATAAATAATTACAAAACTTGTTACCTATTTTAATACTTAAAAAATACTTTTTTATATTATAGATATATATATTTTTTTACTTCTATTAAATACTTAAGAAAACATTTAATATTTACCAATAAAAAAAAACTATAAACTCAAATGAACCAATTAATAAATTTATGAATATTAATAAACGTATGTATATACAATTTGACTGTAAAAAAATAAATTAATATTTCAAGTTTAAAATGAGCGTTAAAAGTTAGTCATTAGAGATTAGAGAATTAAAATATATTCGTATTTAATTATTAGATGTGAGAGGAGCTCAAAAAATATTATTATCTGTTCTACTCAATAAAGTTTGTTCAACTGTTCTTCTCATACAATATTGCATAGGTGTTGGCCTACAATCGGTTACTTACATTAGATAAACACTGGCTGTTTAGATATGATTAGTTTTATCTCTATAATTATGCATTAATGATGTTATAAAATATAAATCAGCTAGATCGGCTAATTTTTTTAATGTTGATTTAAAAATTTAATTGATACCAGGGTCGTTGAGATAAACATCAATATTTATAAATAGATGTGTAACAGAATATGAAAAAAAAAAATATATTTTGAGGGTGTAGTGACAGTTTTAAAAATATAATTCCTCATAAAATCTGAACAATTTATTAAAAATAATATATTTGAAACACGATTTAAACTATAGATATATAATAAACAATTCGTTTTTACAATTGTAGTAAAGCATATAATTATATAATTATAGATGTATAGAGAAAAACCATTATTTTGTGTAAAGTTAATTTTTGCTTTAATTTAAGTATTTAATTTCAAATTATGATTTACAATATTTTATTGAATATTTATATACTTGTTGATAATGTTAGATTTGCTTAATTATTTGCTTATTACCATACTTAATGATGTCAGAAAATATCATATTACTTAATGTCTTATAAGACTTAATATTAAATTTTAGTACCTATCCTATACCTAAGTATTCTAATTTTATAAAGTTATTTTAATTATTTATCTATATAATTTTAATTACTAATTATCATAAAATGAATTTATTTTAAAAAAAATTACGTATTAATTAGATTTTGTTATCAATATATAAATATATCAATTTATTTACTCGAATTATTAAGCTAAGATAAAGTTTGATATTTATAAATAATAGATTACAAATCCGTTTCATATAATACTCCCTAACATTCGTTTAACTTCTGTACCTTAGCGCAAATAAGTAGGTATTATATTATATTATATTTTAAAATTACCTAAAAAATGCATTTTCCTGATTATTCCGGTAAACTAAAAATATATGTAAAATACATTATTTTTTAAAAAAGAATATAAAAGCTAAAATTAGTGAATAAATATTAATATGATGTGGAAACATGATGTCGTAATCTTATTATGATGAATATAATTTTGAATGTTTATATTATAATTTATAAAGTGTAATTATTTGTTTTTTGTTTTGTTTTTAATGTTTATTAATTATTATTTTAAATTCAAAATACCTCAAAAATTAAAAACAATATCCCAACAACAGCATTTTTATATTAAATGCTCAAAAAACAAAAAAGTCAAAAAATACAAAAAAAAATGCAAAATAATAGTTTAAATTTTAAATTTTTTGATATATGAAATGAGTTATGTGCTTAGAAAGCAATGTTTTAGGACATTCAGATAAAAAATAAATTTTGTAATTTCTAAATCAGAGCCCTATAGGCTATAATTATATAACCTTATGAATGTTATTACGTTTATATATAAAAAAAAAAAAATTAAATTATCAATACATAATAGCATCTTACCTATTTTAAATTCTTAAAAACATGAAAATAATGTTTCTAAAACATATATATTTTATATTTAGTTTAAATGCTTATAAATACTTATACAAATAAAATATTTTAAATTGACGTGATTTAATAATTTAAAAGGTTACAAATAAATTAACCTTGTTTCTTATTACAATTCAGTAAGACGTAGGTCTTAATATTTATTACATAACAATTAGTTTTATATTCTGAAGTCTGAACTATCTAAACCTAACAGGTAGTTTCTTTTTTATTATTATTTTTTAACACGTACCTAATTGTAAAATTATAATATATTTATATCACAGGTGTTTTTAACCTAAAAACATATCGAGTTGAACATTATTAAGAAAATTCAAGAAAATCACTGTATAAATTATAAATATATTATAATATCTTTATTATAGTAAGAATCGCGTATAATAAATTAATTTTTGCAAAAACCATAGTACCATTTTTTTATTTAATGACC
Organism: Eriosoma lanigerum; assembly: GCA_013282895.1. NCBI lineage: Eukaryota > Metazoa > Arthropoda > Insecta > Hemiptera > Aphididae > Eriosoma > Eriosoma lanigerum. The sequence continues at coordinate 57,741,712 of CM023357.1, read as the reverse complement.
AAAAAGTTGTAAAAAAATAATAACTTTATTAAATTGCATTTATTTATAAATAAGAAAAGCTAAATTGATAATATTATAAGGACGTTTATACTTTATACTAGAATGTTTTACAATAATGTTGTCTCCGTTTAACTGACGAGTAATATAGCAAAATCACAGCAACGCAGAATTCATGACGTTTATGTTTTATTTTTATGTTTTATTTATAACGTTTAAGTTGAACTTAGTATATGAATAATAAATATCTATTACTAAACTTAAAAAGAAGCATAGTTTGGAGTGAATGTCATATCCGTTTTGTAAAGTATCATCGACCAATTGCCATATGATAGTTATTATTTATACTAGAGTATTCAGTTTTGTATTGGTTTTATAAAAATATTTTTTTTTTTTTTTTTTGTGTGTATGACAACACACTTTTTCGGGTCGATTATTTTGGTACTTTATTAGCTCATTTTTCAAATTTCTCAAAAGTTTTTCTTATTATTATTATATTATTATAGGGTGTAGACACTATATATATATTAAGTTAATTATTTTATTTGTTATATTCTCTGTTATTATTATATTTCAACTTGTAAGTAATCACATAAAATGCAACTATAGATAAGTGAAGTCTGATAAGTTGAAGTTTAAGGGAAATTAAATTGTTTTTGATTTACTAAGGTTTTTAGCTATCAAGGTAAAAATAAAAATTCGACATAAAGGGGTTTTGTTACAGGTAAATTCTAATTTATTATTACAATAAGTAGTTATGTATTATTATTATTAACGAAATATAATGTAGGTATTGAATTAAAAGTTATTAATATACTATATACCTAATGGTGAGGTTCGGTTTCCCAAAGAAACTTGTGGCACTGACAATATTGTACATGGAAGATACACAGTAAGCCTCCAAATTAGTCTCCCTGAAAACTGTTCGAGTTTTACATAGGTTTACACCTACAAATGCTATAGCAATATTGATCTATTGACTTACATTGATGTTAAAAATGTTAGCGACCCGCCTAAAATTTTAATAGATTTCCGCCATTTCACTTCTATATTTTATATTCAATAAAAACAAAATATTCTACAGGTCATGGTGGGCGAACGCCCCCACAGGCAGTGGCGCTCACAGGTTATATAACAATAGGCTCAAGCCTTACTAATTTTAAGGGTGGGTATCGAGTGTTGTAATTATCACTATAGTGAATTTGACATATAATTGTTCTATACTATACTTTTTTTTTTTATAGTAGATCAAATTATAGTTGTAAAAGTATTTCGATTCCCATTATTTCTAATATTAACAATATACTGTACTGTCTATAGTTCTGTATTGTTTAATTGCCTTGTTATCTATAACTAAATCTACATTAAGAAAATTCGATTTACTCGAAAAAAAAATGCAGCCTTTCTTAATTAAAATCCTGTGTGCGCCACTGCCCACAGGTACTCCATTGTAATGAATATAAAATAATTTAATATTGTTAAATATTATAGGTAGGTACTAAAATCAATGAAAATAATAACTACAATTGTACATATAACATATTATATTATACATTTATACGTCACACTTGTTTGAACGTTTAAACGAACCATGGACATATAAACATATTTAGACATATTATTATATGTATAGTTAAGTTAATATTATGTCTATAAAACAAACTTGTTATACTCGAAAAACAAAAATTAAACATAATATCCACCAGTACTCTTTAACGACCGATCATGCCGTCAATACCTCACACACTTGTTTTACAGACATAAAGCTACGTGAGGGTTAATGCCTTTGCTCTCGTTTATAATATCAAAATATGGTTTGTAGTGGTATATCGCCGCACGCGAACTTCGTGATAACATCAATAACTGATAATTGATAAGAAAAACAAAACTTTTTCATTTGATGGAAATTATTTGAAATCGAATAACAGTGCAATCTGTAGTTTGTACTTATGTACTTTTGTAGTGTTGTACTTACATACGTCATACACCGCGTTGTAACGTATGTTATAAATACTGTCAATTTTTGTTTTTTGATTAAAACCGAATCCAATTCGAATTGTTACCTTAAATTATTATTGGATATTATTAAATACGATGCGAAACTGCGACCACTGTGAACAATAACGCCGCGTTTATCTTTTACACAAGTCTTGAAATTATGCGTTTAAAATGTTTTTAAAATATTTTATGATTAAAGTCAATAATTTTTAATACTTTATCGATCAACATGGAAGATTTACTAATTCAAATATCCAAAGATGCAGCAAATGCAAAATTCAACAGCCTAAGTCAGTCGGCAACTGAAGCATATGGTAGCGTTTCATACAATATTCATATTCCATATTACTGTTATTTCTTAACTTCATTGTTAAACAACTCAAATTATTAATTTATATATTGTTTTTACATTAGTATTTTTAGAAAAACAACAAGGAACTTTGCGTGATCCAGCACACGAATTGCGAGCAAAATGTTTAAACGTTTTCAAACAAGCATTCGAAACCAAAAAAAGCAAACTAATAGCACATGCTTTGTGTGGATTGAACGTAAGAATAAATTGTTTTATCCATATGTTAAGACACTGATTATTCATATTATAAATGTGTCTAGAAAATTCTGAGAGATGATCGATTTCAATCAAACTTTGAGCCAGAAGATGATTCATTATGGTTACCATCCCAGATGTTACACACAATTAGCTCCATTTTAACACAATCTGATGACATACAAATAGATATGTTAAAGGTGATTTTACTTTGCTTTTTCATGTAAACAAAAATTAATAATTAATTAATAAAAATTAATTTATAGGTTTTTTTGAATGTTGCTTGTTCTTCTTACTGGACAATGAATGGACGTATAATAATCCAAATACTTACACTATCGTGTGAAGCATATGAAAATGGAAATCAGGGAATCCGTTCTGCAGCCCAAGCTGCTGTCAGTCAAACACTACGATATTTTTGCAACTTTCTTGGTAATAATCTTAAATTTAATATCAAGGTGCTTTTACATCTAAGTACTAAAGTCTAAAATATGCAAAAACTTTCAAAATTAGCAAAAATTTAAACAGATTTTCACCGATGTCAATGATTTTTTTTTATGTTATAGTTTTTTATGTCAAAAGCCATAAAAAAATAGGCAAACAATTATGTTGACTAAAATGTTAGCAAATGACTTTTGACTAGAATTAATTTGTCCCAGATTTAAATGTTATGAAGCTAATACAAATACTTGTTTGGTTAATAGATGAAGAATGTGAAGAAGTAAATAAAATGAAAGATAATGGTGCTGGTGGAGTGTTGTGTTTTAATGAAGTGTTACCAATCATGCAATTCATTGTCAGCAAAATAGATGAAACTCAAAAGTAAATTTATTGCTTAACAATTAATTAATTAATTAATTTTCATTCTTCATATCTAAATTAAATGTATATTTTGTATCTTAATTTTTGATATTTTAATAGTGGTGATCGTTGCAGTCAAGCTGTTGTATTTTACCTTGACTGTCTGCATACTTTAGTTGCCAGTTTACCCCAAAAAGTGCATGATAATCGTCATTTCACTATGTTTTTATGGCAACGATTGTGTCCAACTATAATTGCCTTTTTAGGATCTCCTCGAGTAGATAAAAAAATTGTGTCTCGAGACGATGATAGTGCCACTAAAATAGGCAGAGGATCTGGTATATTAGGAAGTGCACCTAGCTTCAACAGTCATCAATCTAAAGTAATATACAGGTAATAATGATAATTAATGTTTTTTTATTTTTTCCATAATAGTGTTTAGATATTCTAAACTAACATAACTTATACTACTGAAAATAATTAATACTACTAATAGCATGCATTACTATTTTAGTATAGGAAGTCAATTAGTAAGACTGGTTGGATGTGTGAGTTCTCTTAGACCAGTTTTGGAGTCTGTCTTTCATAGAATGCTTTTGTATCCACCACCTGTCTATAGAATTGATGCTTTAAAAGCTTTAAAAGAGGTTGGTACATAGATTTATTTAGGACTAAATTATTATATAAATTATAATTGTTTTAAGTATTAAGTGCATTGACAACTAATTTAAAATCTTGAGTATTATAAATAAAAATAATTTAATTAAGTATGTCATTTCATAATTTTAAATTGTAAGGTTTTTTTTATAAATACCTAATCCACCACTTCTTATGCCATATCTAAAATAATATAATTTTAAAATTAATATGCATGTATACGGTATAGTGTTAATACGTGTTATAATTTTGATTAAAAAAACTATGCCCAGTTTCAGTTTAGCTTACTCATCAAGTTGTAGGTTTTATTTTTAATTTGTTCAATTATAATTTTAGGAGGAGCCCTGATCATATATTATAAATAATAAATATATAATAGTAATATTTTTATTTCAATTAATGATTTTAATTTTTTTTTTTTTTGTTAATCTAGTTATTAATAAATAATATTTAAATATAACATTAATACAAAAATTAATTCCAATTTCTAATACTCTTTAATCTTTAGTAATTAGTATTACAATTATTTTATATTATTATTATAAATAATATTATTATTAGTATTATAATTATTTCTTTAGTAATACAGTATTTATAAGTTTCACATAAAAATGGAGAAATTGTTCAATGGTTTAGTAATGGAAGTGTTTTTATACTTTATGATATCACTAGATTATCAACCACTAATTTATGTCTAATAAAATATCAAAATAGTCCATACAGAATACCTTCTATATTCATAATTTATCCTCTTCCATTAAAAATGTAATAAATCTAAAAATATATATATAAGTTTTTAAGTTATATACATAACTTTTTTGTTAATAAAATTATTATTTCAGTATACCACATTTATAAAATTTTCTTAGTTTAGTATTTTACATCAGACATAACTAACAGTTTTCCAACAATACTAATATGTATTACCAAATATTTTCAGTATAATTTTGAATTTAATATTTATGAGTATTATATTAGGGTAGAGGACTTGTAGCATAAGCATATTTGATTTAAAAAGTAATAAAAATAAGAAATAAATAATTTTGTTTTTGGGCGTAACAAAATTTATAATCTTATTATGCATATAAATACATATTTTGATCTTATACTTATGTATATTTCTTATTATATAAACTTTGTTATATATATATAACATGATTTTATAAAATATAAAAAAAAATTAATAATGATTTAGAAATATTAACTACTTAACTAAAAGATTATTTATTTGATATGTTTATTATTGAAGAAAAAGATAAATATATTCAAAAAGTTTAGTACTCTTATATAGTAATTTTTAATTTTACTAATAATATAATAATTCATTAAAATATAAATAAAAAACTTTTTAAATGCATATTATGTGCTTGCATGTTTTGTGATTTTTTAGGGCTACAAGTTATCTACCCTAGTAATAATATAATTTCAAAGTATTTTTAAGTAACAATAGTAGTTAATTATTGTGATAAATTATATATTAATATTTTGTTTCCAGTTATTAAGTAGCCCAAGTAGGATTGTTGATTTTGCTGGACCAATTCTCGTCGAAGATGATAAAATGTGTCAACAGAGTGACATGGCATTGACTCGTTTGTTAGTATTTGATTAAATATAACATTTCTGACTTACATGTTTATTGTTATAATTTTATTGATTTAGGGTAATGGATTCTATTGAAGAATGTTCCAAATGTACAGATTGGGAAATTGTATTTATAAGTGTTTCGTGTATACTTTCTCTACTTACTACCCTTCTAGATATATCTACCGGAAAAGGGATAAATGATATTTACACTGACAAAATAAATGAAAAATTTCAATCTTTAACTAGTTGTGACTATACAGGACCACTAACTTATGAGTCAATGATGCGATTACCAAATACTTATAAAGAACAATTATTGTATTCTTCAGAATCATCTATTGGAAATAGAAGCCGCATTAATAGCACAAGTAGTAGTAGTGGAGTACCAAGTAGTGGTAATACAGAAGGTCCTGAAGGTGGCTATCAAAATGATCCACAGGTAATTGAATAAACATTTATTTTATTTTTTGAGTATTTATCATTATAATTATATTTTAAGATAATTAAAGTAGCCCAATAAATACAAGCTTATTAAAAAAATAAAAAGTATTGTGTTTCACACTAAATTGAATAAATATTAGATAAAACATATTTCTTGTGCATCTTAAACAAAAGTATTCTGATTTAACAAAATTCTAATACGAAACTATTATCATTTAATCAGACAATGGTCAAAAAGATGATCAATTAAATATAATCTAATACACTAAGGTTTATTTATTACTAAGTACTTCAGATATAAAAATTTTAGTCGTTATTCCTTAAAACCCATACTACAATAGTACCTTAGTGATACATTTTAGATTCTGAGCGAAGCGAGGAATGTATTGGTTTTATAAAGATGTTTTATTTTTTGTGTATGAAAACATTTTTTTAATGGTCCGATTACCACAAATACCATTTCTGTATTAATAGTTTTTCATTGGGAGAAGAAAAACTGTCAAAAAAAGAAAATATTTTGTTTATGAAAATAAACAAAATTACAATTTCTGTTTTTTTAAATTTATTTATTTAGTGGTAACTAATTGAGTTTTGATCATAGGGACTTTACATTTTATTTTAATATTCACATAGGTAGTTTACACACGTGGTAAACTTTTGGAATGGCTTATCGGTATAATATTTTGTATTATATTGAGTTTCTTTCAGAATCGTATGTTCTAATGCAATATCATTGCATTCAAATCTTAATTATAACAAACCACTAATTTTTCTAAGAACCGAAGGGATGAAGGAGAAATGTCCAAAATTGATATTCCCGATTTTTTGTTAATATATATTATATAAAATATTTAGTATATCAAAAATATTATTTATTTAAGTATTATTATTATTTCATAATAGTATCCATTAGTATTTTAAACCAGACTTATTGGTCTAACTAATAGTTTGTTATTTCATTCATTTAAATTAAAATTAACAATTAATTTAATTTTAGTTTAAAAAAATTAAAACTATAAAATATGTTTTTTAATTACTTAATATTTTTTTCAAATAAATATACGTAATTCGTTTTTTAAATTAAACTTTTTATAACATAAAATATGATAAATATAATTTTATACATGCTAAAAATCTTTTTTGTCTTGGTTTTAATCTTTTAGTTGTATATAAATAAAAATATATTATATAATTCAATTATTTTATCTTGATCATAATTATATAATTACTAATTATTTCTTATATTTTAGATTGATGAAATGGAAGCAGCAATTGAAAATAACCTGAAAGAAGAAGCATTACATTTAGAACTGGTAACAAAAAAATTGAACTCGCTTCATGTTATACAAGTTACCCCAGTAAGTTTTAGATGATGCGTGTAACTTTTTTTATTTATACATTTATTATTAAAAAACAAGTTAAAAAATTTTCTAAAGAAACAATTTACATGTTTTCTGTATTAAATATATAATAATATTATATACCAATTATGTTTAATAATCTACAAGCATGAATGAGTGGTTTGAACTAAGCTTAGTTTTATTTTATCAAAGTTTTATTTTTTAAGGGGATTATTTTATTTTATTTTTAATATAAGTACTATAATATAAATATTAAAAAATAATAGTATAAATCTATCTTAGATACCCTAGAACATATATTTTCGCACATGAGGTCCATGTTTTTTCTCTCTTCCTGGGTAGAGTCTGGACTTTAAACCTAGCTGGCCATAATTACACATAATTTGATTAATTATAACTTCATGTTATAATTAATTAAGAACCATTTTTGACCCTTTGATATGTGATTATATCAGCTATATTCTGTTCAAGTTAAGAAACACACTTGTTGGCCGACTTGTGCGCATTGGCATGCTCTTACTATATGTATGGTCGAGAACATAATTGATAGTCCACAGTCGATTAGAGCCACATCAGTCTATTGTCGACAAGCAAAATCATTTTACATGCATTATTTCAACTACCATCACGCACCACTACACAGAAAGGATGGTTTTCATAGTACCTTTTAATGTGAAATTGTTGCTATATAATCTCTGTAACAAACTGGTGGTTGACTCATTGGGGGGGGACAATAGGTATAGGTATATAATTATCCCTAACCTATGAAATGTTTATGTTCTTAAATATGCAGAAAAAAAACATTCCTGTAAACTCTATTGAATGAATCTTAAATGTTTACAATCTACCCTTATAAGACTGTATATACTCAGTAACGATGGGTAAAAATATATAAATCTGGACTATAGTTATAACAAAAGTATATTAAAAACAATTATTGAAAATGCTAAATGATTACCTGACTTAATATCAAACATTAATATATATTTTAATTTAAATATATAATTTTTCATTAATCAGCCATTTATCCGATCATCTTCCAATTATCCTAAAATTTTTTCATACAGAATCATGTATATATTTATCATATTACAAATTATATTTTTAATACATTAAAAATTAATTAATTTTTACCCTTGATCATTATTCAATATTTGAATTATTCTATATAATTTTACATTTATTTTGTATTATATTAAATAATTATTAATTTATTTTTATTTCATTAAGAGTTTTTATCTAAATCATATTTTAACATAATATTTCTTATATGCCTAATTTATTATTAGGAATCTGTAGAATTATTGGATTTAGAAAGAAAAAATGCTGGTAATTTTGTTCAGACTTTGGTTAGTTTTTTACCAACATTATTACCTCTTCGAAGTACATTACAAGTGGATGAAGAGATCCAAAGATTTTCTTCAAGCTATTGTGAAGGTAATTTAAAAATCAAATACCTTTATACTTAAGTATAATATTTGATTAGTTAAAAATTGATAATATTTGTAATTTATTAGTAAAATATATGTAACAACTAATTATTTTGTATTATTCTACAGATATGGAGGGTATTTTGGTGTGCTAAGCACTATTAGTATTGGTGGTGATCGGGGTTAGGTTGAGGCTAGTGGAGATTTAGTCTCTTAAATTATTTATTTGTCACTAAAACTCAGTTAAAAAAATATTATGGGTATACATTTGTATTATATAATTCTTATTAAAGTTGGTATATATATATAAAAAAAAAATTATAATTATAATATACCTAAACATATTATTTTTATTAGTTATTTTTGCATGTTAAAAAAATTTAAAAATGAATGCACTGTACTTCTTTCCCAGATAATATTTTACAAAATGATATGACATTCCCTGCAAAATATGCTTTTCTTTAATTTTATTAATATATGTTTATATGCTCTTAAGTTCCAACCTAAACTTCACAATTTTAGTTTCGCATTGCTATGATATTGTTATATTCCACGTTAGATACATAGGATATGCGGTTATGACGTCCTCTTAATAACTTATAAATGCTAGATTACGTTTTTGTTGTATTTTAAAAATATCTATTTATATGTTTTGTTTTATTGATTCAATAAAGCATATTATTATTTCAAATGAGGGGTATAGGTGCTTTACCCCTTATATCTGATTAAATAATTCTAGTATCCTTAAATTCACACCTACTGTGTGCCTATGGCCCTATGTGTATATCTACAGATTCCTTAACTTTTATATAAATTTATAAAATGTTTTCACTTATCTCCTCACAACTCTAATTCAAAAGTACCAGTAAATAAATATTTTGCATTTGAAGAATAAACATTATGTAATAATAACATGTTAATAATAAATTAATAACATATAAATAAATATATATATGTTATATAATTATTATCTACTAAAGTACTTATTGAATTTTAAACATTCAGAATTGGTATACTTTAACTATTAATTATATTGTCCATATTTAATTATTATTTTTTATTTAAAATGTAAATGGTATATTTATGTAACTTTCTATTGTATAATAATGAGTTTATTATATTATTTACATAATCTTAAGAAAAATTTTAAAATGTATAAATTATGAAGTATTTAAACAAAAAACAAATTAAAATAAATTATTTAAAATCTTACATAGATATAAACTAATTTTGATACCTTTTAATTGTTTTTAATATTATTCTTTATTATAGAAATTATCCGACAAGAAAATAAAAAATATGGTTCAATAATAATAAATGCAGATGGTGTTTATATTGCAACATGCTTGTCACTATATCTTAATTTAAAATTAATTCATCAAAATTACTATGATGATACTTCTGTACTACCCATAATGTCTGAAGTGAGTATAAATAAAATGTAATATTTAATACAATTACAATATTCTTTTAATTGAATACATTAACAATATTAACTTTGAAATCCGATTATTGTTGATTTAATAAAACTAATTATTGTTATCAAAATTTCATGACAATTTAACTTTTAATTCTACTATATTGGTATAAATATTATAATTGAAATCAACAAATGTAATTTTATATTGATATCGATAAAGCTATTATAAACATAAATGTTACTTGAATAATTGATTTAAAAAACAAATAATATTATTCATGATTCAACTATTATTGTGGGCTGGTGGGTTGTTCAACAGGATCAATTTGTTGAAGAAATATACAGCAGTGGCATGTTGATGTATGTGTCTAGAAGCTGGTTAGCTGAGCTGTATCAACATATACTCGTTACTAATATTTTGGTATTATCCGGTTACAAGACTCAAACAGCTGGTCATTTGGCGCTAATAGATCTATTAACAGGTTCATATGGGGTGTGGCTTGAAGCTTAATTTGATATGCATTTGCACTTATGCTTTTTTGATACACTTATTATGCTTCATTAAATTTGGAAACTTAAATTTTATATTTACTAATCATAATATTGTTAAAAACCAATTATTCATTAGTTAAATCATACAAAAAATATGTGATGTATTTCATTATATCAATATCTAATAATATAATAAGATTAGAGATGCGCTGGTTCCTGAAAAACAATCAGTTCTTGTTTGATTCTAAAAATTCTTTTTTCGATTCTCGATACCAATTCTTTTTTTTACAATTTTAATAAATTACTTTCATTATGAGATAGATTTAGATTGCATACAAAAATCATATTACCCATTTAAAATAAAAAAAAATAGGAACAAATAAATATATAAACAAAATAATTAAATTAATTAGATACAGGTTATTACTTGATTAGATATTTTTTTTATATTTTATTTAAATTTTTTATAAAAACACTAACATCTTCACTTTGTCTGAATTTATTCTGTTCTTTTTACCACCAATGTGATATCAAAAAAAAAAAAAAAACTAATAAGAACCGGTACCAATATATTATTATAATAGAACTGATAATTATCAGTTCCAGAAGAACCAAGAATCGGAACTGGTCCATCGTTAAATAAGAAATATTTGGCAATAAGATTCTGTACAATTTTGAAATTTTACCTGTTTAAATTAAAAATATTCCAATTCCAATTAAGCTATTATTTTAATTGTTTTTTTAGGCCATTAGTTAAATTATAAATTAATGTAAAAAAATAGGATCTTTGACAATTTCAATGCAATCAAAATTATAATATTATGTTACAGTAATTTTCTAGTTTCTAAATATATATAAAATATGAAAAAATATAGTCTAAAATTATTTAGAAGTTTTAAATTTTTAAATGTCTTTAGAATAGTTTCCCGGGTCAACATTTGATAATCAAATAAAAACCCTTTTTTTTGTAACATAACCTTTATAAGTTTCTGTATGTATAGTTTTTATATATTAATGATGTTATATACAATTTTATGAAATGTTAAAAATGTTTACATTTCTGAAAAATTAATATGAGTATGCAAAACTTTCATTTGGCTAAATTTTATTTTTGTGCCCGTTTAAGAGCATGTGTTGGCTTACATAAATAAGTATGAGCATGATAATATAGAGTTCAGTTGATACATACAAAAATTACTTGTTATTGAATAAAATGTTTTATAATTTTCATGACTGATGTAGATTGTTATAATAATATAATATATTTGTATTTTATATTTACAATCATTACTTGCTTATAATAACTAACTTGTTTTTACTTTTTAGCTTATAAATTACTTTAATAATCTGCAAGTCTATCAACAATCAGTTATTTTTTAGTTTATAAAGTTTAATATAGTTGTATTTTAATTATCTAGTATTTTAAATTATTTATATCAACTGTTATTATATTGTTATTTTCTAATAGGAATCAGGGGTGCCATTTCAGTATATGCTATATATTCATATATGTGTAGGCCCCCAAATGGCGCCCCTAACAAGAATATTAAACTTTGTTATTTAGTGTTAAGTTATTTAACCTACTACCATTGATTATAGATTAGAGTCTATTCTATAATCAATGTTACTACTTAGTGGCGGTTTGAGTCAAGTGACTTTAAGAGTACATTATTATAAATAAAATATCTCTTTAGGGAAATTTTGATGATCCTGATTTTCATGGTTCCATATTACATATACCATCAAATTAATACCAACCTGAAGTAACAAAACCACCACCCTCCTATTTTTTTGTACGTGCAATGCATCTTTCAGGTGTAGGTTGAATCCGGGGCGGATAATACGGGGCGTTAGAACTTAAATTTATAAATTTTATTTTTTTATTAAATTTTTAAAAATTGAAAGATGATACTTTGTTAAGGTAAATCACAATTATTATAAAACTACTAAAATATGATAGAATTAAGTAAATAAAAAATTCCATTAAAAAATAAAGTCAATACTTTTCAAGAAAATAATTGTTGTATGTTAAATGAATTACCTTATTAGTTATATTAAAATTTGTAATTATAATTGTTTAGATATAGATGGTTGTAGTTCTGAGAATAAAGTTAATTGGTTATTGTCTGATTGTCTTCGTCTAGAAAGAACTCTGTTTAGATCCGAAACAAGTCCCGATGTCGACGCTGGTAAGATTTTAACTGAATTTGACTGACTATAGGTTTAACTTAGCTTATCTAATTTATATATATATATATATAAAAACAAAATATATTTAAAAATGTAAATTTTACTTAATTTACATTTGTAAGTTTTAAATTTAATACAAAATTAAGAATGGTTATAATAATTTTATATAGGTATACAATTGTTTCCAATATACAATTTTTATAATTTTTGTATAAGTCCTGAGTTAAAACTAATTTCAAAGATAATTATAATATTTAATGTAAGTTATTTGTATGTATTAAGTAATGTATTATTAAGTAAGTTTATTTATGTTTTTATTAGGTATAAAATTAAGTAGACGAATTGTTACTTGTTGTTGGGATACTATGATGAATGTATTAGCTGTTCCTCTTCAGTTTAATTCTTCTGGTGATTCAAAAAAAACACAAGTTAAAAAAGTGTTGAAAAATGAATTAAATAAAGATTCTATTCGTCAAATGTCAGTACAACAAAGTTTAGATGCCTTACAAAAAGCCGCTACTCTTGCAAATATTTTAGGTAAATTCAAAAATTGTAATAATTTAAATAATATACAATTTTAATCTTGGATATTATTCTAATTAACTTTATTATTTAGGTATGCATAATCGCTGTGAAGGTATATTTTCCTTACTTGTCAAAGCTTCTTGTGCTCAAAAAGGTAACCACAATTGGTTTTCTGGAATAATGAAAAAGCAACCAAAATTAATTACTTCACATGTTTTAAGTATGGATGTGATGCTTTCAAGGGGCTTAGAATTTGGATGCCACGGTCGAGAATGTTGGCCACATATTTTTAAGTATATAATAAATTTAAATATTTATTAATATCTATTCATTATGACAATTTTAACTTTATAGCTGTGCTTTATATGTTGGATACTTAGAACAAGTATTTTTTCGACAGACATGTTCATCATCTGCTTCTTTAAAGATGATTAAACCTAAATCATTGAATACAGAAAATTTAAACAAGAGTTTTAGTACGTCTATAGATAGCGATGATGAAGAAGTTTGGTAAAAAAAATAGTTTTAGTTACATACTCATTGTAAATCAATTTAAATAATTATCTAAAACAATTTATAAAAAATGTGTTTTGTAATAAATAAATCGATTGTGTCACAATATTTTGTTGAAATTATTTTTATCAAGAATCATCTTTAAGAATCATGTTAACGTAATCACTTTTTGAATAATATTATAATATTTAAATTTATATTAACAGATATTTATAACCTTTTTCATTATTATATTTATTATATGATGCTTATTTAATGTTTAGAATTTTAACTAATACATATTTTTATTAATAATGACTTCTAAAGTCTATTATATGTAAATAAAAATATTAAGTAATCGAAAGTTTCAATTCTAAACAATAAGAATAGTGATTATAGTATTTTTATTTTTAACTCTGAGAATTGTAGCATTAACATATTATATTTTTATAAAATTTAAAGTTCAAAAACAATTATTTATTTTTTCTTTCTTTCTTAAACATAGCACATACAAAATCAATTCTAGTAACTATTTTATTTAACCTCCTAGCAATTGCTCAAATGGTGTCTACACCAAACTATTTGGAAAATTTTATTTTACTTTTCTAAATAAAGTTTTAATATTTTATAATTTTTCCAATATGGATAACATTTTGTTTGAATAAAGTCATTTAGTTAATTTTAGTATTAATAATGTCTATGTAGTTATTTCTTCAGTATGTTTCATGTAAAATAAAATATAATAGTACTTAAAATCCACACTAAATATAAAGAAAAACGCAATGATGTTATGTTAAATTATAAGCTTCTTTTTTTTTTTTCTATCATTATCATAATATTGTTTTTATTATATACAATTGATAGAACAACATTAATAGTCTAATAGGATTATTAAATATTTTTTTTTAAAAACAAATTATGTTTGTTAAAATAATAAATTGAAAATATTTATTGATTTGTAGCATGGATGTGTATAGTTTTTTATCTTCGCCGACTTCTAATAATTCAACAGAGTCTATATCAACTTTAGTGAACAAAAGTAGAGCAGACATCAAAGACAATGGGGTATTAAATCAAGATTATGCAGCTCAAGTTGTGTGTATTCTATCTCAATATGTTGATCGGTAAATATAGTAATCTTTATAAAATTATTTTAATTTAAAATGAATTAATTCTAAATTATAGATTATTCGAAGATGCTGCATTGAGATTGAATCTGAGAGCGTTAACCGAATTTGTATGTAGTTTATGTGAAACCATTCGTTATGAATTATTCAAGTTACCTGATCAATCTAAATCTAAATTAAATAACAATACCAACAACGCTACACTCTTAACACGATTGTCTCGCTTAATGTTACGATGTATCAAAAGTGGTCGCCCCTTGTTTCATATGATAAAAATATGGTCAATTGTTTTATCATGCTTGATGGAAGTAAGTAAATTTTTTAGCTATATGTTTTTCCTTCTAATATTCAAAAATTGTACCAACTTAATATAAATATTTATATCAGGTTTCCTGTCATAAAGATTTGGCATTATCTAAGCAGGCTATAGCTTCAATTCACGATACGGTTTTAACCTTTCTTAACGAACAACCTGAACTTTCTCATTTTCATATCAATGAATTACTGTTCAAACCATTTGAAAATCTTTTATGTTTAGAATTATGTGACATAGAAATTCAGGATCAAGTATAATAATTATATCTTTATACACTACATTTACAGTTTAAGGTTTAATAATTAATTGTTTATTTTTTTTTCTTATTGAAAGATTGTAAGTTGCTTGTGCGAATTTGTTGAAGCTAATCGTTCAGATATCAGATCTGGTTGGCGATCTTTGTTTGGCGCTCTAAAAGTAGTTAATAGCAGTCATTTATCATCACTTTTAGAAATATTTAGAGTTTTTCTTGACACTGATGATACTTTAGCTTTTTCCAATGCAGCTGTGGATTGTATCGCTTGTCTTATAAAACATGTCCGAGGAACTAGTAAGTATATTAATTCAATATACTAAATGTTTAAAACACTTTTTAATTAATATTTTTAATGGAATCACCAATTAAATTAGATGCTGATAATTCTGATACCGATACAAGACTAGAGCTTTGCAAAGCAGCACTCAAACATTTGCAACATTGTAGTTTGATTTTAAGGTCAATGTATATAATGCCTGCTTGCCCAAAATTTCATTTTTCTAATCGGTATGTATTCATTTTTTAAATGTATCTAACTCTTACTATCAGGCTAAAAAGAAGCATGATACTTTATTAATAGGTTTAGCGCCATGTAGGGTCATTAAAACCATCATATAAATAGTTAATAATAATTATACTATTTTAAATACATTTGTTTATTACTGTTTTAACATTATTTAATAAATAAGTACAAATACATATTTATTTATTAATTTTTTGTGAATGTTTCATTACAACATCATGCCATTTTAGTATTTTGTTCTACGGACCACTTGGAATATAAATTACATTAGAAAATAGAGAAAATGAACGTTCTTGAAGTTCTACGTGGCGTAAAAACAAGTATTGATTGTAGAGTCAACAAATCCTAGGTGGTGTTCAAGACAAATTATATTGAAGGGTCAATAAACCAAACCCTACATGGCCTTATATGCAAAACTAAATTTTATATTATGGCACTAAACTTGTTAAAAATGTCTAAAGTTTTATAATCATTAACATTATTTTTCTTTATTTAATTGAGCATTTTATATTATATTTAGTAACCATGACTTTGCTTTACTTGATAATGATGTACCTGAATTACAAAACATTCAAGATGAAAACTATAAACAACTGTCTATTGAAAATTCTAAGGATGAAGTTATGCTCTTAGAAGAAATTGATCAACCATGTGGTATATTAAGAGTATGGTACAGTATTGTTGAAGGACTTTGTACCGCAATTATGGGAACAACAGCTATATATCAACGACAAAGTCTAGAATTACTCTTGGATATATTACGGTCATTTCCTGAGACTCCAGGTTATAATAAGTTATATATAGTATAAAAAATATTACTATTAATAATGATAAATAATTTGTAGGATTCATATTTGGTTGTTTTTGTATTAATCGTTTACTACTTCCAACAATACAAATGTGGGCACGGAAAATTGTATCAACACAAGATCTTAATGATTTATCTAATTTTAAACAGTTGTGTGGAAATTCAACAGATTTAATTGTAATCTACCTTAAAATGGATGAGAATCATGAATCAAAGTTTGAAAAAGAATTAACACTCATGATGAAACAATTACTATTTGTATTAAATGAATTTTGTGTTCAAACCGTAGAGAATGTTGTCCGGTTAGGATGTGCCTGTTTAAGGCATTTTATTTTAGGCGCAGGAGATAATTTCACTGAAAAACAATGGGACCTTTGCAGCTATAGCTTACACAGAGCATGTGCCCTGTCCTTATATCCATTGACGAGGGTATCGATGACTTACAGTCCTTTTTCAGATAATTTCTATGGTGATTTAGCTGCTGGTATTAAAGTGGCTGCTAGAAAAGACAGTACAGTAGATGATAACTTGCATTTAAAGACTTTATCACAACAGGTAAATGTTTGTATTGTTTTAACAAATTTTAGTTTTAGCCTAAATATTAGCAAACAAAATTTTTTTTTACAAATTATCTGTTTATGCACCACTCAAAATATTATAAAATAAACAATTAAGTATGTCACTTATATGTTTAAACAGAATTTGTTTAAATTATATTATGAAGATAACTTTGTTAATACTATTAAAATTATTTTTTATAAATTAAATTAACATTTTTATTTTAGGTGTTTTTATTAGATCATCAAAAAGTTAAAAATGATACAATTGTGGACGATGAAAGAAGTTTTATTTTTTTATTGTGCCATCATTGGTGTAACTCGGAGATAGATGATCAATGGCAAAAGACTCCAGAACGAGTTCCTTACAAAAATATAGTACTTGGATTGTTTGTCAATGAAATGTTATTACAAATTATTGGAAATATTTTAGTAAGGGGTACAAACAAAGCTATCCCGAGGTATTTATTTACAATGAATTTAATCATTAATTTATTTTGATTAATATTATATTATTTTTTTAGTTTAGCAAATATTCTTCATCAATCTTCTTTAGTAACACCAATACATCAACAATCAGCCATCAAAACAGTTGGACAACTCATGCCTGGTTACTTAGCATCACTTACAGAGTCTCAAATTCGTACGTTCATTTTGTGTTTAAATATGACATACAGCATATCGTGGGAATTCGATTCTAGGCCAGGTTTAAAATTTCTTATCCAAAAAGTAGCTGGTTTGGAAAAGGCAGCTAATTTATATAAACAGGCTGGAGGAGCTTGGACTCTTTTGTTAGTCACACTCTTTGAAATTTGTATTCATCGTATGTTTCATTTAAATTCAGATCAGATTAGGCGTATTGTCAACAAAAATTGTCCTACAAATGATACTGAAAGTTTTATCCTTGAACTAAAACTTATATTTGATGACGCTTGCCAAAAATATGTTGAAATAGTTATGGACAAAAATGGTACTCATTGTGCGGTCGACAGAGCAGCAGATAAACCGGTATTTTTCTTTGTTGCACAAAATGATGATATTTTTGAAACAACTGAGAAAACTAGTGGGTTTAAATTTGAAGATTTTAAAAAAATTTACCCTAGTGCACCATTTACATCAAAGAGTGAAGATAGTGAAAGCAATGATGATATTGATGACGATGCTGTCTATGCAATAGCAAGTTGTAAAAATTTGGATAATCTTATTGAAGAATATAAAAAGAGAAAACATGCAAATTCTATGCCGGGACAACCAGATTCTGTTGAAAAAAATGAAGAAAATTTACCAGCCGATATTGAAGAACAAAGACTAATTAGTATGAACAAGGTATGATTAGATATTTGGTTGAAATTCTTGTTTCTTGTTTATTTTTTTTATAGTTTAACTTAATTTAAATATTATGATGTTTTTAAAATTTGTAGATTTTTGAAAGTCTATATTTATTGTTTAATGAATATGGATTTTTGATTCAGACTTATAAAAACTTAATGATAATGCTAACATTATTGTTATATAGAACCAAATTCCTTCTACAAGTTTATATATTTTTAAATTTTGCTTGACTATTTTTTATTTAGTTTTTAATCATAATTTTTCTACTATATGCAAGTTATATGTTATATACCATACGATAAATAAATAAATAACATTATTGTATAAAGTTTGAATACCGTAAAAACTTATTTTTTAGTTAAAGGTTATTTTATAAATATTTCCAAACATATTAAAATTTATTAATTTTAATTTATAGGACAGTGAAGTACATGAGTCAATTTGGTCAGAGATGTTAATTTCAGTTTTTGACCTGTTAGCGCAACTAGATGATAACTCATTTAAGTTATTATTACCGGTATTATTCAATGGTGTCAGAGTTTTAACAGAATCAGCTACTAGACCTATGCTGAAACATACCCTTGGAGAATTTTACCAAAGAGTAGCATTTATTTATGGGTTTGGTCCATAAATAGTTTTATATCTGTTTAAAGTTAATTCACATGTTTATAGCTAAGACTGTTTAATGTTTACTTATGTTTCAGTTAATACTAAAAATATCTAAGGCTAAGTTAGTACTATCAATCTCTATTATTAGTCCTATAGAATTGGAGACTAAATAGTTTTTTTTTCCTTTTGTTTGTTTCCAAAATAAATTATAATTAATAAATAATAATTATACCACATACTATACTGGATATATTATGTACGCAAGAAAATTATATACTAAAAATATAATAGTACTAATTAAATTTAATAATTTTATTATTCAATTATTCATTTCATCTAATTATTATTATTTTCAGTCTTAGGTTTATTTTTAATTTTAAAGTAATTAATGGAATATGCTATAAATTATTTTTTATAATCATTAAAACTAATATATAATTTTATAAGTTTTCTTTTATCAATTTTTTAAGTTTACCAAAAAATGTCATTTCAAATAAAAAATTGTAATCTTAATAAATAATCATATATGTTGTTACATTTTTTCAATTACATATTTATTTATTTTAAACAGTTTACTATTCAATGGATTCATTTTTTTATGCAAAATGTTTGATTTGTAATTTTACACTTTCAATACTTAAGTACCTAAGACTGATAATATTTTAAAACATTGATTCTGTAAGTGGTACATTTTTAATATATTATATAAGTTGAGTATTAAAAATATTTATATTATAATAAGTCCTTACTATATAAGATAAATTTAATTACATCTAACACACATATTTTATAATATAATTATATTTTTTCTTTATTGTACTCTAAAAATAATTGTTTTGTGATATATAAAATTAAGTAATATTATGTTTGACTAAATATATAAATATATCTTTCATGTCATTACATTTAATGGCAATAATTATTATTATTATTTTTTTAATTTGCATTTACAAATAATAATTATTTCTTCATTTACTTAATATGTGTATTATTTCATTATCTCCATAATTTTTCCTACAAATTACGGTGATAATGGCGTACCTCATTATTTATTATCTCGCATTATTTTTAAAATCTAAATCTTGTAATTATCATTTTTTTTATTGATTTATATAATTTAAATAATGTGTACAATTTCTAATATTATTGTTTATACATTTTCATGTTCACAAATTTATAATAACTATTTTGTGCGCTTAATTTTATTTCAATTATAAAATTCATTTTTTTAGTTTATAGATAATTAAATAAAAAAAAAAATTATTATTCATTTATATTAATAGAATAAAGTTAATTATAAAAAATAAGCCATTTTTTTTTATCAACAATAATAATATATTTTCTTTATTTGACATTTCATATTTACTTAAAAGTATAAGAAATAATTGAATTAAAGCCTGTTACATAAAAGACAATATTATGTCATTCAATGACATAAAAAAAAACATACGAGTTAACAAACAAAAGCATAAAAGTAAGGCTCTCATCAAACTAACAAATGCACAAATTTATCCAAATTCTTTTCAAAATATATGCGTTAAATTATTATTATTTGTCTATTCTATAATCAATGATAATACTGAATACTGAATATTGATTAAAAAAAAATGTATAGATATTATTTTTCGAATTTATTCAAGTTCATTTTGGGATCATTTTAACCTTAAAATAAAATTAAACATTGTCAAAAAAATTTTTTTTTTATGGAAGGGCGATAATTTAAGTAAAATTGTTATCAAACTATCAATTTTTATTAAATATACAAAAAATGTAAACGCTAATTACTGTTCTGAAAATAACAATTTTAACTTTTAATATCTTTGTGTATGAAATAAATTTAGAGCTTGGAAAACAATATTTTAGGACATTCAGGAAAAATAAATTTTTCATTTTAATCCACATACCCACTATATTCTATTTAGTCTAGTCATTAATTATTTATTTTGTGGTAATAGGTAAAGAGTTTAGAATGTTTAGATAAATAATTAATAATTAATATAATTTATCAGAATTATTAATTATTATTATTAAAATAAAAATGTATTAATTTATCCAGGTTCTCTAGCAATCAATAGATTTAAAAACTAAGATCTGTTTTCAGGATACCAAACCTAACCCTGACCACGGTCCCATTCAAAATAACGTTTCGTCGTTATATCTTATATCTATGGTTTCGTGGTTGATTGTAGAACTTATCAGAATCGAAGAACCAACACAACAATAGAACAATTATTATTATATATGAAAGATAATAAATAATATTAAACAGGTGTAATAATTGTGAACGAATTAATGAAGCATTAAATTTAACATCCAACGGTAGTCGATAGTAATAAATTGTAAATAAACGATGAATACTTGTTAAAATAAAACAATATTAGATCATTACGTCACTCCGTCGTAAGACTCGAGAGTCAAGTAGTTTTTTATTTTGTCAATTAATGATATCTTTGTCGCGAATTGCAGCTGTGTTTTACTTCTACCCTCGCGCTGTTTTCTTGCGATCATATTAGGCATTTATTTGTTCTAAACTTTTTTTATAAAAATTATTATATAATATTATAATGGTCGTCATAATGTCATGTCGGCACATGGCCATCGGAACCGGCTAAGCGCGGTCCACCAATGTTGATTCGACGTGTCAATGTTTTCCTGGTGTTGTTGATTGGCGGCACAGGATTTCTATCGTTGGGTGAGTTACTGAATCCATACGTTAGTGTATCATTCTGTAGGAGTGTAAGATACTATATAATAATATAACCAAACAGAATGTAGATACGAAACAACATTCAAGCGGGAAAAAAAGAAACTTACATCGTTAGTCTTTACAATCTGTCGATTTAAATGTCGCAGTATTTTTTTTTTATAACAATAAATTTCTTCAATGTTTATAATAACCAATAATAATATTACCATAATCGGTAATATTATCAACATGGTAATGACAAAATGTACGTTGTAGTCGTTGTTTGTTCGTATCAATATTAATAATTAATGGAAATTAATGACAGCTCCGTAGTTATTATTGGAACATATTTACGCCCACAAGTTTTAAATTTCAAACCCAATTAACGAAAAATATATTTTTAGATACTAGTTTAGATATTATACACTAGTAAAAATTGTTTTTACAGTATTTATCTTTAACTTTGCTTGCATTTGTACTTTTCGATGTCTGTTAAGATATAAGTATTAATTAAATAATTAATATTTTTATTTTCATTATTAATTTGACATATACCATATTTGATATTTTTAAAAAGCCTTTAATTGTTTTATGTCAATAAAATGTTCATGCCCATCGATAACTTTACTTATTGTAGTGCCAAATTAAAAGATATTTTTCACAAACTTCCTCAAATGTCGAATTAAACAAAATAATCACTGCTGATTGATTGGAATTACAGTATTTATTTTAGTGGGATACAATATAAAAAGACATTTCATTTTATTACAAAAGTACACAATTTTTTGTAATAGAGTTTTTAAATAATTAAATTTATTTATTGAGTTAATGATTTAGTTAAACCATGCATATATTTATTTGAATAGATACTTATATAATGTATTATTCATATTTCAGGGATTATATATGGCCTTGTTTTAAATAATGATAACTCTAAACATGAGTTTCAAATACCAAACAACAGAGAATTTGTTGAGATTTTTGAACACAATACTGAAATTATTAACAAATTAAAAAAAGAGCTTGCATTAGCAAACAGTAAAATAGAACAACTTGAGAATAAGATGCAAGGATTTGAAGAACGTATCAAGAAGCCATATCCAAATGTCAAATATTTAAACTATCGTTCGAAAAAACGTATTCTGGTATGAACATTATTTATATTTATTAATCTAAACATGTAAGAAAATAAGGTTAGGCATATAATTACCTGTTAATAAAGGTATACAGATTATATTATATAAAAGGATAATATGAAATAAGGAAATTTGGTTTCAATTTACGATGTTTATTTAATTAAAAAATTATGTTATGACTATAATTAAATGTCTTAATAATTAAATAGATAATTTTAACTTTCAGGTAACTGGTGGTGCTGGTTTTGTTGGATCTCATTTGGTTGATAAATTAATGAAAGCTGGTCATGACATTACTGTAGTTGATAATTTTTTTACCGGAGTAAAAGCAAATGTCGAACAATGGATTGGTCATGCTAATTTTGAGTTAATACATCAAGACATAGTCAATCCTCTGTTTGTGGAGGTTGATGAGATTTATCATTTGGCTTCACCTGCATCGCCACAACATTATATGTTTAATCCAGTCAAAACTATAAAGACTAATACAATAGGAACAATTAACATGTTAGGTTCGTAAATTAAAATGTTGTAAATAATGTAGATCATAATTTTATGAATATAAAAAACACTAGATAAAACAAGTAAATTAAATAAAACAAGACAATTTTAGTAAACACCTATATTAAAATAGTTTACACTTTATAAATTTAAAAAAGGTTGATATTAGTAGGGTTAGGGGCGTCATTTTGGGAGTGATCGGGGTGTGTAGTTTCACCCCTCATTTTTAAGACAATCTCATTTGTCTGCTGAAGTAATTCATTATTATTTGTGCAATTTTAGGTTTAACGGTGGTTTAATTCCTTGAATTTTGATCGTAGGAACTTGAAATATATTTAAAATATTTACATTGGTAATTTACATACGTGGTAAAATTTTGGAATGGATTAGTGCAGTATATTGTAATATATTGAGTTTTGCTCAGAATCGTATTTTCTAATGCAATAGC
This sequence comes from Eriosoma lanigerum, assembly GCA_013282895.1. Taxonomy (NCBI): domain Eukaryota; kingdom Metazoa; phylum Arthropoda; class Insecta; order Hemiptera; family Aphididae; genus Eriosoma; species Eriosoma lanigerum. The sequence continues at coordinate 57,717,478 of CM023357.1, read as the reverse complement.
ATTGCATTCAAATATTAATTATAATAAACCACTAATTTCACTGAGGACCGAAGGGACTTAGAAGGAATTTCCACAATCAATCTCCCCACTTTTATTATTTTTTATTTTACATTTTATGTTATTACTTTGGTTTACATATATTTCTTATTATTTTAGGATTAGCAAAGCGTGTGGGTGCTAAAGTTCTAATTGCCAGTACTTCAGAAGTTTATGGTGATCCTGAAGTACATCCACAACCAGAAACTTACTGGGGACATGTCAATCCAATTGGTAAATATTATAAATTACAATCAAGCATTAATTTTTATTTATTTATATTAATTCATAATTTTTATACAATTTAGGTCCGCGGGCTTGTTATGATGAAGGTAAAAGAGTTTCAGAAACATTGAGTTATGCTTATGCTAAGCATGAAAAAGTTTCTGTACGTGTTGCCAGAATATTCAACACACATGGACCACGAATGCATATGAACGATGGACGCGTAGTTTCAAACTTTATATTGCAAGCTCTTCGAAATGAACAGATCACAGTAAAAAATAATATTTATGTTATAGGAAATAGCTAATAAAATATTATTTGCTTATATTTTCATTTATGTTATTTAGGTGTATGGTAGTGGCAATCAAACACGGTCATTTCAATATGTATCTGACCTTGTAGACGGATTAATTGCATTAATGGACTCTAATTATACACAGCCAGTAAACCTTGGTAACCCAACTGAACATACAATTAATGGTATGTTTTATACTTTATCCATAAAAGTTCTTCAACTATCTATTTAGATGTTGTCTAAGTTTTAACAAATATAATATTCTTTGTTTATTGATTCTTAGAATTTAAAGTTGCTTCCAAATATTCAAAATCATTAACTTATCATTTTGTTTATTAACAATGAACTGATGCAAAGCTTTTGTCAGCATTAATGTTCTAATTTCTAGTATATTGTACTTAGTATAGCCTGTGCACACACATATAACATAATATATATTTGTGTATATTATTACTAAGGTTTAGGACTTATTGCATTTGCATATTTTTATTTAATTCTGATAGAAATATGTTTTAAGTGGTAATGAATAAAAAATATCAAATCTGTTTTGCATATTTATGCATATATAGAGATTTTCATGGAAACAGGCATATTTTTACGGATGACACTTTTTTTTGTGAATATTTATGACATTTGGGTCAATATATTATCTTTTAAATTAAACATTTTATAATATAGAATATTTCAATGCACAAGTTACAATAATTTTTTCAGTAAAATATTTTTAATGAGTTAAACTAAATTCACAATTTTTTTTTAAATAACTTTAAACATGCATCATAGATGATGGTTCATCATTGATATTGGTGAATGGCGGATTATAGTTACGATTACAAAATAATACAATGATTTATTTTTAAATTTATAATCATATTTTGCGACAAATTGCGACAGAAACCATAATTTTAGCAGTTGGTAAGATTAATTTTTCAGCAAAAGTATGTGGTTTGCCAGTTTTTGCAGCAAGTTAAGATATTTGATAAGATGCTGTTACAGCTCTTTCGTTATTAGTTCCAATTGTAGTCCTTTTAATTATTTTTTTACTTTGTTCTAATACAGCTACATTTATTTTAAAAAATTGTTTAGATTTTGTAAGAAAATCTGTATGTCTAAAAATCTAAAATCTGTAAATGACGCCAAAGTTTAGCTGGTTTCATGGACTCGTTTGATAATATTTCATAACATATGATGCATTGGGGTTTTTCTTCATTATTTACATTTATACTCATAAAACCAAAAGTTATGTATTCTACTGAAAATTTACAACGCTTATTAACATGTGTTGATCCATTCTTAAAACCTGAAGCGTCTTCATTTTCTTTGCTCATAGTGGTGTCATTATTTTGTAACCAGCGTTTCATTATAAATAAAATAAGTTAAATAAAAAAAAAAATTTGTACGTAATATTATTTAGTAATAAAAATAAATTGAAAGTATTCAATACTATTCAATGACGGCTGAAACGAACAAACTAACTATTGATTATTTGACTAACACAATCGGTTTATTGCTTGAAAAGCAATTAAAATTAGAGATAGCTCTAATCTTAATTGCTTTTCAACAATAACTATTTTGATAATGTATTTATTATTAACGGTATTTCTCATGTAATATTCATCAGTATTTTTGTTTTTATAGATAGGTACTTTGGTATTTTTAATTTACATTCGTAGACCCCCAGCAGTATACGTGCAGACTCCTAGGGGTCCATGGACCACAGTTTGAGAAAAACTGCTCTAATAAAAAATGTCATTTAATAATATTTAAAAAAAACCTTGCAAATTTGTTAATGTTATCATGTAAATTTTAATAATGACTATTATAAAATTAGGCTATTTATTAATTATATAACAATTAGAATTAATCATTTGTAAATTGGAATAGTATAATTTGCATAATAACATTCCAAAGTGTATTTTATGTATTACAGAATTTGCTGTGATAATTAAAAGTTTGATTGGCGGAAAAAGTGTATTAATCACAACTTCTGCAGTTGAAGATGATCCACAGAGAAGAAAACCAGACATAACAAGAGCAATGACTTATTTAAATTGGAAACCTAAGGTATGAATGTACATGGTTTATTATAAATTGATAATTATAGTTAATTTCATGAAAACTGGCAATGAACTGAAGCGCACTTGGTAAACATTTTTACGCAGGGACACTTATATATGTGTTAAACAAAGTGTGGCAAATTTAAATTAATGATTTATTTTGTTACAATATGAAAGAAAAAACTGTATGTGGATAAAAAGTTTAGTGTAGTTATATGAGAGTTATATTAAAAAATACAATAATGCTATTGTTGTTTGACCAACTGTTATATCTCGAAGAGCTACCGGCCAATATTAAGAACCTCTGTATTTTAGAAATAATGCTACCAAGTGCGTTTCAGTAGGTTAGTTCAGTAGTTTTCATGAAATGGACTATAAGTAATAAGATAATGCAACTTCAATTTTCTTGTTCTTATTACTATTATAAGAATTAATAGTTTTAAAATGTTTGATATTTACATATATTAATGTTTTAAATTTGATTATTATTATATTGATATTTGGTTACATCTGTAGACGACTTGGTATATTTACACTACCCATTGATAAAAAATCTAACTCAGCAATTCCCAAAGTGTATTCCGCGCAACATATAGGTTTCAAACAACAACTAGAGTCCCTGCTTTGGTTAGGTTATGTCCTAATTGTGTGCAAGTTAGTACACACATAATAAAATAGTGATTTTCTAGCATACTTTTAGGATAATATAAATAAAACTTCCATGATATAGGCGTTCGAATATGAAAACTTTATTGAGGTCCAAAGCTCATCATTCTTAAAATTTATATTTAAATGTGTATCATTAAATGAATTATTGATTGGACTTAGAAACAAATATTCATCAATAGATAAAAAGGCCATCTAACTTTAGTTTTTGAAATATACTTATACTCTATTCCA